>JBAJHW010000003.1:221306759-221696759 GCA_037013535.1 Intellagama lesueurii
CTTTGTAAGAATTTTCCTTCATCCTTACAGACATGTTCTTCATTATTCTTTTATTCAACATTTTACTCCAATCTTCCTTTTAAATTTCTTCATTCAGATCGTCTTGCCATAAATCTTTTAACACACTTTTTAATATTCCACCTGTATTAACATTTTATATATTATACTTATTGTTACCTTTCTGTTTTCCCTTGTCTTTTTTTTTCTATTTTCTATAATCTCCTCAAATTTTGTCATTATTCTGCCCTCTCCTTCTTTTGTTTTCTATACTTTTATCCATTTTTCTAGTGTGTTGAACCATGAAATCTCCTCTCCCAGTATCTCTCTTATACGTTCTCTATCTTGCATTTGTTTTGTTTATTCTTTTATCCTCATAATTCTCTTACTTAGTAAAACTCTTTTTAGCTTCCCTTTAAGATTATCTAGGACAAATTTTTATTCTACAACCTGTGACAAGGGTGAGGTTGGTGGACTTAATACTCCCCTATAATTTTTCCAACATTCTAACATATAGTTTTTAAAGGGATTATCTATATTTTTCATCTCTCCCTTGATTTTCTCTTTAAAAAATATATTCCCTATCATTCCTTCTTTTCCATAAAATTCTGACTCTCTCCAAATAAAATTTTTATTATTCACTATTATATCTGGAATATGTCTTAACTGATTTGCTATATAATATAGTTTAATGTTGGATATACCTAAACCTCCTTCTTTTTGTGATACATACCATAAGTTCTTATTAATTCTAGCTCTCTTATTACTGTTGCAATACATATTAATCCTCATCTACCATTCTTTTAACTGTTTTTCTTCAACCTTCATCAGTAACATACAAAATAAGAAATTTAATTTGGAGATAATTTTCATTTTCTATAACACTATTCTACCAAACCAGGAATTTTATTTTATTTTTGAAATTCCTTTATCTGTTCATTAATCTCTTTCTTCAATTTATCCAAATTCATTGTAATACTATCTTGTAAATTTTAAGTGATATTTATTCTTAAATATTTAATATTATTTTTCAACTTTTCCTCAAAAATATTTTTCATCTTCACTATCCTTCTCATGGTTTAGTAGTATGCATTCTGACTTATCCCATTTTACCTTTAATCCCGTTATTTCCTCAAATTGTTTTAAATGTTTTTGGATTCCCTCTATGGATTCAGTTAGGTTTTTAATCAATAATCAAGTATCATCTGCAAATAAATTCACCTTGTTGTTTTCCCCATATCCTATTCCTTTTATTTCTTTATCCTCTCTGATTGCATTTGCTAACATCTCTATTATCAATGTAAATAAAACTGGAGATCCTTGTCTTGTTCCTCAGCCTAGCAATATTATATATGTTTTCCCATCATTTACTGCAGTCTTTGCCATATTCTGTGAATATAGTTATTTAATTATACATCTAAAGTGAATACCAAATCCTAAGTGTTTAATCAACATCTTTAATGTGTCCCATTTAACAGAATCAAACACACTGAAGATACCCATTGCCTTATATTTGGTCTCTCTTGCTGTATACATTGTGTTAAGTGCTCTTCTCACTAAATCTACCATTTATCTTCCTTGCATAAACCCATTCTGATCTTTATAGATGTAGTTTCCATTAACATTATTTAATTTATTTGCTAAAATAGTGGTAATATTTTTGCATCTTGGTTTATTAATGATATTGGCCTATAGGATTCCATATACATCGGATTTTTGTCTGGTTTCAGAATTAGAACTATTAATGAATATTTCCATGACTAGGGAATTTCGTCTCTTTTAAATTTTTATTATATAATATTTTTAACTTATAAGGAGTTTTTAAAATACTTTGTAATACTCTCGGTCTAGTCCATCCGTTTTCCCAACTTTCAACTTATTTATAATTACCTCTGTTTCCTCCTCAGTAATTAATTGATCCATTCTACAGTATCTCTTTCTTCTTTTTGTAGTTTCCTATCAAAATTAGTCTCTCTCTATTCTTTCACTTTATCTAATAATGGATTATTGCTAGTAGATAATTTTTTTAAAAAAGTATTGAAACACTTCTATTTTTTTTTTCATTTATAGGTTCATGATCTTGTTTGTGTCATGAAGACCTTGATCACATAGACCTGCCCCAAACCCTGTTCTTCTTTCTAGTAATGTGAATGGCTTCAGCAAGCAAGCCAGTTTTTAACTCACAGGATAATTTCCACAGAGACTCTTCAACACATAATAAAGTCTGTAGACTCATTAAAATCCTAGTGCAGCCCTCCAGGGCATTCAGAAGCATCACAACAATCACCCAGCTGTAAAACACTTTCAGGATTGCTTCATTTTATCAGCAGGGGAAAATGAGGGCTCCTTCCTGTTAGTCTGTTTTTGAAAAGCTGCTTCCAGAAGCCTTACAAAACTTGCATGTAACTCTTAAAATGTGAATCCTGCTGCATGAAAGCCATTAAGATTATGGGGTGCACTGATATATAATTAATCTTAATTATATGTTCTGCTATGTCATTAGAGGGTAAGTGCTTCAGGTGGCATTACATGTGTACATTGCTTGTAAACTCAAGGAGACAACTTTGTCTCTGTGAGCAGCAAGAATCTAGGTGTTCAGTGGCAGCTGATCAGACTCAAATGAAGGCTGTAACATGGCATCTTTAGTTGATGTAGTTTGTCTGTTCTGTGCTGGGAATATTAGTTAGTTGTTTAATTGTTCTGAATTGGTACATGCTCTCTGTATGTGTGCATGTATACATATGCTCTGTACAAACCATCTGGTATGCATGGCCCATATTTTATCTTAACATACCACTGCACATTTCAATTTCTGAAGCTTTGTGGTAGTATGATAAAGGATCAAAGCATGCAATGAAGCAACTGTGCAGGTGTATCTAGGACTGCCAGGTCCGAAGTAGCATCCCATTCTCTGGGATTTGAGGGCCAAAATCTGAGACCAGTGCAGGAACAACAACGAACCAAGGGAAAAAAAGATGAAGATGTTTCTAATCTTCCTGATGCCATGACTGTAAACCCCAAAATCTAGTGTTGCCACACTGGCAAGCACCTCACTCCCTGGGATTTCTAAATCATTGGATTATAGCATTTCAGGTCCAGTGTTAAATAGCATTAAAAACAAGTTGAAACTCACAAGACCTGGCAATGCAGAAGCCATGGGGCTGACCACTGGAAACAACAGAGGAATCACTTTAACGCTACACCATAATCCCCCAAACAGGACATCCCGTTCAGAAGGATATCAAGGTCAACGGCACTGAAGCCTTATAAGTCCAAGAAATGTAATATAGCCATAGCTGTCCTGTCATATTCCTGGCAATTGTAATTTGGATGACCAAAGGATTCTGGATAACCAGTCCTACCTGGGAATATCTGAAGGTGCTCTTTCCCTACATGTGTAAGTGCGTTGGTAAGAAAAAGGAGCATCTGCAAGTCATGGTCAATGGATGTCACAATCTTTGGGAACAAGGAGGATGTCTTTTGCTAATTCCTTGCATTTAGCTTTCATGACATTCATTTGAAGTGCTTGTTCTTATGCAGCAAAGAGCAAGCCTTCAAGTTTTTTTTCTTGACGGTCCCCAGTTTTAGCCATGCCCAAGTTAAATTGTTATCATGTTTTATTTGGGTGTTTCATTTTCCAGATTTCCATCAGTTTTTTTTTAAAAAAACAAAACCATGGGCTATAGAGTTTGCCTCATAATACCATTTCCTAATTTCTTGATTTTCAGCAGATGTCCAAGCTTTATATTTATGTTGTTCCAGTCCCTTTACAGCAGCCTGTCCTGATTCCTCAACAGAAGCTATGGAGCCCCGTAGCCCACTTGTCACCAGATGTTCAAAAGCTATAGCATCAGACATGGCCTTTATTGACCCAGGCACTGACTGATCCAGTGTGGATTTGTGCTTATTTCTTCTCATCATAATTGATGGTTGGTGGATACAGTCTGGCTTCTCAGTTGAGACCAGTTTGACTTGGGAAACCCTTCCAGTAGTGATGCTACCACCAGCATAGCTCTCAACCTCATCAAAATGTGCAAGCCCCTCTGCCATGCCAAGGCCTGTGTCCATGGAGGGGTTATTGTTGCTGTTGTTCACACATTTAGGGGGGGGGGAACCCTGTACAATTAAGTATATTCTTCTGGGGCCAAAATGGAAAAACAAAACATAACCCAGAGGAACACAAAAGAACACTCTACATCTTTTACACACACACACACACACACACACACACACATACAGAGAGAGAGAGAGAGAGAGAATCTATAGATCTGTTAGGCTGATTTTTCAATTGATTAAGGTTAACAGGATTATTTCACTAGAATTTCTTATAAGTGAGGAGACAGAATACTGAATGACATACACATGTGTCTGTCTTTTTGTACATGTGGTTGTATGTGTTATCCTGTGTGACGGACAGTCCAAATGACACACCTGTCCATCACGTTAGAACCCTGATGTGGGAGCCAATGACAGAACAGGAGGGCGGAACCAAGGGAGAGAAGAGAAAAAAAAGGAGGACAGTTAGAATCAGTTAGTGTGGACAGTTATGAAAAGGAGTCAGTTAGAGAGTTAGAGAAAAGAAGGAGTGAGGTTTGCTGAGAGAGAGAGAGAGAGAGAGAGAATTATTACAAATAAATATACAATGGTTGAATGGAACATAAGTAAACAAGAAGTGATTTAATGTAGAACATTAAAATAGGAGATTTCAGTGATTGTGATCTAATGAAAATAAACAAAGAACATCTGTGATTCTGAATTACCCTTTCCTACCCTTTAATAAATCTAATTCTGTTATTGACAACAAGTGTGAAAGTAAAAAATTTTCAGTGTGGATAAAAGAAATCCACTGGTGGCAGCGAGAGAGAAAGAAGGAACGTCACCAGCGTGGACCTGGGTTGAGGGAAACAAACAGGGACACGTGTGGGTGTACGTCACATCCTGTACTTACAATCAATCAATAAATTTGTACTTCCTGGTGTTGTGATTCTGTTCCAGCTGGCATCACAAAATAGTCAAATAGTGCTCAAAGACCAACCTTTTCTTGCTGTTGAAGGGGGTGAGGGCTGGGAGGGAAGTGAAGTAGAGTTACTCATTTCAGAAAAGTTCTGGTTTAGTGCAGTAGAGGAACTTCCATGAGAAAAATATGGGACAGTTTTTCCCTTCCCTGGAGGTGTGTCAGTGTTCAGGGGAAACAGTCCAAACTCGAATCAGATGTGGAATAGTGCCAAAAGTGAATTTGCCCCCAAACTATAGTTTATGCTATTTCTTCTGCATTTGTTAAACTAGCAATTAATATTCGGGAACACCCTGTAAGCATCCTATATATGGGAGAAACATGGCAGTAGTCTTCAGTAAAAACCAATGGAGAGCTAGAAGGTAAATGCCCATAATTACTGTGCTGATGGATATGCCATTGTAACAATCTGGAAGCCGTGAGACCTAGTGTTTAGACACGCCTAATATGAGGTATCAACAGTGTTTTTTACAGGCTATTTTACTTATCAAGGTGTAGTTTATCACTGGTATTTAAATTGTGCAAAGCTCTGATAGAAAGAAAGAAAGAAAGAAAGAAAGAAAGAAAGAAAGAAAGAAAGAAAGAAAGAAAGAAAGAAAGAAAGAAAGAAAGAAAGAAAGAATCACCAGTTACAAATTGTTTTACAGAAAGAAACACTGGTAGCTGCCATTCTTCAGGATCAGACTTCAATCTGAGGACAGGCAGCAGGACCCAACAGCCTAGAGGAAATCATAAAATTCTGTGTAAAGATATTTAGAAGTACCTCTCTCAACAGGAGTAGCTACCAAAGGAGAGAAAGCTCTTACATTTAGAAGACATGATTGTCAGCAATTAACAGGAAAAGCACCTTGCTATGTGCTTTCTAGCATTCATGATTAGAGATGGGCACAAACTGGGAAAATGATGGTTCATGGTTTGTCACTATTCACAAACTATGAACCACAAACTTTCCAAAGAAATTAACTGCTCTGTGGTTCGTATGATTTGGTACTTCCATGAACAGTTGAATGTGAGTTGGAAATGCCAAACTGCAGCAAGTCTTCAGTTGAATCTTCTCCCCCACTCACCGAGGTCTGGTGAAGATTAGATTCTGGACATCCACGTTATAGCCCCCCCCCCAAGGAGGTTCCCCCCAGGAAAGTGCTCTTTAGCAGCTGGCTAAAGTAATGTCACCTCCACCTTGTTATAGAAATTTTTTTTGTTAAATTTCTTTAGCTGTGCAAATTTTTTATTTTTTATTTTTAAATTCCTTTAGCTGTGCAGGAGAAGTGCAGGGATTTAGAGAGCAGAATAGCTTCAAGTCCCGCAAAGTAGTCTATACCTTTTCTCACTAACTGGCACTTACAGTCTCAATAACTCACTCTGATACATTAATAGCAGAGAAAGAAAAAAACATTTGATTTACATACAGATCAATGGCAAACTGAAAAACATGACTGCTTTCAGTGACAGACTTCAACAAACTTAAGAGAGAGAAAAAGCAGTGAGGAGAGAGGCAGGACTCTCTTTGAACTCAGAGGCAGGAGAGAACAATTAGTTACTGCCAGATAGATTTATAGTCACCCAGCCCAGAAAGGTCCCTCCCTGCCACACCTTCTCCAGATAGCATGCAAGGTTGTAAAAACTCCAACACACCTTCCCTTCCCAGATTGGTGAGGAAGGGAGCGGGGAAGAGGATGAGCCACAGCTTTAAGGTCTGCTCCCTGAGGTGGTGGCTCTCCTTCCTCTGTCTTGTCTCTTTTGCTGAGGAGGTAGGGCTTCATCAGAGAGATGGACAAACCTATGAGGGTTGGCTGAGCTACCTGATAGGCTGTATTTGGCCCATGGGTGAAAGCTGGATTAAAAAGAAGCATATGCTAAAGCCTGAAACTTTTTTTTTAAAGATGACACCTTCCAGGATCTCCCAGAAGTCATGACCAGTGGCCATGTTGTCTGAAAGATTCTAGGAACTGGTGTCCAAAAGATTATTTCCCCCCCAAAGCTCTGCTTTCTCATCCCATCTTGCCTGGTCTCTCAAATGTTACTAGTGCAGATCTGGACTAGACCAGGGAGGAGGAACATTTCTGCTGAGCAAGTGCTACCACGATCTTTCTTTATTCAAATCGGAGCATTGCATAATTTTAAATTATGGACATATATGAAATATAGGTAAAGTTAAAAACAAATTAAAGTGTTAAAATAATTCAGTTATTTTTGTCCAGAAGCAGAAGAAACTAGTGTGATAACATGGTGGTCCAAATTGAGAAATATCCACACAATCTGGCTATCTCCATTTATTGTGCCAGAAGGAGGTCTCTCACAAAGCAGCTGTATTTCAGTGGTTATTGTGCCATAAATTTGGTTTTCTTTAAGGTTTTCTCCTTCATATTGTATTATACGTCACTGTACAGAAAAGTCCCCATGTTACAGGAGAACTGCAAAACAGTGTAGTACATTGTTGATAACAAAGCCAAAATTGTGCATTTAAATGTACATGCTACATGTGCTTCTGTTGCCGCTTTCAATAAATGTTCAGGGCTGAGAAATTCTTGATGTATCAACAGAATGTCTCCATTACCCCAACCACACTGTATTTTTTCAGGCTTTCTGTTCATTCTGCCATCCTGCCCCCACTCCCCAAAGTCCTTGGTCTGGGATATGTCAGAGACTCACAGACATGGATGGCTTTCATCAGAATGACAGTCACAATGGCATTTAACACTTGTCATCCAGCTTCTGAGGCTATTTCCAATAAACATGCCATGTCATCTTTCAAATTACATTTTTAAAAGTCATAAATATATGTATGTGTTGCAGATTCTGGGCACATGTACAAAAAAAGAAAAGACAGTTGCCAGAAACCAGCAATATATGGGCAAGCCCTCAAAATATTGTATGAAAGCAATATCTGACTTTGGATCAGACTTCTGAGGGAGTCTGAATGCATGAATGAATGAGTGAAAATGGTCATATTTTATGCATGAACTGATGTATGAAGCAGATACTGCTTCTCTTCTCTTCTTTCTTCTTCTTTCCTCTTCTCCCCCCCCCCTCCTCTTTGTAACAGGAATGAAAAGCATACATTGGTTAGAACATACATTTGATCTGTAATCTGTTTTCCCCTGATGACCTGTACCAGAATAACGTTTACAAGGGGACTAGCCTTTGTGATTCTTATACTGGAATTTAATGGGGCTTACGTCTTAGTAACAATACAATGAATGCTTTTGGGAAGTAATCCCTGCTCTATTTCACTATACTCACTCCTGGATAAACATGCCTAGGATTGAAGGCTTATCTGGAAGTAGGCTGCCCATTACCAGATCACAGGGCTGCCCCACACTGAACCGCCTGCTCAGTCTCCAAGTTGCTTCTAGTAGCTACTGAAAACCAGCTGCTTGGACTGGAATTGTCCTACCAAAGCTGAATAGTGGGAGAGTCAGAAGAGAGGAAACGGAAGTGATCCTTCCCACAGTGAAATCCATAATTACAAGAACTTCTGGATAGTTCAGTGGTTTAGGACTCTGGCTGTGGAGCCATAGGTTGGAAGTTCAATTCCCCACTGTTTCTCCTGAACGGGGTCTGGATGCACTGATCCATAGGATCCTTCCAGCTCTGCAGTTCTTAGATGAGAGTGATGATGATGTAGGGATGGCTGCCAACTTGGACAATGTGGAAAGGGGGTTTGGAAAAGTTCACTGAGGCAGGTAGAGCTATCAGTGGCTACTAGTCATGAAGGGCATTTATTCTCTCTCATGCCTGAAGCAATGTGCCTCCATATATTAGCTCCTGTAAAGCAGAACTAGGAGAGTGCTGGTACCTTCATATCTTACTTGTGAGTTTCTCACAAGCTGCTGTTTTTGGCTAGTGTGCCAACAGCAAACTAAACTAGAGCAGCCTCGAATCTGATCCAGCATGGCTCTTCTTCTGTTCAGTTTTTGAAAAGATCCCCATAATACCCTTTAGATTCTGCCCTACCCAGCGCATTGAGCAAAGAACAAAAGACTCTATCAGACCTCTCCCTTAATTCCCAGGTCTGAGTAAACAAATAGAACATGTGCAGCCATGCCCTGAAAGTAAATAAATAACACTTGTGGAAAGCTCCAAAAAGCATGGAAGACCCTGCTTTGTAGTCACGAAAAGAAATTAAGACAGGGACATTGCTTTGGATGTGAGCAGGAGTGGCTCGTGGACTGGGACAAGGGAAACATCTCACCCCAAAATTTCAGAGGGGTGCCCTGGCCCTAGTCATGAGCTACACCTAGATGAGAAGAAGGAAGGGAAGAATTTCCACATCACCCTTTTGAATAACAGGGTGCACAGACCATCTCTTCTATTTGGAAAGATCATTAGGATCAATTTGTAAGGTCTAGATTGGTTTGCGTGTCACTGGTCTGACGCAAGCAGACTCCCTTGTCCACCCTCTCTTCCAACAGCCCCAACCCCAGTCTCCTAAAAATGCTATACAGAGGTGAACTCTGCTGAATGGGATATTTGTGGCCACTCGGCAGAGACAACTTTTATCAAAATATCTTTTCATTCATTGAAGGTGGTTCCTAGATCCTGCCTGATATATATGGGCAGGAAAACACCTAATGAAGCTACATGACTGCAACCTCTTTGGTGGCTGTTGAGCTGTTAAAAGATTGAGGAGAGTGCTCTCGTGACAGTCAGAAAACCGCAGGGCAGTCAATTCAACTACACACAGACTGTGGAATAATCACACCTTGTTCACTCATTTTTCATATGACAACCACATGACATCACTGTTCTCTTGTAGCTTCCCTTTTCTTTTTTCCATATTTTATCAAACTGCAGAAGCTCAGCTTTTGAGGAAAATGATGGGTCAGTAGCAAAAGTTGCACAGGTCTGGATTGCTCTTGTGCTACATTTTTCCATCTTCTTGAAGGGACATAGTTTTGGCACATGCAAGGCTGGCCTGCACAGGTGAGATGGTTGCCCACAATATAGGCTATCCATCTGTGCTGCGGCACATCTTTATTACTGCGTTTCCCATCTCCAGTAATGCTAGCTGTCTTTTTTAAAAAATGTGTCTTAATTTGCACTTTTCGACTAGTATCCTGTTGCCTAAAGATGGAGTGCAAGGGAAACCATATAAGCTACGCAGGGTCCAGTTGCATGAATAATCTCGCAACCAGTGTAAGACTCCAAACATGCCAAGGAGTTTGCCAGAGCAGGGGCAGTCGGGCAGAATTTGTGCAGTTCTTTCCATTCCACATTTAAGCAACATGATATTAACAATTGCTTTTTATGTGCAGCTCCTATAATGTTCCTGCAATAGCATTTTCATGAAGTGTTTTAACATATTTGTTTTTAAAATTATGTTTTAAATAATGCTGTCTTTCTTTCCAGCTGGCAACATTTTATCACTGCCTTATTTTCTCCCCAGTTTAAATTTTACTTCTTGTTCTTCTTCTTTAACATTGGGCAAAATTCTGTTGTGTAATTTTGCGCCAGTGTAACCCAGATTGGGCACTGGAAATATTTAATTAAAATAAATTAAAAGGTTCCATTCCCTGTCCTCCATTTTTAGGCTCCTTAGGACTTCCTTTTGCTCTGGGGAAGCCTTTGGGAGTCTTGTACTGTGGGGGCTGGAGGATAAAAAAAAAAATCTCTGTCAGATTGTTACCACCAGGATAAAGGCCCAATCAAGATTACACCAGTGCAAAGTTACACAAAAAGGGTTCTGCACATTGTTCAATTGCTTCCCCAACAGTACTCAGATTTAAAAAGCGATAGTGTACAAATTTAGAAATGGTTTCAAAAAGATCTTTTAAAATGCCCTCCCTAGGTGGATTCCCCCTTCCTCATCCACAGAAATATCACACAGTCTACTGTGGAGGGCCATAGCAGGCTGCACACATTCAAAAAGCATTTTATTCCCCAAATGTTAATTGCAATTTCTAGAGCGAAAAGTGTTTTTTTCACAGAATTTCCCAGCCGCTATAGTCTGGCTCAAGGATTGTGGGAGTTTTAGTCCAAAAATCTAAATTTTCCACGTTTTGGCAATTCTGTATGTAGATTACGGCAAATATGTAGTGATTGGGTGGCAGTAATGGATGCTCTTTTAAAAACATCCATAGTTTCATTATGCATGTTGTGTTATTGCTCTTGTGCAAAACAAATTCCCACCACCACTGATATTATGCAAAGCTTGTGACTCTGTGGAAGGGGAAAGCTGAAGTATGCCTGTTGTCCCTGGCAAACAGGTGAGAGATCCTTCTGGTAACAGTAGGTGTTTCTTCTTATAGTAGATAGTTTTTGAAACTCTCTTGATTGGAGGGTTATCAGCTTGGGCTAGTGCCACAGAATTTAAGGCTTTTAAGCCTCTTTTATTGCTTAAAGGAGTGATGCATGGTAACTAACTCCAAATGAAACAGAAGGCTTCAATTCTGGAAAGGTGGTGCATGATATGATGAATTGTAATTTTAGGGCAGAAATCCTGGATCAAACCCCCATTTCCCTTCTGCCAAATGCTGCAATTAAGGGTGCAGAAATGCTTGAGCGTCCTCCACATAATTTCAGCGAAGTGCCGACTTCAAAGGCTTGGAAAGTGGGAAAAGGCTGAAGTACTGTAGCTCATTGGCGATGGGATATAATTACACAGCTAAAAGCAAAGAAAAAAGAACAAGAAAGGGGGAGGAGAAAAGAACACCCCACCAGAACTCAGGGTGGGATCAAGGGCTTGCTCTCGTCATCATCATCACATTCAGCTTCCCCTGTCTATTTATCTTCTGCTTTTTGGAAGCAGAGGCCTCTATTTACTGATGCACCGCGGTATTAGGAACAAAGGTGCATTCTGTTTGATGTGAATCAAATGGAGTCTATAAAAAAGGAAGTCTCTGCCAGGTTCTTCTCTGATAACCTATTGTTTTCTTTTGGCTTAGCTCTTTGATACCGGCTGTGTTTAACTTCCCTCCCCCCACCATGGTGAGAATGCACACAAACTCCCATAGAAGGAGTTTTTGCCCCGACTCTTCCATTTGCAACAGATCGAAGCTGGCACTCCCCTCATGAACAATGAAGCATCTTAAGCAAATCCTTCCTGTGGTTCATTTCACATATATGGTAGCTTAATACTAGGACTGCAACTATGGAGAGATGGTGTCCCTGAGAACTGAGGGAGTCATCAAGGCTGGCATATTTCCTAAGAGGACCCTTGGTGCAACATCCAGCACAACACACATGCAACCTCTTTTGTGTGCACATTGTTCTACAACCTCCCGATGTAGGGTGTCTCACTTACGGATAGAGGAAGGGCCATGCTTGATCAGACCAAAAGTCCATCTAGTCAAGCATCTTGTATCCCACACGATAGCCAGCTAGATGCTCATCAGAAGCCCATAAGTTTCTCAGTACTGGTATTCAGAAGCATACTGCCTCTGATAATGGAAATAATATATCTCAAGTGGCCACTGATGCTTTATGAATTTATCTAACCAGTAGTTAAAGATGGCCACCCTGGTGGTCATCCTCATTACATCTTGTAGTAGCCAACTGTATGCCATAACTGCAGAGGTACAGAGATTTGTGTAACTGGGCTCCCAAAATTCCCCAGGCACCATGGCCAGTTGCTAAATGAAGAAATAGTTCATTTTCTATCCTGATTCTCCCACCACTCAACTTTGGTGGATGAACCTGGGTTCTACTCTTGTGAGACGGGAAGGAAAACTTCTCCCTATCCACTTTTGCTACTACCATTCTTCCTCCAGCTCTCTTTCTCATAGTACCCTTGTAAGCATTTGATGGGAAAACTGAAAGATTTTGTGTGGACTCCCCACATATAGCTAATACTTACATTTAGTCATTTCTCCCCTCCACCTTAGGATGAGAATTTGCTTTTTCTTAGGGGGCAATTAAGGAGTAAAGGGCAGTTTTACTGAATGTGAGAAATAATAGGTTTACAGTTATGCTTTTTCAAACCCCTAATTCCAGACTTCACACAGTGCATTTCCCATTATCTTCAAAGGTAAATTAAGAATAGGAGCCTTTGTATTAATTCATTTCTTAAGCCTGAATGTTCCATCAACAAAATTAACCAGAACTTTCCATTTTACCATAATTGAAAGTGAACTGGCCTTCTGTGGGCATTTATCATTCTTTCCACTCTCTCAGCATAGATTATGCCATATCCTTTGTAAAACCTGTCTCCTTGTCTGAATGGTATACGTCATTAATCAAATATGCTACAGAAAAGGGGTGTTGAGGTTGTCTTGGCAGTTAAAGCTCCTTCAAGCAAACCAAAGTCTTTATAGCCTCATATTTGGCCCCCAGAGCTCTAATTCTAAATCAGATTCCAAGGGAGGTCAAAGGCAAATAATTCACATTGCAAATTGCTCTCAAAAAGCTGCCAAAATGACAGGAGGAGTTCCAAATTATTAAGCAACAAGAACAAGGCAGTTTGCCCGACCAGTAACACCAAATGCTGCCATCTGATTTAAGGAAACAATCAAAAGCTGATAATAGGGCAGACAATGACTGTTAGAATCTATGGTTCTGGAATGATCACTGGCCCCATTGCTATATGAGAGAGGACTTTGTCCATCTGACTACTGACCAGTGTATTTTACAAATCACCCCCAAATGACAATTCCTCCAATGCCATTTGCATGAATGCCCCAGTGCACCATGTACTTGCCACTAATCACACCAAGGGCAAGTCAAAGGGAAGTTATACACAATGTGTTTAAACAAATGAACCCCATTTCATCCATTTATTTCCCTCATCTCTCCTTCCCATTTTTTAAACAATTCATCTCATATCCCCCTGCCATTAAAAAAGAAGCAAGGAAAGACACATGTAACAAAACATGCCTGAAAACTGCTCAGAGTATGATCAGATAGCAATATAGGATTGACACAGTCAATTATGGATAATAATTGGAGTACATCTCAGTTGTGCAATTGGATATGTGACAAGCCACGCAACCAGGACACGCCCCAGAACCTCATTAGTTGCGGCACGTTATGCAAACTTTAGGTGAATACCAGCAGGATTCTGGCTAACATGTGCAAAACTGAATCAGACTTGAAATAGATGCATCTGTCCATCAGTTTTAGAGTGTATAGAAAAATGGATACTGCATTTCAAAGACAATAAAGTATCACACATCTCTTGTGGTTAGACTTGAAGCAACAACTCCCGTAATTCACTTACTGTTGGTTTAATCCAGAAAAGTAACTTCTCTTAGCTCTGATTATTGTGCAAACATGACGTAGTTTGATTCTAAACTGAATCCAAGAAGCCAGAAACAGAAACAGCTTAAACAAAGAGAGACAGAGAAGCCAGAAGTACCAACTGAATAGACAAGGGAATAATGCTATAATATTGTACTAGGCTTATGGAAAGTATGTTTGTGCTCTGGCAATGTTGTGACAATCTCAGTGGGCATGTATCCTTCTCTCTGGCATTTGTTAAAGCAATCTATTAACACTATTAAATCCCCAGACACACATGCATTGAAAATAATGAGCCCCCTTGAAAGACAAGCTGTATATGTATTTTTTTATTTGATTGGAATTGTAAGGGGAAGAATTACTGAAACCATGTGTACTTTGTAGCTAATGGGCTTAAAGCTTCTTTGGATGCAAAGGAGTAAGAATAAAAGAACAGAAAAATTAAGCTGCATACTTTAATCCCTTTAGAAAAGTATGGAGCAGTCATATTCTCCAATAAGTCATATGGCTTCTTAGTCTTATTTGGGCAGTGATGACAGGATGATGGGTGGACGTTGACAACTTTCCAGTTGGACACAATACATTTAAGAAAAGTACATGCAGCATTCCTTTCCTTATTCTATTCTATTCTTTTTTGGAAGACAGACAAATATCCTATTGGATATTTTCCTGGCATCACTGACACACCATAAAATCAACTGGTTTATACAGTATGATTGTCCAGAATCCTTGTTCCAGGATGATGTCCATCTTTGAACCATTGGGGAAGATGTTGTAGAACAGAGCAGAGAGGTCTGTAGGAAATGTCCTCACCTGGGGGAGGAGAAGTGATAGTCTTAGCCAGGATACTTTTTTCTAGAGGTGTCTGCACTATTCTCTTTACTTTTCACACTTTTGGGGGTCACTTTGTACATCAACTCTTGGAATGCCACTTTAGAATGATCTGCATTTCCACCCTCACTTTTAAAATCTCCAAATAATGAAACCAGTAAGACAACTGAGGACAGGAAAAAGAGTTAAGTGATAAGAGGGGTCCGTAGCACCCATATATGGAAATCAAATGAATTGCTAGAACAAATTAAGAAGTTCTCTTGTACAGGAGATGAAGTCTTCCTTGCTTCATTACACTAGAAATGAGTCTTCCAAAGATACGCATGTCATACTGGCAGACCAGTTGACACAGAATCTTTATTTGTAAATAAAAGTAAAAGTGTCTAAAAATCCATTGCGTTTTTCCAAGCCCTTTAGTGGGCTAGCAAGTGTGTGACTTATTTGTGAACTGCTCCAGTGTTCTTCTGGAATGGCACATTTCTATTCCCAGAAGTGAACGATTTGTATATGGTTATGTGTTTTTAAAATCCTTATTACCAATGTCTCCATTATTTTCATGGTTCCTTTAATATATGTTATGCAATTTTCATGGGCCTCTTTTGTGCCGGGAAAAACTGGGAATGATGCAGTGTGGAAGTCTGATAGTTACTAGTTTTTCCAGAGGTTAATGAGCATGTAGGAACATCCAAAGCCTTGCAGAAGGCTGTAGCTTTCACCCTGTGAATGGTTCATCCATCAAATTCCTGCTACATATTAAATTGAGGACGAATATTAACTAGGGACCCCCGTTTGTGCAAGAAGGATGCAGATATCTGTGATGTCTTGGACTCTCCTGTGGACTCAAGGAGCTACAGACAAAAAAGCTCAGGTGACTTGTCAAGGTGTAACTTTTTATACGTATAGAATGTTAAAATAATTAAGGAGTGTAGAAAAGCAGCCATGAAAATGAAAGATTGACTGATTGATTGATTGATTGATTGATTGATTGATTGATTGATTCATTCATTCATTCATTGCATTTATATCCCACCCATCTAGTGCTGCTGAGGCATTGTTCTTTTAAAATTGAGGCTTGAACAATAGTTTATTAAAGTCATTGCAGAACAATTAGCCAGCTCTCCAGCCAAGCAAGGTAATTGTACCATAATATTCTTGACAGTTGAAAGTGTTTAAAATGGACGTTTTCTTAAAAAGGGAAAGAATTGAAAGTGCATTAGTCTGGTTTTCCAGACTAGTACAATAGTCTGGTTTTCCAGGACCTTGGTGCACCAGATGTTTTATGTTGCAGACCTTTATTTCTCCAGGGTTTGTAAGACAAGGATGTTTATCATCATAGTGGCAGCCTGCCAGATTTTGAGTTACAAGCCCTTGGAGTTACAGTAGGTGCAAGAACAATAGAGACTCCTATTAATTTTTATTTCTTTTTTTATTTTAAATATTTTTTTATTTTTCTTATAAGGGTAGGGTAAGGTAAGGGACAACTGGGATGGGGGTACCCTCGGAGGGGGTGGATTTGAACGGATACATTACAGATCATTATTTTCCATAGTAATTCTATACATTCTATCTAGTAATATTTCTACATATCAGAAAGAAATAGAAAGAGTGAGCAAAAGGGAAAAATCAAATTTAGACCGTTATATTATTGTTCTGATTATTGATTATATAGCTGATAGTCTTTATCCATTTTCATATATTTTTCTTTCATTTCTTATATACCATGGCACTTTTCTTATTTCCCAGGGAGTATATTTCAGTGTCTTCCGATTCCTTCCTTCTTTTTGCTTATCTTGTGCAGGATGATTTTTTTAAAAAAAATTTTTTTGTAAATAATGAGGAATTTCTTCTGGCCCCGTCTGTTTCCCTTAATTTCCTCCTTCTCACATTCCGCCCAGTCTGATAATAAGTCAGTTGTGACTTCTAGGAGGTCTTCATTTTGAGTTTCTAGTATATTCTGTATTCTCAGAATATATAATACATTCTCTATCCGGGTTTGAATCGTAGATCATTTTTTTCCATAGTAATTCTATACATTCTATCTAGTACTATTTCTACATATCAAAAAGAAATATAAACAGTGAGCAAAAGGGAAAATCACATTTGGACCGTTATATTATTGTTCTGATTATTAATTATATAGCTGATAGTCTTTATCCATTTTCATATATTTTTCTTTCATTTCTTATATACCATGGCACTTTCTTTATTTTTATTTCTTGATGTACCATGTCCCTGAACCTCCATGTCCTGCAGAAAGCATTTTTGGTAATTGATGAAGGAGGGATAAGTTTATAAATAACAGCTGGAAAGATAGTCAAGGAAGGAGCATCACATAGCAAGGCAACAACATGCTATGTCACACTGGATACCAACAACAATCGTGTAACAACAAAAGTAGCAGCAAATGAGGACAACATGGATTTTCCTCCATAGATTTGAACTGGTTTGGCTAGGTGAACATTTAGAATTATTTTGTGTGAGTTCTTAATATGCTTTAAAGGCTAGAAAATCATTTAAAATATTTTTATTCTTAAGAACTTTGGTATTTTAGAGTTGTATTCTCTGTTTTTCAATGGCCCCTTTTTTTGGCATTTTTAAATTTGTAAGCTAATGCAATTTTGAAACATGATTATAACATGACTTGAATATTTGTCTGCAAATTAAGTTCAGTTTTAATGTATTTGTAAGCATTTGTGCCTACAGTTTTTCATAGCTGTAAGACTTTTGAATATTTTCAAACTCTGAAGTATTTTTGTGCATATGGAACATAGAAGCAATGTAGAAAGAAAGCCTGTACAATTAGACATGCTGATGTTGCCAGGAATCATCGCCACAACGAAAAAGCATATTCCTTGATACTCAGCTGAATTTTGTTATGATTGGAAAAGGTTGTCTGATTGCATTATCAAATTAACCCTTAACTGGGATAAATGCCAGCTGTGAAAAACACAGGCTTCAGATCCCCCGCCCCCCCCTTAGAGGTCTATAGAGTTCAGGCATCAGACTCCCTAACCTGACAAACTGAATTATAAAAGGCTTACATCTCCCATGGACTTCAAACTGCCAACAGATCCCTCTTGGTCATTTCCTGCCTCATGAAGAATGTGCAGTGGTAGACTAATGGGACAGCCTCCATTCTCAGTGACAAAGCCACAGCACTGTCTGAGGCCCTCAGGCCCTGGTATACAGCAGTCTGCACCTAATTTGGATTTTTTTAAAAGTTCAGAGGACATCTGATGATTAAGTCTGGGAAATCTGGATGAATTGCAGATCAGACTTTGGAGATTCATCCCATCTGTATTCTTTTCCATCTTCACACTGAGATTTATATTTCCTACATTTCTCTAAATTTTAATGAATATGCAATAGGCTCAAAGGTCTTTATGATTCCCAAGTGATTTCATTGTAATTTTGCATTACTTCAGACACTAGATGGTGGAAACTCCTATGGGTGAGCAAATGAAGAGCACAAGACAACAAGTATTTATGAGTGCTTCCAGATGGGGCTTTAATCATCTTGTTTAACTAACTGAATGTTACCAGGGGTCCAGATTCCTAAATAAATGCAATAGTACTGTATATACAGTAAGTAACCAGCATTGGGTGATAGACAGGAAGTGAGGTGGGACTGGACATCTTGACTTCTTTTGACCCTCTTTAAATCACCTCTCATAGAGTACCTCCATTTTGTGACTTCCTCCTTTTGTTCCCCTTGGGTTTGTGATGAGCAGGTCTTCAGACAAATGTGTGAAAATGGATCAAATTGGGGTATTTGTACAAGATGGGCTGAATATACAGCCACTGGATGCCCATGCAACCTTCTTGTTTAATCTGCTACTTACAGGTTTAATTTATTTATATTAGACAAGGAAAGAAAGAGAAATGGAAAGTAGTACACAGTATATCCAGGAAGATTCAGATAATGACAAAGGAGAAGAAGAATGACAGCTGAATCCCTGATAAAGCCCAAAACCTCTCCTGGATACTCCATCCACTGAGGTACTAAGGAAAGCTCCTATTGAGATAATTGGGGACTACATATCCCCCTGCAGCTGTTCCATATAGCTGTAGGGTAACGTGAAAAATTTGTGTTATTATTGCTCCTAGGTTTTGCACTCTAGAATTTTCTCCCTCCCCACCCCCCAGCTCATTTTACTAAAATTTGCCCTACTAAGATAGAGTGTGTATGAATGCCTGCATACTTCCTGTATGGACTTTGAGTGGCCAGATTAGAAGTAGTGGGCTAGGATCTGTCTTTTTCTCACCCCAACTGTTCTTATTTTTATTTATTTGTGTGCTAGTACAAATACCACTGCCTGCTAGCCTTCGCTCCATTATCTTACACTTGCAGCTACAGTATCTTGTATTTCCTGCAGTATCTGTTATTTTTTCAGTGCTGTAATGGGGAGAGGCTTATAGGGGCCAATTATCAGGATTCTCCAATTAGCAAGGACTGCTTAGCTACAATCTTTGCAGCAGCTGGGCAGTATATGGATCAACACAGCAGTTTGCAGAAGATGAATTCTCTTTTGGTGCATAGTTTTGGGAACTGTCATGAGTGCCTGTCCTGAAAAAGTTATCAGTACTCTGACGCTTTTTAATTTCTACACCAGCTTCCTTATGCCTCGTGTTTTTATTGCTGGTTCCAGCTCTCACACACTGCAAATTCTCCCAGGGGTTTTGTTTTCCATTTATACATCTCTCAAGTAAAGCCACCATCACAACTTGAATAATATACTACAGAATCCCAAACCACAACTGACATTTGGAATACATATTGCAGCAGCCACATCCAGGGACTTGAGGATTTGTTCCAAAGAGATGCCTACTTTGGAATCTCCAAAGAATTAATAATCACCAACTTGTGGCTGTTTGACAAATCCTTTGTTGGAACATATTTGCAAGATTTGGTGTAGATCTAGACATTTTGTAAAAGAAAGATATACATGTGGGGAAAAAATCAGACATGTCTAGAGCTATGCCACACATGTCACTGTTTCAGACTGATGGAAAAGCAGGATATTTGTGTGTGGTGATGGAGTGAATTTAGGGCACTGATAAGATCCATGTCTAGAAATTCAGTCTGTGTTTCTCCTACATTTTCATGTCATTGAGCTGGTGTGAGGGATCTATCTCCCAGCAGCAGCTCAGGCTTTCCTGCCACCTGGGGCAGGGGAAGTACCATTACCTCCACTTTTGTGATCTCCACATGGCTTTGCTTGCCTAGTATTTGCAGAGAGCAGTGCTAGTTGCATAAAGCAGCTTGCACTGCTTTCCACAGAGCCAGCCAAATCCTAAATGCCTGGTTTTGAGTAGAATTGACAACACTCAGAGCACTTGTTGACGTCTCAGGGAATTGCTGTGTTTCCCTAACTTTCCCCACAGGGAGACAATTTCAAGACAGGGAGAAAGAAAAAGTTAGATTTTTTTGAAAAAATGAAGCAGCTTTAAAGGCCAGGGACACTTCTCTGCTCATTCCCAGCTGGCAGCAGGGCTCATGAGCTCAGTGTGGAGGCATCTGCATGTTTGTTGTGGCTGCACAACACTGGCACACAAAAAGCCAGGAGTGAAGAGATAGGACTAGAGACAGAGAGAGTCCGTGGGGTTGGGCCTATTGGGCCATTTGGAGCAAAGCAGGGAGTGGAGCACCAGCATCACGACTCATGCATCTTTTTGTTGTATATGTTCTGGCAGCAGCAGTTGGGACCCTAGGAAAAAAAGTCATTTTGAGTTGATGATGAGTCTTCCACAAACCGTAGCAGCAGTAAAGTACCTGGAAAAGCTCAGCAGGCCATGTGGATATCAGCCCAAGACAGAATGACAGGAACCACTTTAGCTGTAGGCCACATTCTCTTACTTGCCTGATTGCTAAAAAATAGTTCTTCCCCAAGCTCTGGTTGCCATATTACCTGGTTAGCTGGGATCTTTTCCCTTGATTCTGGGCCCATGTACCCAAATTCTCCTTGTGTCCTTTTCCACAAATTGCTTGCCCAGAAGCAGTTTGAGCCTGCTTCCAACTCTTTGCTTCTGTAACATCTTAATGATCCACCTATGTGACATCACAATGACCTCATGACCTCTGGCTTTGGCCCTAATTATTAGGGAATGGGGCTGCTGACCTGGCACCCTTAATTTAGTAAAGCAGTTCTCCAAAGCCAGACATTGTGGGCAGAACTTGGAAAACTATATATATCATCCTTGCTTTTTAATTTTTGGTGTG
Organism: Intellagama lesueurii; assembly: GCA_037013535.1. NCBI lineage: Eukaryota > Metazoa > Chordata > Lepidosauria > Squamata > Agamidae > Intellagama > Intellagama lesueurii. The sequence continues at coordinate 221,327,999 of JBAJHW010000003.1, forward strand.
GATAAAGGGCTGTGCGTTTTACTTAATTTATATATATATAAATTAATATATGTGATCACATATATATAAAGTAAAACACGCAGCCCTTTCTCCACACCAGAAATTAAGTAAAACGCACAGCCCTTTCTCCACACCAAAAATTAAAAAGCAAGGATGATAAGGGCAGGAGATAAATAAATTCAGTCAAATTACCCCCTCAAGACCTAACCACTAGAAGATGGGATGGGAGATTACTCCCCCAACATCACTTTGATGCCTTAATCCAGCAGCAAGATGTCTAAGGGCAAGCAAGCTACTCAAGCAAGAATAAAGAACGAACAGGAGAAATGTTCACATAAAAGAATCAATAAAACGGACCCCCCAAAACTGTAGGGATATCAAAGGGCAAAAAATGAAGGACTGTTTTTTAAAAAGAAGAAGTAATGCACAAGTAAGTAATCCAAAATGTGCAGACCATCCAATCCAATTCAAAATGAAGGATTATTTTTTAAAAAGAAGTAATCTAGTAATCCAAAACAGAGCAGAGTCAAAATGGAGGGCAAACCAAAGAGCTCCAGTGGCAAAAATCACACCAGGAAGTAGCCACAAAAAGGGGGCATTACTGCTTTTCAGGGCCTTTTAAAGATTCCAGTTTCCCAACCATCCTTCCAGGATGGTGTTAGAATGACAGTCTTTGTCATGCAACTCACAGCAATATTTGTTGAAATATTAGTGAGGCAATTTTACCTGAATGGGTCAAACAGAGGTAATCCAACAGAGGAAATCCAAGATAAATCCAATATTTTTGTTGCCCTTTTTTTTTTTTTTTTTTTTTTTGGGAACGTATTGGATTTCAGAGTCTCTCTATTAGAAATTAATGAAAGTAAGAAAAGAAAGCAGCTCTTTTCTGTTTTTCCCCCATTCAGGTTAATCTGAAAATCACATGCTAAATTATAATCTTCAAGTTTTAAATTCTGGGGTATGATGTGCAGATCAACAATAATGGTAGGTTTGCTTTTGGTGGTTTGATCATCCACAATGGAGGTCTCATGGTTATCTTCAGCTCAGAATTCCAAGAGAGCCACATCTACCATGTGTCCATATACCAATGTATGAAATGTCTTCTCTATGTGGCTAGACTGGCTCTCTAAAGATAATGATTGTCATGGCCAGAACATTGCCATATAAAAACTGCTGTTTGGGGGCTCAGTGCCTTTCAAACATCTGTCCAAATAGAATGGGTTTGAGTCCTGGAATGCGGCCCCTGAGAATCTCTCTGATGTATTCTCGAACACAGACAGAGTTCTAACTCCTGTCCTCTGAAGATGCCGGCCACAGAGACTGGCAAAACGTTAGGAAGAAAAACCTCCAGAACACGGCCAAACAGCCCGAAAAACCTACAACAACGATCTCTCTGATACTGAATTTGTACCTAGGGCAACAATTGTTTCCTCCTCCTTGGCATAAGGCAGGATGATGGGGACTGGTGGCTTTGATCTCATGAGGGCAATGAATCCAGTCTGGGTTTTAGTCCAAATATTTCAGGAGCTATCCAAAGTGCTGAATGTGATTTCAAAATTGTTTCAGCACTTTGAATAGCTCCTTCAAAACTTGAACTAAAAGTCCAAGTGGATTCACTACCCTCTTGACATTGGACACACTAGATTCTGCTGGGGCAGGGGTGGGCAAAATGCAGCTGTTTGGAGTTTTATGTTGCAAAATGCAACACAGAACTCCAAGATTCTACTCTGTTGACTATGCTGGCTAAGTGATTATGGAAACTACAGCCCAAGAATATCTGGAGGGTGTTGGTTTACCCATCTTGGTAGGCAGGATCAACCATTGACATTATCAGCTAATTAGAAGGGACCTTTGGAAGAAGAGGTTAACCTAGTCAGAGTTCACCTCTAGATCAACCTTTAAGGGCACATAGTCTAAAAACAAGACCCAATATATTGTCTGTGCCCTTCAAAAGCAAGCTCTGTGCTCTGAATGACATCTGACATCAGTGCTTGAACATCTGATTTTGATTTTGGAACAAGTCTTACACAGAAACAATCCTTATATGCTAACTCCATTGTTACAGAAAAGCATTTGGGTTTTGCATTGACAATAATTGAAGGATGCTTGTTATTATATCCAAGAGATGGCTGCATTTCTGCATCTCATTGTAACATTTTTATTTTAATGAGCTCTTAAAGCCATATGTTTTCTAGCTCTTTCTCATGATGCCATTATTCCAGGCAACCTGCTGAGAGTCCTCAGTTCCTTTAACACACACACACACACACACGCACACACACGTCCCCGCTTTGTGTTGGCCAACCTCAAAGTAAATGCCTGTGTTAAAGCCAACATTTATTTCCTTTGTTTTCTGTGGGTGTGAAGTACAATTCTATACAACTGAGCTTTGCCTTCATTTAGCTAGGCAGTAATTTCCCATAATTCACAATAGTATTACTGCTGTGAAGTGGTAGATTCTTAAATGCCTTTCTGCAAAATAGGAGTCTTAAAGAGGGGGAGAGAGATAATTATACAGTTGGGAAGACAAAGCATATACACACACACACATGGTTAAATCTTAATCCAGGCTTGCAGCATTACCACAGTAGATGATGAACTCAGGTGCACACAGCATGGAGCTCCTCCTCCTGTTTTTTTCCCCTCCCATCCCCTCTGAGCACAGGCTGTGCTGGAGAGGGAAATTCCTTTGCTTCAAACATTATTTAAAACCCAGCCTCACGAGGGCTGGGCAAAGGATGAAAAAGCTCCCCAAGGCAGTAGAACTCCTCCTCCCCCCCCCCCCCCTCAGCTAGTTTCCATTTAAATGTCTGCAAACACAGCCTCCTGCTGTGACATACTTTGTCGCTCCTGGGAGGTCTCTGTTTCTTCAGGATGGGGCCTTATTTCAGCAACTAGGCATCAACCTACTGCTAGGGTTTCCTCTCTGTTGATGACATTTATGCTTCTCTATTTGTGAGAAATGCCTCTCACTAGTGGCTTAGTGAAAACAGGCTAAGCTAGGATCGGTGGTTTTCAGTGACAAGAGAAGCCATATTTCAAGGGGTCTGCAGCAAAGAGAAGAGAGATCACCAGCTTTGACACTCATTACTCCCAGGATGGAGTAACAGCAGCTATGGAGGACTGGCTTACCAGCTGTGCATCCCATACTGAACTGTTTATGCCAAACCTCCAGACCAATCCTTGTGGAGAGGTTTAGAATGAGAAGGTTAGATGATGACCAGGAGGGTTCCTCTGCACAGACCTGGTGATCAAGTTTCCTGATGTCTGCTCTGCTCCTGGTTTGGGCTGTGCTTCTGCACTTGGGGATCAACCAGTCCCTTGCCAGAGGAGGAAAGTCATGGGAACATTGCACAGGTAAGAACTGGGCTTAGGCATGTGAACATCTTTCCATTTCCTTTTCATGGGTGTTTCTCAGAGTCTAGCCTGCATTCCTATCCTGGCCCAGTTCTGAGTGGGCTTGTGACACTTTCTCTCTCTCTCCAAATGAAAATTAATGTATACTTGTATATATATATTCCCCAAAATGTTGCACACATTTTCCCTACTAGAAGCACTTTTGTCCATATTTTCCCCATTGCCTAAAGTGTTTTTGTGCATATTTTAAAAACACATGCTTTTTTTTTTTGTCCTGCATGTTTTCCAAATGTATGCATGGCTATGCGTGCATTCTGTCTATACCGAAACAGATCCTAACAACCTCAAAAATTTGTTTCATCCCATGGACAATCTCAGAAGGCACAAAATGGATTTTAGTTTATTTTTGTAGGGAAATGAAAACCTGATGAATTTCTTTTCCATATGATGCTAGGCCGTATCTGTACAAATCCCCAGAGGAAACTTTCCAAAATGAGGCACGGGTTATCTAGAAACTCTAAACACCTATTTGTTTTCCTTGCGGTACCATGACATGGATTTAAAAGAAGGAGAGCCATCTCCATGTTTTGAGCAATGCTTGGCCTGATCCTCAGCTCCTGATGTTGAAGGAAAATAAAATGCCATAGATGCTGCTGCTATGGAGCCTTGTTCGGTGTTGTGTAACTGGGTTGCTCAGAGCAGAACGAATGTGGAAGTAGAGTACTGTAGTTTCTTTTACACTATGCTGGGAATATCTAAGCGACCACATGGAATTCAAATATAAATGAAATATGCCTATCACTTCTGGCTTTTCTGTGTAGAATTCCATCATGTAGAAAAGGGAAATACTGCTTTTTTAGGCTGCAGCTTCCAGAATCTCAGAGGCAGCATGACAGTGGCTATGCTGCCTGTAGGTTTCAGGGAGCTATAGGGCAGAAAAGAAACCTATCCTATCTCTGCCTCCCTGTAACCTGCACAGAACACTTATATGGGAGAGAATCCACTGCCAAAGAAAAAATGGTGCCTCTTTATTTTTTAATGGATGGGCCATTGGTCTCCTATTGGTAGTCCAAAACCTCTATCATTTGCTGAAGGCTTTTAAAGGTCATTGCCCAAGTATCAGAGCAAATATTTAGATTTCAATTGCCCAAGCTATTGTATTATTCTTCTACAAGTGCTTTCACAACTTGTTACAACTTCAGTGGGATAGTCTGAAGACAAGGCAGGGGATGGAATAATACCCTTGCTGGTTAATGAAAATATCTCGGACAGAAGCTAACTTGATTCCTACAACAACCTTAGAGCTGAGGTTGGTGCAAAAGAAACACGAATGTTCCAAAAAGCCATTAGCTAGAAGTACTGGCCAGGTTCCTCTGTTTGAAGCAAGTTCCCAAATGGGGGCTGCAGTGTCTGTCAGTTTGGAGGTGGCAGGCTTCAGATTTCACCTCTGAAGATCAAAAGGTCCCTCTCTGTCTTGTTAGACTTCGTTATTTTAGTGGTCCAAGAAAAGTGTTGTCAGTCTTTGTCTGTGGATGGTGTGTACAAGAGACACATCGCTTTTAAACTTTTTGATAGCTTCTTCAGCAAAGCGTAATCACCATTACCTAGTGTTACATCTCAACTAACCCAATATTCTTTCAGTTCTGTCTGGTTTGGACTACAACACTTGTAGTCAATTGGCCAGCTTGGTTGGCTAACAAGTTCTAGAAGTTGAAGTCCAACATGGTAACATATCTGCGATTTGATTCTGCTCCAATGCCTCCTTGTGGGCAGACCTAAATTAGGGTCACAAGTCTCCTAAGAAAACATGTTCTCTCTCTCTCAATCTTTAATCTATTTTAAAAAATTCACCTGGCTCAAGCAAATCCAACCTACAGGCCCATTTGATAATTGTTTGTGCGAAATTAAGTCCTGCTGTGTTCAATACAATTTTTTCTCTTGTATTCATATTTAGCATTGCAGCCATAATAGCTATAGTGACATGCAGTATGATGGAGATTTTTATCTGCATTCAGGAAATACTCTTTGATACTGCACCAATTTACTTTTCTTCAAGTAGCCATGTTTTCAGATCTGTGACCATGGAAGTAGGTAACTGAGACTATGGAAAAACATTTTCTTTGAGCTCTATTGATTTTTGTGAGATCAGTTGACTTTTGAGTGCTCTGGGGTGGAGGTTTGTGGGGGGAAGTCTTGTGTGTGTTTTCTTTTGAGTGTTGTTGGTTTTTTTGCTGGTTCCATCCCAATTAATGGAGGAATATGCTTTGGTCAATATTCTATTGCCTAAATGTGGAGTGAACAGGCAACCACATGCATGTCCCCTCCCCACTCCAGCTGACTTCCTATCATGTGACCACTTTCAAGACCAATCTCACAATAAGTGCAACACCTGGCATTTACTGGGATGCATACAAGGATGGGAATGTTTACCTGATTGTCCATTCACTCTGTGTTTAACTAATGGGACACTAGCTTATGTTAGCCAAATCCAAAACACTTTAAAAATACCTTTTGGGGTGCAGAAGATCTCATAATTGCTTTCCTCAAAAAATACATTTGTTGAAACAAACTGCATCAACAAATTCTCTCTTAGCACTGACTTAAAGTTCATATTTTTTTTCTGTGCTTTTTGGTGCTAGTTTGGGGAGATTCTTTCTTCTTTAGCAATCTCAGAAATTATCTTGTATTTCTAGTAAGCTTCACACATTAAAAAAATAATGCATAGAAGGTATTCCATCCAGGCATTCATGTGTTGCCCTCATGCAGGTCATTACAGATGATCATTGTGCACTTTTTGCACTCTGTGCCCATATGGGAAACATATGCTATAGTGAGAGAAACTGTGATGATGACAGAGTCCCAAAGTACATGCTGAAAGCTAAACCTCTTCATATGCAACTATCACCCAATGGGTGGAATGTTGTTGTGTATGTCTATCAGCATGACACCAGCAGTGTAACTGTCAGTGGTTAAGTGCCACAAGTTAAGCAAGTAGAGCAAGCATTTCCTTTCACACACTAAGCTCTACATTATAATTACGCAGGATTGCACCAAATGAGCAAGCACTGTCATTGCGTAAGTGGAGGGTGGGTTTTCTTCCTAGAAACACAGCTTGTACAATGGCAAATCTGTGCAAACAGCATTGCCCTGTGTGACGATGGTGCCAGGATTGACCATAAAGAACGAAGTACAGTTCCAAGTACAAGAATTTAATCTAATACGTTCAACAAGTATAACAGCGTACCCAATGTGGCATAGTGAATAGAGCAATGGACTAGGACTCTGGAGACCTGGGTTCAGTTATTTGGCTCAGCGACAGAATTGCACTGCAGGGTGGAACTGGTAAAACCACTCCTTAAATACCTCATTTACCTTGAAAACTCCATTAGAGTCGCTATAAGACAGTTCTGACTTGATGGAACACAACAACAACAATATAATAATATATGCACAGTGGTTGTATCTATAATTACATCTGGACATGCTTGACCAGAATCTCAAGTGCTGTATCTCTTTTAGTATGTGTGAATACTGTAAGTGGCAGCACTTTGTTTTTTTGGATTGTCTTAGGGCAATGCTCCCCAACTGTTTTTCAAGTCGTGACTCCCTTTTATAATAGCCAAGCAACCTGCAATCACCCCACTATGCTTGCATAAAAAGGCATTTTTAATGGGGTAAAGTCATCCCTTGTCAGAAAGTAGAGGCTTCTTTCTCCCCAAAGGGCCTGTTTCTCATTCATACACATACACACTTACTTTAATACCTGGCTCTGAAAGATCAAGAAAGAAATTGTTTAAAAAGGGCTACAACACATATATCACTGGGATTCCCAGTGTGGTGTAGTGGATAGAGTGATGGACAAGGACTCTGGTGAACAGGGTTTGAATCCCCACTCAGCCATGGAAACTCACTGGAGGGGTGGAACTGGTAAAACCACTCCTTTAATATCTCACCTTGAAAACCCTATGGGGGTCATTATAAGTCAGCACAGAAAACGTGTGCACACACACAACACATATAAGACAACCTGTGACTTCCCCCCCAAAACACTTTGAGACTCCCTTGGGGGTCATGATCCCCAGGCTTGGAAACACTGTCTTAGGGCAAACTGCAGGATGCTCAAATGAAAAGTCATAGAATAGTCCAAGAAATGCCCAACCTATTTTGAATATTTCCAAGTTGTATAGGGTACTTGCAGTCACAAAGTACGATGCAACTGTTCTGTCTTGTTATCCTTCAAGGATTTCCCCTAAAAAGAAGGTGAGAGAAGCGGTAGAAAAATTCATGAGGACTATGTATGGAGGTCAACATCATGGGAAGCCGTTGCATAATTCAGTAAATGAGGCAGGTGGTGGTAAGATAAAAGCCTCACTTGAAAACGCTCTTTATCTTTTGCATTTTACTTGAGTTTTGATCCACTCTGTATTTGCCTGCAGCTGACTGGATCATTCAGTGAGTTAGGTATTTGGTTATGATTCCTCACTGTACCTCCTGGGAGAAGACCTAGACTGTGTAGCCTTGGGCAAGCTGCATAGTCCCAGCATGACCCCAGAAGAAGGGAATGATAAACCACTTTTGAGTACTCTCTACTTAGAATAACCTGAAAAGGATCACTGTAAGTCAGAATCAACTTGATGGCATGTAATTATTATTATTATATTTGCCTGCACATATGCTGTGGTGCTTAATTTTGGGATGAGCCGATAACATCTGTCGTTAAATAATGATGCATGATATTTAGGAATTCATGGTCTCAGTTTTACCTCAATCTGTTTTCCAGGTCTTTTCTTAAATCACCAAAACAATAATAAATTTAAAGACTTAGGTAAAGATAATGCTTATTTCTCCCTTCCCCACCTTTTAAAAATGTAATCTCACAGCAAGAGTGAATCTCTTGTGCAAAGTACTTGAGGTGAGAAAAGCTCCTGCCGTGAAAGTCACAAACCTTCAGCAGTTAAACAATTATTTCTTCTAATGACAGGTTATCTGCAACATATAGTTTGACACTCCGGGAGGCTAAGATTCTCTTAAATAAAAGATTCACAGATTCCCATCAATGCATAAGGGGTCCCTGTGGAACAGAGAAGCAAATTATTTTGCAGATTGCTTCTGTTCTTGAAGCCAGAAGGCAATAATGTAGATTTTTCAGGAACAGCATGTATGAGTGCATAAGATTTTCAAATAAAGCAAATGAACTATAGATAATGTGACAGAATTCATTATGGGGGTCAAAAAATACCTTTAAAAGGAAGGGAATCATATGGGTAAGGGCTTGTAAGAGCAGTGCAAACACACACTATGGCTAGTATCCCATTGGAGATTGTTGGGCATGCAACAAACATTACACAGCAGCTGTAACATTTGGCAAGGTGTCTGTTACAAAACAGACACATTACCAAATAGCACAGCAGCTTGCACAATGTTAGTTGCATGAACAGAAATCTCATACAATGTACTGTCCTATAACTTTAATCTATAAATATACACTTCCTATGGTGGTCTTATATGTGGTATGAACTGTTATAATTATTAAGTTCTAATATTAAGCCAGACAAAAAAATAGAAAACATCTGTACTGAGCTTCCCCTTAAGCTTCTTTGTAGTTCATTTCAATTTATCTCAACAAAATGCCAGTTCATTAGCTTGTTTTGGGGTGTGTGTGTCAAATTGTGTAGTATGGTTAGCACATTGTAGAAGCCAAAAGGACGTAATTCCTTGTAAGCTCACTGCCTGACAATCAGCTTGTGAATGAAGCTCGTGCTTACCTGCTGCTAATGAATCACAAAAGAAAAACAAGGTCATTAGCACCAAGTGGAGTTTAGTAAAGGTAAAGCAAGCTAAACAGACATCTTTTGTCTCTAAAGGCAGCTATGCTTTTAATGACGTACTAACTGTATTGTGCAGTTTTCTGTCTCAGCCTTTAATATATAAGCAGTTCCATCCTGAAGTGGTACACCAAATCAAGTTCTGGAAGAGGAGGAGGAAAAGAAAAACCTTGGGTCCTAAAACATCCTGCATCTGTATGATGTATTGCCATTTACCACTAACCATGGCCCTGGCGTTTTCCAACAAATGCCTGTGGCACAAAGGCAGGTGAATTCCACAAAGCAATTATAGGGGGAAATGGATGCAGAAAATGCGGAAGACTTCAGCAATAAAAAACTAGTGATATTATTTTTGGAAAAATAATTTCAGTATTTTTCTCAAGAGAATGCCTTCCTTGAAAAGTTACATTTAGATCACCATTAAGAAATGACAAACGACTGCATATGCATTTCACACAAAGGATTATAATCTAGGAAGTCTTCCAAGAAAGCCTTTATTTTGAGGCAGAAATTCTTAAATTGTGGCATGCCAGATATTCAGAAGGTGTGACCTACACACTTCCCCTATAATTCAGCAGAGCATGGACTGTTTTTTAAAAAGATATTTTGATATGTTATTCATCAATTGGTGGCAGCCAGGTTATCATTATCATGATTACAAAAGTAATCCATTGTGTTGTGTGTTATTAATTCACTGCACTGAAATTAGCAACAGTTTTGCAGAAAAATACAGTAGGACCTCTGTATCCACAAGATCGGTATCCACAGTTTCGGTTATCTTCAGCTTACTGCAACTCTATATATAATGGGACAAGCCTTGTGGCCTTTGTCCCACCTCCTTGTATGTTGTACACAGAGTTCACTACTATCTGTGGTTTCAGGCATTTGCAGTAGGTCATGGAATGGATATCCTGCAAATAAGGGACTCCTACTGTACAAGGAAATTCCCTAGTGGCCAAGTCTGATATTGCACCTTGAAAATACTTGGCAAAAATACAAAAGAGAAAACAGAGGAATATTTCCCTTACTACTTAGCACTGGAAAGAGAATTGGACAAAATTTGAAAACATTCAGTCAAAATACCTGTAAAATATTCCTCAAATGCCCTTAAAGAGCAACTGTTGAAAGTAATTAGAAAATACTACTCTTTAACAAAAAACAAAAGTGTAACAAGTACTTACACTGTGTAAGTACTTGTTACATTACTTAAAATCTTAGAACTGCAGAGCTGGAAGGGACCCTATGGATCATTGAGTCCAGCCCCTGTCAAGGAGTCACAATGGGGAATCAAACTCTCAACCTCTGGCTCCACAGCCAAAGACTTAAATCACTTTCGAAATATAGCTTAGTTACATCCACATTACCCCAATAGCAACTAGTTACACTTGACTGTGTTACTTATGATTAGCCACTTCCAAGCGCTGTAGATTACTCATAGGTTCCTGTGCTTCACTTTAAAATAATTAACAAAATGCCTTAAGTATGAGAGTTGATCAAAGGAATGATGTCTTTGGAGAACTGCCTCCACCTGCTCCTTACCAGCCAGAGAACAAACGTATTGATGGATATCTGGCAAGATTGAATGGACTGCATGTACTGACAATTCCAAACTCTGATCCTCCCCCAATGTGCTTCAGAGCCATGACATATCCCTCCCAGGAAACCTGGCAGGTGCCTCAGTTATAATCTTTTATACCAACAGGAAATTGTGTGTGTGTGCACACAAATACAAACATACAAAATTTAAAATGGTAGCGTAGATGAAAATAGGGGGTGGGTCTCCATCATCCCTTTCAATGTCACAACCCATCAAAAACATCACAGGATTGTCTCCTCCGATAACATTGCCCACAGCTCTATTTTGGAGCGAACTAGCCATCCGCTACGGAACAGGCTGATCAGGACCGCTCTGAATCGTGCCAAAAAAACTGTAGCTGTGCCAAACAAAAGTGGGACAACTCTAAAAAATGATGGGTCAAAACACTTGTAGACACCATTAAACAAACAGCATTGAAAGTGATCCAAATAGTGAGCTATTCTGCCAGTGCAGACATGCCCTGAGATGGCCTGTTTTGGCTTTCTTTTTACAACCACTTGAAAAAGAGTTGCTCTTCCATCTGAGAGGAAACTGTCAATAACTCTCAGGTAGCAGATGTGCCTAAAATGCTTCTGGCTGTTCCTTTACACAGCAGTCATTCCACTGAGAACATGAAGCAGCTTTGACAAGATATGTACAAGATTTGTAGGATAGTTTAAAGTTTTACAGCAATTTTATAATTTATGTTCCTCTATATTTTTAATTGTACATCACCCAGAGTAGTGATCTCGCTAGATGGGTGGTGTATAAACCGAATGAATGAATAAATGAATGACCCAGTTGCTGTAGGATAAAAGGAAATTATGGAGAAAATGAGGAGAACATTAAGCCAGTTATGACTAATCAATTGCAAGCATCTCAAAGAGATTCAAAATGTAGGCGCTGGCACAGAATCACTTAGATAATCAATTTACAAATGAGATAAGATGATGTAAGTTCTTAGAATTACTCAGAATTTAGGGTCAGTCTAGGTTTTAAAAGGAAAATATATTTTCTCCTACTTTCTCTTTTTCAAGTGTATTCTTAGAGATACATTCTTCAACCAGAATACTTGCAGATTAAGCCTATGTTTACCTTTAAATGATCAACAACAAAACAGAGAAAGCTGTGATTTACATTTTAAATAGCAATACATAAATAGCAATACATCACCTTAGTGGAGAAGATGGTGATCAGATGGCCTAGGGGTCCTCGGGATGCAGTGCGTCAACTGCAGTACTGCAGGTAAAAGGTCTGCTCATGACCTGCATTGAGTTCCAGCAGATTCAGGTAGCCAGCTCAAGGCTGACTCCGTCTTCCATTCTTCCGGGCTTGGTAAACTGAGTACTCAGCTCACTGGAGTGGAAACTGCTCAGAGAGTGCTTTCAGTGTTATGGGGTGGTATATAAGCAACACACTTTACATTGCTTTGCTGTGTTCCCAGTCCATCTTTTCTCTAGTGGCTAAATGGTGAGCAACTCCAAGCCTTCCTTCCCGTCTTCCCGCCCTCTTTGCTATCTGATAAATTCTTAATCTTGTGCATCAGAAACTGAACAGAGACTTCTTGTATTGAAAGCACCATCTGTACAATCAGTGCTGGAAGGTGTGACTATTGAGGAAATTAAAGAGAGAGGTTAATATTGATCTTTGTCCTATAGATGTGAAATGATTGCCATAATGCCACTCTATACCTGTGCAAGAGGTATAATATTATGTTGCATTATTGACTAGTGCAACATTAGTGTACACCGTGACTGGACTCTCATTTAATTGGCTAAAAGGAAAGGTCCTTTAAAATGCTTTATCTGTGGTGTGGGGTAAGATTAGATAATGTTGAAGATGACTGAGATTCTGTGCGGATAAGTACTTGTGATGTGGAATGGCAGCTCTAGTTTCATGATAACTTATATTACATAGTCTTCATGATTAGTAGTCTATTGCCTAAACACAGAACAGAAAGGAAATTGTGTGTCTTTTCAATGCTCTGGCAGATTTCCTGTTGTGTGATCAGCTGTGTGTCCCATCTTGTAACCACTGCGAGAAAGGACAAATATCAAGGAGATCTCAGAATGGCGCTCTCTCTCTCTCTCTCTCTCTCTTTCTGTATATGTTTACTGGATTGGCTCTCAGTGCAGCACTTTGCCAATGACAGTTGTCAAGCTTCACAGTAGCAGTGATGAATTGGAAGCATCCACTACCAATATTGGCAATGAAACACAATGAAATGTATAATATTTCTTGGAAATAATTTTAAAGAAACTGCATACTTTTGACCGTTACTCCATTTTGTACTCCAGCAGTCAACCAAGAAAGTTAGCCTTAGAAATATTAGGGTGAGTGAGGTGCTCTTACTCTCTAGAACGTATGGGATTATTCTTCAGAAATATCTCTCTGTGCTTACTATTTAGTATAATAAAACAACATGTCTTCATTACACCGCACCATTTTGGTAATTTAATCTTGAATATATTCAAGAATAGGTATCTGAAATTTATGATTTCTGTTGTCACTTGAAATCTTTCTCTTTTCACAAAACTCTGGGACAAATTACCACATAAAATTATTAGTACAGGGCTTGGGTTAACGTCTTACAACATGTTACTAATGAACAATTCTTAATAATTTTTTTAAATATCCTTTAAAAAAAACCAGCAGAAAAATGGCCAGATTCTCCCCAAATGATCCTTAAAATAACATTTCAGTAAGTAATGTTATTTATTTACTCTCCAATAAAACACGTTAGTGTTAATGTTAGAACAAAGGGAAACAAATTAATGTCATGTGTTATAATAACTTCTAGTTCTGCTTCTTTGTAACATTCACTTATTTGAAAATTATGTTTAACGTCCCCCCCCTTTTTTTGTTGTTGCTATAATTAGTCTTGCTGACACTACTAAGTTTGTAATTAGTTCTTTTTGTGTCCATCCCCATTGATCATTCTCAAATATAGATAAAACCACAATTTGGGGGCATGTTTCCACAGTGATACATAATATTTCATTAATGTCATTAAATACCATCTTCCAACATTTCAAAATGAAATAACATTTACACCACATATGAAAATAAGTACCATTATCTTGACCACATCTCCAACATAATGTACAATATTTGGAGTCAGTACAATTCAATTTTGCAGGTGTTAAATACTGACTCCAAATTATTTTATAACAATTTTGGTTTATCGTCATGGACATACTCTTTAAAATTTCTTTATTCCATATATTCTTCCACACCTTGGTACGCATTTCTTTACCAAAATCAGCTTCCCATATTGTTTTAAGACTATGTTGTTGGCCTTTTGCCTCTATCAATATTTTATAAATGTTGCCTATTATGACTTTTATTTTTTAAAATCGTCTTCCTCTTTCTCTTCTGATCTATTATTTCTTCCAGTGTTATCATCTTTCTACATTTATTATTTTCCCCCAATCTCTTGTCCTTTGTTTCAGTTGAATCACATTAAACCATGATAAATATACTCTCACCTTCTAAACTCAACCTCATTTGTTCTCTACTAGACATCTTTTCTGTCTAATCTTTTAATATAATAATAGGTTTTTTCTTTAATGGTTTCACTAAACCCTCTTTCAAATTTTGTGGAAATCTCTCTAACTAGTCAATTTTCAACTCAGTATCCCTTCTGTAGCTATAAGTATATCTCTGTTTAGTAAGGCAACCTTGGGATCCCCCCCCCCCCCCCAAATTGCTATGTGGTACAAGCTATTCAGTTCAACCTAGTATTTCAATTCATTTGGAAATGGCCTAGCTTGATTCGGTACATGACTTGTCACCAGGATCCAGTAACAAACCTGCTGTCTTACCGTAGCTTGAGTATAAAGTGGCTTTGTACTTTCTCTGGAATAGATCTGCATCCCTTGGATATTCTCTCTGAAGTGCTTCCCATGAATGGGGCAAAGAGTGGGATACGAATGATTCAAATCCAAGGTGCTCGTGGCTTCCACTTCTCTGCATTACGCCCTCGCTTCCTCAGTTTCCCAGCATCGCAGATTTTCATTTACTGTGATCTCTTCCCAGAGGAATTTTCCATTGTGTTCACCATCAAAGCTTTCCACATGCAATCCAAGGTAAGAGTGTGGTTCATAATGGAGGAGGATGACATATACACTGATGAAGCCATTGCTGGTGAATTTGGTTTGGAAATGTGAATTTAGTACTTACATTGATTTGGGAAACTTTTTATGTGTCTCACATTATGAACTGTACTGGGATCCATATATATATATGGATGTGTGTGTGTGTGTATATATATATATATACATATATACTTTTATATACATACACATACATACATACATATATATACACACACATATATACACATATATACATATATATATATATATATATACACACATACATATATATACACATACACACACACACACATATATATACACTTATATATATGGATGTAAATGGACTTACGTGACTAATGATAGAAACACTACATATAATATTAGTAAAATAAAATAATACATCTTATAAAATTTAATTTTCAATGCTCTAGGTAGAGATATAAATCTTTCACAGATGACAAGATATAGTTTTAATTGATTTAAGTGTAATTTTAAAAATCAGAACCTGAAAAAGCATGATGGGGGTTACCAGTTCTGAATGTACAATAAATAAATGAAACAAGTGTATTAATCATACTTGATCTGAAGTGATCCCCAGTTAAATCATTGGGACCTACCTTCATATGAATATCTGGAGTTAATTTGCAATGATATTAGCCATATACTGATACAACTGGGCAAACAGAAAGCAAAAAAGGCAACCTATTAATCCATTCACATGCTGATCCTCTCTTCACATGACAACTTTCTTCCCACAGGTGTAAGTAGATAAAGGCTGCAATCCTATACACACCTGGGTGAGTAACATTGAACTCAATGGCGCTTACTGCTGTTTAGAAATGTATAGGATTGCACTGCATAAGAGAGTGATTCACCATGTGATCGATGCTTCAGTGAACAGGGTATATTGGGACCAATTGCATTTAATCCCTGAACAGTCTGATCATCTGCAATCACCAAGAATTAGGGAAAGTAAATAAAACAATAAAACAAAAGAAAAAAAGGCTGTCCTTAGCATTAGGCATTGTGAGGCAGGTGGTTCAGTTGAGATATACGTAACAGCAATGCACCCAGGGACAAAAACTGTGCCCACTAAGCAGGGCAGCTCTATTATTAAGTGAAGTGAGGCAGCAGTTCAGACAGCAGATCATCATTCATGCTTTTCTTGCTCTGGGAAGGTCCATGCCATTCTGATGAGCTGCTGCTGCATAGCCTTCCAGTGCCTCTTCCCAAATGTTTGGCCCAGAGGGACACTGTAAGCAGTAAGGTCTAGAAAATGGCCTGTGGTATTACAGATGATTTTCTAGGTCACCCCTCTCACAGAACCTGACTCTTAACCTCTTGATTTTGATTTTTTTAAATTGCCAAAATAATTTTTTAAATGGCAAAAATCCCCTAAAGGCTTTCCTATTCATTTATTACATTTTTAAAATAATGAGTAAAAATCATTTGTTGTCTGGAGAAAGTTAACAGTCGATTGTTATTTACAGAAATAATATTATTATGCCCTCACTACTTCAAAAAATGGAATGGGCAGTGGTAACATTTGTTACTTGCAAAGTATTATTTCCAAGCCTTGAGCCCATTACATCCAAACTAAATACACAAATAGTCTTCTAAAAGACTGCCCCCCCCTCCTGCCTCCACAAACATCTTGGGATTAATCTGTTTTTAATATAATCTCGGCAAGTCACAAGCTAGTGGGCAAGGATGTTGAACTGAACCATTGAAGCTAATGCACTTATTTATGTTTTCAGAGAAATGAGTACATCTTTACGGTTTTGGAGGAAAACAGTGACGCCCTGCTGCTTGGACTCCGATATTCCTGGAATAAACTCCACTTCCTCTTCTGGAGCAGAGAGCTCTCTAATGGCTGGGAGACCCGGGTCACTTTCCGAGATGTTTTTCTGGCAGATAATCAGTGGCACACTCTGGTACTGGCAGTATCCAGAGGCTCCTTCTCGCTCACTGTGGACTGCAGCATCCCCACAGATGTGTACGTGAAGCACATACAGTTCAGGGGTAATTTTACTACCACCACTATCCCTGGGATGGGGCTGTGTGGGATCTAGCACCCTCCAGAAATGGGAACTCTGAAAGCTTTGGTCAATGAGCAAGAGTCCCTCTCACATAAAGAGCAAAGGTTTCCCCCCGAAAATGCAGTAAAACCACCAATCTCCTCCACATCCAAACAGAATCCTGGCAGGGCCTTATAATCTAGTCAGGCTTTGAAGGGGCTTTCCAAGCAGAGGACTCTTCTCACTAGCAATCGGAATGTGCTGTGCAGCTGGTTTGTCTTTTTCTCTTTGATGGATATGCTCCCGTTGGGAAAAAAGATGGAGAAAGCTGGGTAAAAACAAGGGGGATTAGGTGTGGAAAACCATTGTAAAATTGTAAATTGACAAAACTCTTGTAAAAAAAATAATAATGAAAGAGGTGGGGCAGTGATGTGATGAAACCCTCATCTGAAAACATCCCAAGACTGAGAGTGTCATTACACCTCTGACGGTGAGAAACCAAAGAAGTCAAAGTGCAACATCACAGGACCCCTACATCCGTCATAGCAGGCAAGGAGAATAGATGATTTATTTACATTTAAGGGAGCATTTTAAAAAACAGTGTTTGTTGGGAAGGACAAATACATGCAAGTACTGCACTGAGGGGGCTGCCCCTAAGAAGTCTTCTTTTAACACCTGCATGGAGAAGCATCTTGTCGTTGAAGTAATATTACTGTGGTAACCAATACAGGGAAGGAGGTTGCAGGCATTTCCAGAGATTGGGAAGCAGGAAGCACCACAGCAGAGTAAGAGTAAGTTTGCTGAAGCTTTTGTAGGTTTCTAAGGTTAGCTCAGCTGAAAACCTTCCACAGGCAGTTCATGTGTACCTCTGCTATTAATCTAAACCATAGGTAGGCTACAGCTCCCAGCATTCCAAATCATTGGCAGTGCAGGTTATGGTTGCTGGGATTTGCAGTCCAAGAGCATCTGGAAGGCTGTACTTTGTACACCCCTGATTTAACTGTTTCTTTGCCTCTGCTGTTAGTCATGATGGTGATGACCGTGGCTGATCAAATTCACATATGCTCTCATTTTCATCTACTTTAGGATTATGGATGCTGTTTTCCCCACATCCTTAACTGTGAGAGGATCTCGCTTTTATGTAGGAAGCAGGAGAAGGAGGAAAGGTTTCTTTACAGTGAGTATCTTTTCTGATATTTGACTTCGTTGAGGAGGTTATTCTACCTGTTAAGCAAACAATGACTAGATTCTGCTGGACTATCAATTTTATACCACTTTATTGTCCTGGCTTCCTCCAAGAACTCTTGAGAACTGTGGTGTGGTAGGGGTGCAAATAATTCCTATTTAGAGATCTATAGTACTCCTTAAGAAATAGAGTTCACAAGACAGCCTGGGAAAGGTAGAAATTATATTATGCCAGTTTAATCAGGGGTGAGCAACTTCCTGCAGATCAAGGGTGCCATAGGTACTGGCTGGCTGGCTTGGGGGCACATGCATACACACCTGCATGCATGAACCCACACCCACATATCCATCTGCATATATAGGTGTATATGCACCCTCCCATATAAGCACATATACTATATATTCAGTAACACATACATGAAATCCTCCCAAACTTTTCTTTTAGAATGTTTGTGTGTCTTCCCATATGAATATTTCTCAGTTCCTGTGAGCATACAGATTAGGCCCTTGCTTATTCTTTTAATAATCCAGAGGCTGCTCATGCACCAGAATGAGGGATCTCTCACCCCAAAATTTGGGGAGACCCCACCCTGCCCTAGTCATGAGCCAGCTATGCAGCAGTCCCATTTAGTCTTGATTTTTGCTGACATTTATTAGCTGAGTTTACTTAAGATGAGTTTACTTAAGCTTACCATACTAGGGGTGTGATATGCTCCATTTAGTGTGAATTCCTAGCATCCTCTGAGCTTTTATATCTCAACAAGCTCAATTGCATATCTGTAGCAGATATTTCCAGTTTGCATTATGGGCTATATGGCCTTTCAATTGCACAGACTAAAACTAGTATACTTGCACATACTAAAACTAGCATTATACTTTATCCAGAGACCTTGTGAGGGTGCTTTACTTTATGCTCTACAGAACAACTTGCCTCAAAAAGGCAAGCATTTACTGTTTTCCCTCAGTTTAGGGTGTGATCACACAGGGAAATAGATTGCATTTGGGACTGTGTGTGAAGCAGTCTGGTACCATCTATTTTCCTGTGATAACTCAGGTTTTAAAAGTTTAGATGATCAGAATATTTCATGTCCTCAGTTGTAGGGCAAGGTAGATGTTGATAATGTGCACAGAAAGTCAAAAAAAGAGGCAATCATATAATTAAAGACAGACTTGCCCAACTCTGTGCCCTATGTGTCAGACTACAACTCCCAACATCAATTGATTGGAAATGATAGAAGTTGTAATCCGGCACATCTGGAGGGCTACGGGTTAAAGAAAGCTGGTCAGTGGTATCGTAGGAAAAAATCACAAGCAAAAAGATGCATAAAGAAATCTCAACAGTAAGATAAATGAGACAGAAAAAGGTATCAGAAGAGAACATAATTATGACATGAGATATCTGATGAAATTGTGATAATCAACAGAATCCAGTTATTTTTGCATGTTTTATTGCTTCTTTAAAAATCCTTCCCCAGCCTGGAACTACAACTCCCAGCATCCACAGCCAGGAGTTGCAATCCAACATATATGGTGAACACCAAGTTGGGGACAAATGCTTTAAACAATTTATTTGCCATTTTTCAATTTAGCAAAGGTTCTCAGGGGATTCACAATAGTAAGAACACAAGAAGAGCCCTGCTGGATCAGACCAAGGGCCCATCTAGTCCAGCTCCCTGTATCTCACAGTGGCCCCACTAGATGTCTCTGGGAGCACATGAGACAACTAGATACCTGTCTCCTGATACCCCTCCCCTGCTTCTGGCATTTGGAGGTACCTTCCTTCTAAGCCTGGAGATTGTACATCCCATCATGGCTTGTAACCTGCGATGGACTTCACAGAATCATAGAATCATAGAAAAGTGAAGTTGGAAGGGGCCTACAAGGCCATCAAGTCCAACCCCCTGCTCAATGCAGGAATGCAATCAAAGGAGATCTGCCAGGTGATTATCTAAGTTTTTCTTGAATGCCTCCAGAGTTGGAGCACTCACCAACTCCTGAGGTAACTGGTTCCACTGTCGTACTGCTCTAACAGTTAGGAAGTTTTTCCTGATATTCAGCTGAAATCCGGCTTCCTTTAACTTGAGCCCATTGTTGCGTGTCCTGCACTCTGGGATGATCGAGAACAAATCTTGCCCCTCCTCTGTATGACAGCCTTTCAAATATTTGAAAAGTGCTATCATATCACCCGTCAGTCTTCTTTTCTTAAGGCTAAACATGTCCAATTCTTTCAGCCTTTCCTCATAAGGCTTGGTTTCCAGCCCCCTGATCATCCTTGTCGCCCTCCAGAAATCTGTCCAATCTGCTTTTAAAGGCATCTAGGCCAGATGCCATCACCACATCCTGTGGCAAGGAGTTCCACAGACTAGCAACACTCCGGGTAAAGAAATATTTTCTTTTGTCTCACTCTTCCAACACTCAATTTGAGTGGATTTCCCCTGGTTCTAGTATTGTGTGAGAGGAAAAAGAACTTCCCTCTATCCACTTTATCCATCCCCTGCATAATTTTATACGTCTCAGTCATGTCCCTCAGGCGCCTTTTCTCTAGACTAAAGAGCCCCAAACGCTGTAGCCTTTCCTCATAAGGGAGGTGCCCCAGCCCAGTCATCATTTTAGTTGCTCTCTTCTGCACCTTTTCCAGTTCCACTATGTCTTTTTTTAGGTGCGGTGACCAGAATTCTACGCAATACTCCAGGTGTGGCCTTACCAGCATTTTGTACAATGGCATTATAATGTTGGCTGTTTTATTTTCAATCCCCTTTTAAATGATACCTAACATGGAATTGGCCTTCTTCACTGCCGCCGCACATTGGATTGACACTTTCATCGAGCCGTCCACCAGCACACCAAGATCTCTTTCCTGATCCATGACGGACAGCTCAGAACCCATTAACTGATAACTAAGGTTTTGATTTTTCGCCCCAATATACATTACTTTACATTTTCCTATATTGAAATGCATTTGCCATTTTGCCACCCATTCTCCCAGTTTGGAGAGATCCTTCTGGAGCTCTTCACAATCCCTTCTGGTCTTCATCACCCGGAAAAATTTTGTGTCATCTGCAAACTTGGCCACCTCACTGCTTATCCCTGTCTCCAGGTCATTTATGAACAGGTTGAAAAGCACCGGTCCCAGGACTGATCCCTGGGGCACACCGCTTTTCACCTCTCTCCATTGTGAAAATTGCCCATTGACACCTACTCTCTGTTTCCTGGTTCTCAACCAATTCTCAGTCCATAAGAGGACCTACCCTCTTATCCCCTGACTGTGGAGTTTTCTCAGCAGCCTTTGGTGAGGGACCGTGTCAAACGCCTTCTGAAAATCCAGATAGACAATATCCACTAGTTCGCCGGCATCCACATGCCTGTTGACCTTTTCAAAGAATTCTAAAAGGTTTGTGAGGCAAGACTTACCCTTACAGTAGCCATGCTGATTTTCCCTCAGCAAGGCTTGTTCTTCTATGTGTTTTAAGATTTTATCTTGGATGGGGCTCTCCACCATCTTCCCTGGAACAGACGTTAGGCTAACCAGTGTGCAGTTTCCCGGGTCCCCCCTCCTTCCCTTTTTAAAGATTGGCATGACATGTGCTATCCTCCAGTCCTCTGGTACTGTGGCTGTTTTAAGGGACAAGTTGTATATTTTAGTTAAGAGATCAGCAACGTCATTCCTCAGTTCCTTAATAACCCTTGGGTGGATGCCATCTGGGCTTGGTGACTTATTAATTAGGTCTAAAACATCCTCTCTTTTAACCTGTATCTGATTTAATTCATTAGTCAGGAGGGGCCGTTCGAGCAGCAGAATCTGCCCAAGGTCTTCTGTCGTGAAGACAGATGCAAAGAACTCATTTAATTTCTCTGCAATCTCCAAGTCCCACTTTCCTTCCCTCACCATCCAGAGGGCCAACCGCTTTTCTGGCAGGTTTCCTGCTTCTAACATATCTAAAGAAGCTTTTATTATTACCCTTTATATTGCTGGCCATACGTTCCTCAAAGTCCTTCTTTGCCTTCCGTATCATCTTCTTACAATTCTTTTGCCAGAGTTTGTGTTCCTTTTTATTTTCCTCATTTGGGAAGGATTTCCATTTATGGAAGGACCCCTCCTTGCCCTTCAAAGCCTCTTTAATTCCACTCGTTAACCATGCCGGCACCCTCTTGCACTTAGTTGAGCCCTTCTTTCTTTGTGGTATACACTCCCGCTGGGCCTCTACTACTGTTGTTTTAAACAGGCTCCATGCACTCTGGAAAGATTGGATTCTTTTTACCTTCCCTTTCAACTTCTT
This sequence comes from Intellagama lesueurii, assembly GCA_037013535.1. Lineage (NCBI taxonomy): Eukaryota > Metazoa > Chordata > Lepidosauria > Squamata > Agamidae > Intellagama > Intellagama lesueurii. The sequence continues at coordinate 221,350,337 of JBAJHW010000003.1, forward strand.
TCTAACTAGTTTCCTCATCTGAGGGAAGTCCTCCCTTCAGAAATCAAAGGTTTTTGTGTCAGATTTGCTTGACACTCTCCCCTCAACATGCATGGCAAAAGAGATTGCAGCATCGTCACTATTCCCTAGCAGCTCAGTGACATTCACATCCCTAACCAGGTCCTGAGTACCACACAATATTAAATCCAGAGTCACCTGTCCTCTGGTGGGCTCCGTGACAAGTTGCTCCAAGGCACAGTCATTTAGCATGTCAAGAAACCCAGTCTCTCTTTCTTGACCCGAGCATGCATTGGCCCAGTTGATGTGAGGATAATTGAAGTCCCCCATGATTACAATCCTGTCCCTCTTGGACACCTCCCTGATTAGTCTCCTCACTTCAAGGTCCCCCTCAAGTTTTTGATCTGGAGGATGATAGCACACCTCCACTATCACATCGCTCCTTGGGCCTGGTAGTTTAACCCACAGTGATTCTATGATGGAGTCAGACCTGCCGTCCATCTCCATTCTGCTGGATTCTACCCCTTCTTTGACATAGATGGCCACCCCACCTCCAACACGCCCCTCCCTATCCATCCTATAGAGTTTGTAGCCTGGGATTGCGGTATCTCATTGGTTCTCCAAATTCCACCAGGTTTCCGTTATAGCCACGATATCAATGTTATCCCTAGTCACCAAATGTTCCAGCTCTCCCATCTTTGCTCAGATGCTTCAGGCATTTGCATAGAAGCACCTGCATACGGGGTCCCCCAAGAAGGGCTGCTTGTTTGTTTCTTTTCCCCCCACAGCTTCTCCTTCCAGTGGACCAACTATCACATCCCATCATGCTCCCAGTCCTAATTACTACACTGTCATGACTTTGTGGTTCTCTACCCTCTCCACTGTCATTCCAGAGGGATGAGGAGTCCCGAACTGGACTCCGCTTGGCTCCTGTCGGCTTTCCCCCAGGATTCAGTTTAAAAGCTGCTCTGCCACCTTTTTAATGTTACGTGCCAGCAGTCTGGTTCTGTGTTCATTCAAGTGAAGCCCGTTCCTCTTGTGCAGGCCTGGCTTGTCCCAAAACGTTCCCCAGTCCCTAATGAATCTAAACCCCTCCCCCTGACACCACCGTCTCATCCACGCATTGAGACCTCTGAGCTCCGCCTGCCTAGCTGGCCCTGCACGTGGAACAGGTAGCACTTCCAAGAACACTACCTTTGAGGTCCTGGCTTTGAGCTTCCTCCCTAACGACCTAAATTTGACCTCCAGGACCTCACGGCTACATTTCCCCACGTCATTGGTGCCAACATGCACCACCACTGCTGCCTCGTTCCCAGCACTCTCTACCAGCCTATCCAGACGAGAAGTGATGTCCACAACCTTTGCACCAGGCAGGCAAGTCACCATGTGGTCCTCACAACCGTCACACACCCTTCGCTCTATGTTCCTGATGATCAAATCACACACTACCAGAAGCCCCCTTTCCCCCTCCCCACAAGGAGTATCCTCAATGCAACTGGATACGGGCCTGTCACCTGAAGAAGGGGTCCCCCCTAGGGGGTGGTTTCCCTCTTGTCCAGATTGGCGTCCTTCAGCCCAGAGACTTCCAATCCCAGCAGCTGAGGAGCTGCTTGTCTAAGGGTGAGACGATGCCTGAAGGTCCCTGGAAGTCTCACTGTGATCCCTCACTCCCTGACTCTGCTTCTTTTGGTCCACAAACAAGACCTCAAGGGAGCAAACCCGTTCCCTGAGTTCCTGGAGCTCCTTGCAATGAGGACACACTCATGACTTTTGCCCAAGAGGCATATAGTCATACATATGACACTTGGTGCAAAACACGGTATAGCCCCCAACCCACTGCTGTCTGACTGACTCCATGCTGGTATTTGTTTAGAGTTTTCCAAACCTCTTCTTGAGGGAAGTGACAGCAGTATCTGGGGCTCTGGCTTCCTTGCCCTGCTGCTGAACTCGCACAGCTGCTAAAATTGCTGTGTCTTCTTACCCTGCACTTCATTGCAGGAGGCACTCATATATTGAAAAACAGTGTATCAAGTAACAATGGCAGAAAAATAAAAATTCAGAGTGGCAAAAACTAGAAGCAATTGATATAGATCATAAGATTAAAATCAACTGGCACACTGGGAGACTTGACTAAGGAGTGAAGTATTTGCTTGATGTTAAAGAATATTAAATTCAGTGCTAGGCAAGCTTCTCAGGGAAAGCTTGTAGCATGTCAGGTGCCAGAAGAACTACAAAAGCCCTCTGTTTGGTAATTACTTCAAAAGAATGGGAAACATAGAAGAAGGGATTCATGTGGAAGATGGCCCTCTCTTAGTTCGTTTTGAAGCTGACAATAGGTAAGATAATTATTGATTTAATACTGGAAAATGTCCACTATTTGATTCTTAGGCAACTTGGAAACAGTGAGCTGAAGCTCTCCAGAACTGGGAATTCTGATTCAGATATAATTCTGTTTCCTTACCTAGTAAAACTGTTTTCATGCCACCAGGTTCTTTTCGCCTAAAAAAAACACACTTCATGACAAAATGCTTCCCCTTCTTTCAGTGTTAGCTTGCAAATTATGCCTTTTTGTGACACTTAAAGACCAACAACCTTTCGTTAAAGATCAGGAACCTCTCATTTTCTTTTTAAAGATGTTTCATTGGAAAGTTTGCTGACTCAATCTTAATTAGCTCAAATGGCTGAGGTTTGGCTGAGCTGCCATTAAGTTGATCGAGGCAGAGCTGAATCCAAATACCTCCCAGGCTAGAGATGCTGGAAATTTGTGCCAGCATAGTGATAGTAAGTCTGGGCTAAGAGGGATCTGGTTCTGGCTTAGATTTGGTTTAGATCTGATACCAGCCACCACAAGGGGTGGTGCCAGCACAAGAGGCTTCTGCCCATTTGAAACCCACTACATTTAGCATATCTCCGAGTTTGGATTGCTCAGACAAAACAATTTCAGTAACAGGTAGAGCTAACAGGAAAAGAAAAAGACATTAGATGAAGTCATTTATACCGATTTTCATCTTGCATTTACTGATGATTTATTAAATTGAAATGATGACAAAACAGCCTGCAGCATACATCACTAACTTAAATACAGTGAAAAGCTAAACTATTTGCACCGAGGGTGATGGGTGTGGGCTCAGGATGGGTGGCCAGATAAGGTGTATTATGGGAGTGCTAGAACTGGCTCTGAGGAGAGAATAGGAAGATGTGGGTTAGGAAATTGTTTCTAAGATACTACTAACTTCAGAGAGACTCCACAGCAGGAAGGAATCAGGTTACATACCCCAAAGTTCTATGGTGTTTTTCTAGGTCAATGAGAGTTGTGGGGAAAATAACCACTATACTCTGTTTACTCCTGGACACACCACATACATATAGGAACACTATTTTGGAAGATCAGGAAACATCATGTCCACCTTGTTCTGTTTTAGACTACAACTGATCAGTCTTCAGAAATGTAGAAATTTGTGTTAATTATGTTAGCAAAGTGTGTCAGACTAGTAACTTGAGCTTCTGGCTATGAGCTGGAGTAATCATTCAGGATGTTCATGATAAGATAAAAAGGATTTTTTTTCTTTTATTGTTCCAAGAAATCCATTCAGGATTAAACAGGTTTTTAAAAACCTAGAGTTGATTATGGAATCCCCTAGAGCTGGCTTCTTTTTGTGCAAGTATGCTGAAGACCATGATGAAAGCACCCTCATGGCTGGACAAATTATTTCTTTGAAGAAGGGGGGACATGGTCTAACAGAGCAGCATTCTGCAAATGGTCCACTTATAGAAAATCAGGATCGGCCAAGATCCCAATCCCACCTGGACATTTACCTCTGTATCACCCCCCTCCCCATTCTAACCAGGCAATGGTAATGGATGAACAACAGCTGTATGGCCATATTCTCCTCACCTGAAGACCATAGCAACAGAAAACCACTTTCTTCCATCATCCATCTCATGTCTGTTTTTCAAGTATTTTGAGTTGGCTATCATATGGCCTCAGAATAATCTCTTCTTTAGGTTAAAACATACCCAGTTGCTTCACCCTTTCCTCATAAGACTTGGTTTCCAGGCTCCTCACCACTTCTTTTTTTGCCCTGCTCTGAACATTTCTTCTATGGGCTCATCCACATGATGTGTGTGGCACAGATGGAGGCAAGTTGGAAGAGTGATCCCTTTTCCTCATAGATGTGGAACCCCTCACTCCAAGCTTTTGCACCCATTTCATTGTTTCCTTGAATATAATCCTGATTTTTATAATTTGAATTTCCACACACATATCCCCTCTCCCTCTTCCCACCCAGGGAATCCTAGGATATGGAGTAGGAAGCCTGGAAGGCCATTTCATGCAGTGGTTAGAGAGTTGGAACATGACATAGGAAATCCAGGCTCAAGTTCTCCCTGAGACATGAAGCTTTGTGGTGGTTGACCTTGGGCCAGTCACTTTTAACTTACAGGGAGTATAGAATAAGGAGAGAGAGAGAGAGAGAGTCCTATACCTCAGCCTTAAGCTTGGAGGAAATACAGGATACAATGCAACAAATAAACAAGTAAATACATTTGGAGTAGACAAAATTCAATCATACATACAGACCATAAACACTTTCTTCCACTCAGATCTCCTCCCTGATGCTTGTTTTTTCCGCTAGGAAGTATCTTATTTGTATATTTAATACTCTGCCTTTCTCCCAAAGTGATTTAAAAGCATATAAGAAAACAAATATTGAAGCAGATAAAAATGCACCAAATTACAATATTCAAACCCTTATTTATTTATTTATTTTTGACTTATATACCGTCCCATTAATGCACAGGACTATTCTGGGCGGTTTACATAAAACAAAAAAAATGAATAAAATGCCTGAAAGATCGGCAGGACCCTGATGGCGCAAGACATTGGAGAGGAGGAGTAGGGGAGGAAAATTCAAAAGAGGCTGCCTTTGAAGGTCTCTTGAAACAAAAGCATCTTCAGCAGCCTCTTAAAACCAGGAAGGGAGCATATTAAGCATATTACAGCTTGAAACTACTGAAGAAAAATCATTTACAAACCATATAAAAACCCAAGCAGTTATATACTAAAAGCCTACCTAAAAAGAAAGATCTTTGATTGCTGGTGGAAGGACCACATGGATGGGGACAGCCTGGTCTGTCATGGTAGGGAGCACCAAAGAGTGGGAACAGCTAGCAAAATAACCTGTCTCTTCTGTCCTCATTAAGCATGTCTGTGAGGGTGGCTAGACTGAGACTTTATGTGTATAACAAGTTCCTTAGGTTAAGGGAATAGGGGTATTTTCTTTGCTATGTCTGAACCTGCCGTTTCAATTCTCAGCAGCTTCCACACTGCCTAGCTGGACAGGTCAGTGAGCTATGAAGTACTGAGAAGTCAGAAGTTTGATTCTCCATGTGTAGCAGAAGAGCCAGCCTGTGTGGCCATGGGCAAGCTACACAGAGTGCGCCTAGAAAAAGGGAACAGTAAACCACTTCTGAGTACTCTGTAACTAGAAAAACCTGGGAAGGATTGTCATAAATTCGAAATGACTCGATGGCATGTAATAATTATTATTGATTCCACATTCTCTGGTTATAGTTTAATTCCCACCAAATTGAGAGTACATGTATTACAGAAGTGAAGTATATCAACTGGAATTAATATGAAAGTAAATTAGGGCTGTTCTCGTTAGGTAGTGTGAGGAGAGTACCTCAGACAGCAGGTTCCTACCACTTCTCTATGGGCAGAGAAGTGGTAGGAAGGCGCTGGAGTAAGAGGTGCGTTTTCTCCATGCACTGAACCCTTCTGTCCCCATGTACAGTGGAGGAAGCCAGAACTGAAGTAAAATTGAACTGCCAGTTTGGCTGATTTCTGTACATTGAACAGTGGAAGTGTTTTTCCCTCAGCCTGCAAATTGTCTTGAGCCAGCCCTGGCGTCAACTCCTGTTGTTTGAAAACATTCTTGCAAATTCAATCTAATGTCAGTTGTTTCTTGATGGCCTAGAATTCTGGTCCATGAAATGGTTTAGATCCACATCTGCACTGTAAGATAATAATTTGGCCACACTCTGTCAAAAAGATCAGGCTAGCAGAAATGAAATTGCTACTTCCTTTCCTCAGTATTTCTTGAATATTGCCCTCTACGTGTACATTAATAGCATAACAATAATTAACATCAGTTCATATCATAATAATGTGCTATCATATTTGTTTAGCCATCATGAATTTATTTGCAAAGAATACAGGGAAATGCAGATACAGGACTTCATTTATTGAAGATTGAGACCTGGATCCTGTTTGCTCAGCCTTAGAATCTATTTTTAGTGATGGTTTTCAGTCTACAAACACATGGAGCAATCAGACTTGGGTGCCTGTGATCATGGGAAGAGTAGTTCCACGATTAGTTTCAATACACCTTACCAGGGTGCAGCTACACAGTGAAGGAAATGTGAATTCACTTACATTCACTAGATGTGAAATCACACCAGTGAGTTTGGGTCTCCCTGAGTCTGTTAACATCAACTGGAGACACAGGGAGAGAAGAGGAAAGTCTTGTCTGCAGCTTTTTTGTAGCTCTATTGAAGGCCTGTAGGAGGTGTGGTTACAAGAGAACTTACCAATAAGCTGTAAACAAGCCTTCCCTCCTCTTGTTTCTACCTCTCATTAGCTTTTTTTTCTTGGGTTCCTAGCACTGGCACCAAGATGTTTTAAAAAGAAGAGTCTTGCCCTTAATCATTATTTCAATACGTTACAGAGAAGCACCCTTTTAAACTCTGGAGCAGTCTCCAGTTGATAATGTCTTTTTATTTCCTTTGTACATAGCAGCTAAATGCTTTTGGAAATCGCCATGGGGCTATAGTCAGCCCTGTGAGTTTCGCTACTCTCAAATAAAAGAAGGAGAGAGAGAGAGAACGGAAAGAGGGTAACATTTTCAACAACAGTTTTATTGGTAATCGAATCATGGGCTTGCTCTAACAGAGGGAGGCTTCATGTGCCGTCCCTAAGCTGTTAAGAAACAGAGAAAAAGAGAGAGAGGCTTTTGCTTGCCCTTAGCTGTTTAAAAAATTAGAAAAGTTTTAATTGACCAGATAGGCGGGATATAAATGAAATAAAATAAAATAAATAAATAAATAAATAAATAAATAAATTTTATTGACTCTCTGTTCCCTGAATGTGTGTGGGCACAGTGGCTTTTTTGCATCATGTGATCAATGGAAGAAATGCAAATAAGCCCACCGCAAATCTGTATCATTTCCCACATTTTTCCTAGTACAGTTGCACTGTCAGAAGTCTTGGTATCAAAGTCGGGGGGGGGGCAGTTTGCAGGCAGTCATGAGTCCTATCATCTTTTATTTTTAACTAAATGCAATGCTGTGCAAACCCACCCAGCTGACCATTGTTCCTTAGTAACTATAATGGTCCCGATGCCCATGTTCTTCTTCCTCTCTTTTCAGGGCCTGTTAAGGCAGCTAGTCATATTACCAGGATCTGATGCTACCTCACGGATGTGCACTGGCAAGAACCTTAATCTAGCAGTACTTTCCATCCCGCAAATTCTGCAGGAGCTCCCTGTGAAACCAGAGGGCAATGGGCTGCTGAAATACCCTTATGGTCAGTAAAAGGAAACAATTTTTGAATCGGTTCATCAGCCTGGGTTAGAATAAAGTAGAGGAGAGAACAATGTTGTCTTCATTCCCAAAGAGCTGATAGTGTACCTAGAATCAAGGCAGTTCCAGAGTTTGAAAAAGTTCCTTTTTTTGGAGCACAACTGCCAATAGCTATGCTGTCCAGGGCATGCTGGAAGATGTAGTTCAAAAATATTTTTTCCAAGTTCTATTTCAAGACAGTGTGTCCTTATAAGAAAAGTTCAGTCCATGCAGACAAGTTCTAGGTCAGGAATAGGGAACCTTCAGTCCTCTACATGTTGCTGGACTACAAGTCCCATCATTGCTCACAATTGGCTATGCTGGTTGAGGGGACTTGCAGTCCAAACAACAGCTGGAGAATGGTATGTTTCCTGTCCCTGCTTGTTGTCCTCTGTATCTCCTCTCACCAATGGCATGCTACCTGGACTGAAGCATCTGTTTGCTTGCCGGTTACTGATGTCAGGCGCTAGTTGGCAAATCCAGAGGGCCAAAAGAAATGCACAGGCAGCTTTATAATTGCACATGAGAGCATGTCAATACCTCCAGAGACACATCAAACTTATTTTGTTAGTGAAATCAGCAGGCAGAGTTCTTTGTTTCCTCCTGATGCTAATTACGAAACAAAAGCATGCTAATTTGCAGTTTCCAGTACTGTGAAAAATGTCATTGGAAAATCACACATATTTTACTGCCTAAGCTAGTTCCACCTCTAATAGTGAAGCTGCCCATTTTTCTTTTGGCTCACAGTTTCATCAGGATTTGAAAAGGAGAAATATAACTAAGTGTTGTCATCAACACTCCAAATCTCCAAATGAGCTCTTTCAGTATAGATCAATTATTCTCAATATGTGGGGTCCACATATGTGATTAGATTACAACTTCCAGAATCCTTTGCCATTGGCTGGGACTTCTGGGAGTAGACATTCACATAACAAAATCCACCACTGGTAATTCCTGATGTAGATGTTAAACAGCATAAAAGACAAAATGGAACTCTGGGGAAACTCTGTAGGGTAATTTGCAAGGAACCAGGAGTCCCACAATATAAGCTTCTAGGAAGACCAAATGTCATTGTTTATTTTATGACAAAAAACTGAAATGTAGACAGAGTTGATGGCAGGATTAGGTATGTTTTGTGTGAGTGTACATGCACAAAGGTGTGTGGTGACAAAGAAAATGTGGTAATCAGAATCAAAGCCACAAACGGAAAGGAAAACAAAAGAATTTTGTGCTTATTGTTAAGAACGCTTCTGTTTAATTTCTTGTTGCCTCAGAGTACTTAACCAGTCTTGTGATGGTTTGTGTTTAGTCTTGTTATTTGGGGAGGGCCTGCCAATCATCTTCACCAGAAAAACAGAAGGTTAATCCCACAGGTTTGTACTCCAGATTTCATTTTCCTATGTGAAGATAATCTTCATATAAGAGAAGATATACAGTATGTATCAAATCCTATTGGTCATTTAATGTTGGTGGTAACTGCAGTGGTGAATTGCCACTAATTAATGGGTTGCCACTTTTATCCTTTGTTATACAGTAGTCACATGAGTTGGTGCATGCTGGGGGGAAACAAGTAGCAACTCATTAACTAGTGGCATTTCACCACTGCAGTTTTAACCATGGCACTTACAGCGGCATAACTAACCAATAGGATTCTGGCCAATGTCCTAGAATATCTAACTTGTAGGTCCGTGTGAATTCTGCAACAAAACATGATTCTAAGAAATTAAATATCCCATTCAAATCACCCTTCAGGTTATTGTACAGAGTTAAGTTGCATATGATTGTAAATGGTTTAGAAATTATGGAGTGATGTGTGCTCACTGACCTGAGATGTTAAGCAAAATTCATTATACCACATTTAAAATGAGGTAGCATTGCCTTTCTCTCACATCAGTGTTTCTACCACCTCAGTAGAAACAGAGCCTTCCATTTTGATTAAGAAAACAAAAATGCAGTTACTATTACCGGAACCACCTGAACACACATATGTATCACACGGATTATTGCCCATTTAACCTTAAGCCAAGTAGAAGAAGATTCGTACAGATTTAGTAGATTAGTATGACTCTGGTAGCCAAGATAACTATACTAAATTTAAGAATCTTTCTCCTGAGAATATCATACCTGTCAATTGGCAAAATAAGCAGGAGAAAAACCATACTGGACTATAGTATTAATTTGCCTCATGAGTTTCAGTTGGTCTACTGTAACCCAGATGCAGCCCAATGGATAGAAGAGCATTCAAACTGAGAAAGAGAAAACAAAATATCCACTATTTTTCCATGTTTGTTCAAAATTATTGGCTATTTTTAATATTTTAATATTTCTATTTTTATTTTTGTTTTCTATTTTATGAGTTGTAACTCGCCCAGAGTAGTGCTGTGACTCTAATGGGAGTGGGATACAAAGCGAACGAACAAACAAACAAACAAATTTTAAAAATCCAAAATGCATTATATATATATGGCCTTCGAAGACAGTGTTGTAACGTGTGTGTATGTGTGTGTATGAGAGAAAGATAGAGAGAGAATAACATTGTGATTGTGTGCAATGTAATACATACAGGATGTAATGAAGTGGCATTTGTTATGGCACTAGAGCACTGTTTTAGGCTTTTGATGTTTTTTGTCCTTATTGTTCAGAAACAGACATGAAGGTGACTTTAGGGTCCCGCCCTCCTTGCACCAAGAGTGAAAGTGGCCAGTTCTGGTTCAATGCTGCTCAGAAAGGATTGTATCTGTGTAATGGGAGTGAGTGGATTTCCATGCTACAAGGTAAACACTTTCTGGGAGATTTTGAATTGTGGTGGTTTGGTACATTTAAAAGCATTGACTCTACAAGGGAAGTAAATATTTGGACTGTTAGCAGAGAATCAGTCTTGTTCCTGAAAACTTTGGGAGGGAAGAGGAAAAATATCTTACCTGCTGTCCCTGAACAGAGGTGGGGTTGCTGAACTGGGGGCTCCCACAGGCAGTTTCTAGCCCATAGGCCATGGATTCCCAATTTTTGCCTTATAACTTATTGTAATGAAGCCAAAATACATGCAAGCTAAATCAAATATCTTAATTAGGAAACAGCCAGAATCTTGTTGGGGATTTTTGCCAGCATAAGTGTCATTGCATAAATTAAGGCAGTGAATTAATGACTTTCCAGTTTCATTTCTGGTCACATGCCAGCTGTACAGTTTGGCATGTGACCACAAATGCAAGCAATAACTGATTAGTTAGTAGCAATTTGCCACAGCAGTTTATATGATTGCACACACCAGGCCCCAATAGAATTCTGGCCAATATTATTTTTCACTACAAGTCCCAGAATTCCCCAGTTTGGGAATTACAGTTGGACTGTCATTCCAAGAAAAACCCTACTCCCAGTCCACAATTGTAACATTTCCAAGCTTTGGTAATCACCTCTGTTTCTCGTTCTGTTGCTTTTGTGTGTCAAACTAGATAAAATACTCAACTTGTATCATAATATGATAGCATGTTTGTCTTCTAGGGACTGGATATTCTCAGAGATACATTTCCGAGCAATCAGACTCAAAGTTACCAATCATAACAAAAGTGAATTTGCAAGGTACAAAGGTGAGAAAACCTTGTACTAGGAGAAGGGGACAGCTTCTATCAAATAAAGCTGCTCAGTTTCTAAATGTGAACTGAGCATCTTCTCAAGTTTGAGCTTAAGTCTCCAGTGATTTCCTTCTGACAAGATTAAAACTTAAGTCATCACTTGAAATCCGTGAAATTTCTCACCACTCAGAAGTGAGATGTGTATGACAGTTCCATTTGTTGAGAATTGTACAAAGTGGAGTGAGGGAAAGACTTCTTAACAGAACATTCTCAGATCAGAAGTAAAGGTCCATTTCCAGGAGATTTTGTGGAAAATCATGAAAGTTAATATGCTATAAGAATTTTATTATTATTATTTTTTGGAGTGACAGTCTGGCCAAAGATGTACACTAAATAGTAGAAACTAAGGTATACAGATGCTCCTCAACTTTCTTTGCTAATATAGGGACAGACAGAAAACAGTATAGACATATTTCAAGGAGGAAAGGATTTGCTGTATCCAACCATGTTTTAAAGCAACTTAATGGGATGTGAGTGGAGTGGCTGAAAAACCTAATTTTGGAAGGCCAGGACTTCTGAATGAAGTAGGGGTAGGAAGTCCATTTTGGAAACATAGTGTGTATACTAGAACCAAGAAACAATTTGTGAGAGGGCAGAATGTAGTGTTAGGAGTACTTGTTCTTTGGGATAATCATTTCATCAGAATATCTTTGTTAGTTGATGATAGATAATTTTGCTCCTATTCATTTTTAAAAGAGTTTTCTAACATGTACATGTGTTTGTACTAGAAAGAACTTGAGAATTTAAAAAACTTAATATGTGAGAAAATTGAATTTGTTGGATTTCTTCACTCAAGTTCAAGGCTTTGAATGCTAATCTCTTAAAAACATATTTGATTCCCCATGTTTTCAGTCATATTATTTCTAGATTATGTTTCTCACTTATTTTTCTGAAGGTATTCATTGTTCAGATATATATAGTTGGTGGGTAGGTACAGCATTCTTGCTCCATGCTTGGAATAGCTCTACCTAGTGAATTGGCACAGATTGGTAAAATTTGTTTTTAAAGTACAGTGGAACCTCTACTTACAAACTTAATCCGTATTGGAATGCTGTTCTTAAGTTGAAACGTTCGTAAGTAGAGGCAAAATTTCCCATAGGAATGCATTGAAAACCATTTAATCCGTTCCGGCTGTTTTTCATTCTTATCTAGAGGCGCCGTTCTCAAGTAGAGGCATTAGTTCCCATAGGAACTAATGCAAAGCCGGTTAATCCGTACTCTACCACTAGGGGGAGAAATATTTTTTTTTAACCTAAGATGACCTAAGGTTAAAAAAAGGGCAGGAAAGTTTTTTCCCCAGTTCGTATCTTGGAGCTCCGTTCTCAAGTAGAGGCAAAATTTTGTGAACGGAGCTGTTCGTAAATTGGATCGTTCGTAGCTAGGGACGTTCGTAAGTAGAGGTTCCACTGTATATACAAGAATTCAACTCATATGTTGGAAGGAACTTGAAGTTTAAAGGATACAAATGCAAAAATTTTAAAAACCACCATTTTTACCATTCATTTCCTGATTTCCTCTGCTGTCTTGCTACTATCCAGTTGAAGAAAGATTGGACTATGTGGAAGAATATCAGAATTTAGCTACAAATTCTGAAACCAAGGGGATTGAGATCTTTGTCATCCCCAAAGTAGGACTCTTTGCAGCTACTGCTAATCGTTATACTCCTCCTGGCTCAACCATCTACAAATGGACTGATGAGAAATTTGTGGCTTACCAAAATATTCCCACCTATCAAGCTGAATCCTGGAAATTTTTCACTATTGGAAAAAAGGTAAATTGTAATTTTCCCCCAGTGCTGTTTGATATGCTGTTAAATTAACAAAGCTGAACCATAACATGACTAGAAAGAGCCATGGTTGTATTTAAAAGTAATTCAAGCATTTGGGAGCCATTACTGAACAGGCCTTCCTTATTGTTCTGGACAGACACAATGGAAGCTGCAGGACATGATTCCTAGAGGACACCAAAAGAAAGGATTCAGAGCACAGCCTTTTTAGATGAACTAAATAGTCTGAGGGTTCATATCAGAAAGCAGTAGTAAGCATGTCTACTTAGAAGAGTATCTCATTATTTCCAGTGGGGTTTCTCCTAAGTAAATATACATTGAATTGCAGCTTCTTGTGGTGACCAAGTGAGAGCTCTTTGAATCTGGCTCCCATTTTTTATTTTTGCTCTGCTATGTCTCATTTTATTGCAATTTATATATTATTTTGATTACGATATTTATGAGTCTGTTATAAGCAGTTCTGAAAGGCATTTGCTGAAGAGAAGCCTATAAATACCTCAGATAAATAAAGGACAAGGGGAGCTCAGAAAACATGACCCCATTTTATCATCACCTTGGAAGGCTCTGTTCTTCTTACACTTCCAACTGTTTTTTGCACATTGTGCCTTGAGATCTGGAGGTTTTAGGAAGCACATTATAGAAAAGCACTATGCACACACTCTCGGATCCCAGCCAACATCTAGAAAAATAACCCTGTTCCTCTCTGTAACAGCAAAAATAATGATGAGTCTTGGGGCATGTTGGAGAGTATGGGCCTGTCCATACTGGGGAACTTGGAACAATCCAGTTTGTTCTCAAAAGTTTCTTATCTTAAGTGTGATCTGTTTTAACTCTCAGTTGAGTGATCCTTCCGTCCACACTGGTGATTGTGAGACCAATTTACTAATGAGTAGGTATACCTGGTTTCACCTTCACCCCAATGTTTTCCCCTTGTGTTGCAGCTGTCCTTGACTGATGTTGTTTCCTTACTCATGAGTAAACTGAGTAAAATTACTTATGAATAAACTGGGTAAACCTTGCTCAGTGTGGACCTGTAGCATGAGAGAAGAGGACTCGTAGCACCATCTCCAGTATGGATGGAAGGATTGCTCAAGTGAGAGTTGAAATAAGACAAGAACTTTTTAAGCATGGACCAGATTACACCAAATTTCCAAGTGTGGACAAGTGCAAAGAGATATTTTTGATAGCAGTGAATCATGCCAAAAAGAATACATGCCCTAGCCCTGTGCCAGAAAGGTGTGCAACAGCTCTTAAAGGGGAAGAGTGGATTGTTCTAAGTAGAAACACATGTGGACATGGTCTTTTTTTTCTGATCCAAATAGTGCCAACAGTGATTCATATAACAATCTATATGCCAGTGTGGACAGGCTGTATGAAATGTATTGTACTATGGATTTTCATAGGTAGGACTCTTATCAGATATAGCCAAAGGCTGTGGCTGACTTCTCAAAGCTGGTGTCATCCTGTCATTCTCAGAACAGCAATAAGGGGTGGTGGCTGGGGATGATGGGAATTGTGGCAGAACATGTCTTGAAGACAACAGCTTGGGGAAGTCTAGTCTGTGTATGCTAACTGTTAAAAGGAATTAGAGAAGTATAGCAATTAGGATTGTAGACTTAGTCAGTCCTTTACATGGTTAAACAGACAGCTGCAACTGCAGCTTTTCAGAGGCAGGGAACTGTTGCCAGAAAAACCCAACAAAGTCTTTCTAACCTTGCACATTGTGGACTTATTGTATTTATTTTCTCACATTTTCTCCCTATGTTCTAATGTCTGACCTCACAGACATGTGAAGTAGACACAGTGCAACCCAGAGCCTGGAAATTTTAATTTATGGTCTACAGTTTCCAGAATCCCCAGCCAACAGATTCCTGGGGATGTGGTCAAAAAGTAACATTTCCAAGCTCTGGTTTATCACCACATGTGAATTGGCTCAACGTATCTTGGAGAGGCTCTGCTTCAGTTGAGAAATGAACTGTTTGACCAATGTATATTTAGATTAGCCTTTGTTATAGCCTAAGCATTATTTAAAGGAATCATAGTATTTGCATTTTTCAAAAGTCTAATTTAAAATTTAAAAATCCATCTTAGATGTAAAAATCTGATGTTTATTTTTTTTCTTATTTTCTCCAAAAAAACAATCCCCGCTGCCCCCAAAGAGAGAAAGAGAAATGTGAGGAAGTAAGGCAGGAATAGCTGGAAGGCTAAGGAACTTAACTGTAAAGTCTTTCTTTTCATAATCTCTTGAATTTGGAAGAATTCCATGTGGAAGGCATTTTGACAGGAGAAATAGCTCTTATGAAATGAAAAAGAGCTTTTGGTTAAGCTGGTGGGTTTCAGAATTCAGTACCACCAGGGGTGATCCCATCTGGGATGTTTTAGCTCATAGATTAAATGCACATGATCTCAAGAAGAGGCAGATGGACATGATCCCCAGGGATGCCTTATGCTATTTTAAAAGAAGGTTAGATGAAATACGAACACTTCCGTTTACCGTGATAGTGGATTGTGCAAAAGAAGTTTAATTCCATAAATTTTTAATCTCTAATTTATTGTTTTTTTAGGTTTACTTGTTTTAACATTGTGAGTTGCCTTGGGTCCACTCACTGGGAGAAAGGTGACCTACAAATGATAGATAGATAGATAGATAGATAGATAGATAGATAGATAGATAGATAGATAGATAGATAGATAGATAGATAGATAGATAGATAGATAGATAGATAGATAGATAGGAGGTAGATAGATAGATAGATAGATAGATAGATAGATAGATAGATAGATAGATACATACATACATACATACATACATACATACATACATACATACATACCATGTACTATGTACCATAAGTACACCAGTGTTTGATTAGCAGCTGTGATAGCTTAAGTCATAAAGGGAGAAACATGGCTCCAGACCTAGGCTATATACTATATGCTACACATGAAACACTGGAAAAATTCCACTATAGTAATATGGTGTAAATGTTATCCTTTGACTTGAAGGGTCATGCTTGCAACCTATATTCCCAGTCAGGGAATGCTGATGGGGTAGAAGAATTTTTAAAAAACGTGATTTATGACACTGTTGTACCATAGACAAAAAAAAAAAAAAAAAAAGGAATGGATGTCACTAACCCCAGGCATCACTTTTAGTTTGTTGCAAAGAAGATACGTCTCCCTCAGAGGGAAATGTGTGCTCTTGACTGTTCAGCAAACTGAGTGATTGCAGCTTCCTGTTTTTCAGATCTTCCTCGCAGTGGCTAATTTTGAAGGGGATGAAATAGGGCAGGAGTTTTCTGTAATTTACAAGTGGAACTACAGAAAAGAAAAATTCATCGTGTACCAAAGGATCACCACACATGGCGCAAGGGATTGGGAGTCATTTGTCATTGATGGAGAGGTCTTTCTGGCAGTGGCTAATCACAGAAAAGGTTTCTAGAAGCTAATGTATTATCATACTAATAAGCATGTGCAAAATCCCTCTTTTCGGCACTTGACTGTCATAATAACCATGACAGTTCTAACACAGATTTCATGCATCTAGTAGCTCCATGACAAGTGTTAACGCCTGTAACTGTAACAACTGTAATTTCCAGAACTGAGATTGAGAAAAGGCTGCATTTGATAGATGAAGGCCTGTCATTTATTTGCTGGATTTGCACCCTGCTGTTATCTATACCGTGAGGGCAAATAGACCAGGGATGGGTTACCTTTGTCTCTCCAGAAATTTTGGTTTACCCACCCACCATAGGCAATGATAAAAGGCCATGGAAGTTGTGGGCTTAAAACATATAAAGAACCAAAATTCCCCATCTCTAGGAAAGTCAGACAGGCATGTTACAGCTTCTCCTTTCTTCTCTCTCCCCCCCCCCCCCCATTTTCTCCCTCTTTCTCTCTTGTCTCTGAACATGCAAACCTACCTCTTACCTTTGATTGCTGGCTCCTAACATAGCACAGCTGAAGAATAAAACTGAGACAGACCCAGGGAGCTCACACCAAGGACAGCTAACAGGAGTTTGATGGGGGAAAGGTAGGAAGGAAAGATCTACTGGAGGAAGGGACAAAAGAAAGGGAGAGACCAAGGAGACAAAGGCAGAGAAGTGAGTATTTTTAGATAAACACCAGGAAGGGACCAGGAGTAACCCCTAGGAATTCTCCATTCAGAAGCACCATATGCTTCAGCTAACATGAAGGGGTGTGTGTGTCCTTAACAGCAAGGGCTGTGTGCTCAGCTCAATAGGAAGGGGGTGTCCTGATTGCTGGCTGCTAACAGAGCACAGCTGAGGAATAAAGCTGAGGCAGAGCCAGGGAGCTCACAACCACAAGAGTTTGATGGCGGTGAGATAGGAAGAAAAGGTAGGAAGAAAAGGTCCACTGGGGAAAGGGAAAAAAGAAAGGGAGAGACAAAAGAAAGAAAGGCAGAAAGTTATATATTAGTGGACTTTCCCAGCTATGTTCAGGCTAACAAAATAAAGGAAAGGCCATTCATAGACAAACAGATCAAAGCAAAAAGGTAACAGGGATTATGGAGAGAAGAGACACTTCAGTCGTGGTGACCTGCAAAGTTTGTCTTTGTATCTGAGTGTACCGTCGGTGTACACATGCAACAAGTGTAAACTGGTGGCACTGTTGGAAGAAAAAGTGAGAAAACTGGAGCAGTGAGTAGCCACACTTAAGGCTATAAGGGAAGATGAAGTATACATTGACAGAACTCTTAAGCAGCAGCTGCAGTCAATGGAGGCACTGGAAGTGGAAGAGCAACAAGGGAAGGCAGAGGAGGACAATGCTGAGAAGAGAGCAAACATAGTGGAGGAAGAACCATGGAAAAGAGTCACAGTTAGGAACAAAAGAAGGAGAAGACTATCTTCACTGGTGGAACTGCAAAACCACTTTCAGGTTCTTTATGAGGAGTCTGGCCGACAACAAGCAGACAAAGTCAAAAAGGAGGTACATGAAAGGGACTGAAATTCAGCTAAACACAGGCACTGAACCCACACCGTACAAAAAGAGGAAGTGAAGAGTAGTTGTAGTAGGAGACTCCCTACTGCATGGGATGGAAACTGAAGTATGCCAGGAAGATCCATGGACCTGCCAGGTATGCTGTCTCCGTGGACCATAGATTAGGGATGTGACACAAGGATTGCCACCATTCATAAAACCCATGGATACATATCCTTTCCTTCTTATCCATGTGGGAACAAACGACAAAGCCAAGAACAACTTTGAAGAGATCACATCAGACTTTGAAGCTCTGGGAAGGAAACCTAAGGACATTGGAGCCCAGATAGTTTTCTCATCCATCCTACCAGTACTTGGAAGAGGAATAGAAAGGGAAAGGAAAAATACTCCGAGTGAATGACCGGCTATGAAGGTGGTGTCGAAGTGAAGGATTTGGTTTTTGGGACCATGGGCTAAGCTTCCTGGAAGATGGACTGTTAGCAAGAGATGGCTTGCACCTCACAAGGACTCGGAAGAATGTGTTTGGCCACAGCATGAAGAACTTCATCAGGAGGACTTTAAACTGAAATGGAAGGGGGAGGGAGACACAAGCACAGAGGTAAAGATGGATGAAGACTTACACACATTAAGAGGAATGGACCAAACAGTTCTAATGGGAGTCGATAATAACATTAAAATTAATAATAATATTCATAAAAATGTGCAAAGAAAAGCAGGCCACAAATCACACAATCTCTGGTGTCTATATACAAATGCCAGTAATATGGGAAACAAACAAGAACTGGAAATCTTAGCTCAGGAGGGTAAATATGACTTGATAGTAACAACTGAAACTTGGTGGGATGACTCCCATGACTGGAATACAACAATTGAAGGATATAATTTGTTCAAAAAGAACAGAAAGAATAGAAAGGGAGGAAAATTGCAGTATATGTCGAAAATACACATTCCTGCACAGAAATACAGGAGGAGGAGATTGGCTGTCCCATTGAGAGCATCTGGATCAATATAGTTGGGGCAAAAAACAAAAGGAACACGGTAGTTGGAGTTTACTACTGACTGCCCAATTAAGGAGAGGATGCGGATGAAACTTTTGAAAAACAAATCGCAACGATTTCAAAGAGACACGATGTAGTAGTGATGGGAGATTTCAATTATCCAGATATATGTTGGGAGGCAAATTCTGCCAAGTATGGCCCTTCTAAGAAATTCCTGGCTTGTGTGGCTGATTATTTTCTCCTACAAAAAGTAGAGAAAGAAACTGGAGGACTAGTTATCCTTGACTTGATTCTAACCAATAGAGCCAACTTGGTGGAGGAAGTATCAGTAAGGGGAACTGTGGGTGAAAGTGACCATGTTCTACCAGAATTCTTGATTTCAAAAGAAATCAAAACAGTGTAGCCGCACATATATGCTGGATTTTTAAAAAGCCAGTTTTAATGAACTCAGAACAAGGATAAGGAAGGTCCCATGGCAAGAGATCCTAACAAGAAAAGGAGTCCAACAAGGGTGGGAGCTTCTTAAAAAGGAAATTCTAAATGCACAACTACAAACAATTCCAATACAAGAGGGAAAAAAGGTAGGAGATCACAAAAAAGGCAACTGTGGCTTCACAAAAAGCTCAGAGAGGACCTGAAAACAAAAAAAGGACACATATAGGAAGTGAAAGGAAGGGCAGGCTACAAAGGAAGAGTACAGATAAGTAGCAAGGAACTGCGGGGATGGCATTAGGAAGGCAAAAGCTGAGAATTAGCTGAGGCTAGCTAGAGACAATAAAAGCAACAAAAAAGCATTATTCAGGTATGTGTGTAGCAAAAGACAAAGAAAAGAAACAGTGGCTCAGCTACTCAATGGAAATGGAAAAATTATAACAGACAAAGAAAAGGCAGAAGTGCTAAATTCCTACTTTAGCTCAGTCTTTTCCCAAAGGACAGACTATGACCCTCCAGACAAATGTGAAGTGCAGGTGGAGGGGACAAGATTGCAGCTGAAGATTGATAAACAAATAGTCAAGGAATACCTTATTACCTTGAATGAATTCAAATCTCCAGGGTCGGATGAACTGCATCCAAGAGTATTGAAGGAACTAGCTGAAGAACTCTCAGAACCACTGTTCATTATTTCCTTGAAATCATGGGAAATGGGTGAGGTACCAGATGACTGGAGGAGGGCTAATGTTGTCCTTATCTACAAAAAGGGCAAAAAGGAGGAACCTGGGAACTACAGACCAGTCAGCCTGGCATCAATCCCAGGGAAAATTCTGGAACAGATTATAAAGCGGTCACTATGCAAACACCTTGAAAACAAAAATAGTAATAACTAGAAGCCAACACGGATTTGTCAAGAAGAAATCCTGCCAGACTAATCTGATCTCATTTTTTTGATTGGGTAACCTCCCTGATAGACAGAGGGAATGCTGTAGACATCATATATCTTGACTTCAGCACAGCTTTTGACAAAGCACCCCATGATATTCTGATTAACAAGTTAACTAGCTGTGGGCTGGATAGAACAACTGTCAGGTGGATAAACAGTTGGCTACAGAATCACACTCACATGATTAATGGCTCCTTCTCAAACTGGGAAGAGGTACCCACTTGTTAAAGTGCGGTACCCCAGGGCTCAGCCCAGTGCTCTTCAACATTTTTATTAATGACCTGGATCAGGGGGATTCAGGGAATGCTAATCAAATTTGTGGATGACACAAAATTGTGTGAAATACTGTAGCTAACACCCTGGAAGATAGAAACAAAATTCAAAATAATATAGATAGGCTGGAGCACTGGGCTGAAAACAACAGAATGAAATTCAACAGGGATAGGTGCAAAGTATTGCACCTAGAAAAACGTAACCAAACACACAGTTACAAGATGGGGTATACCTGGCTCAGCAATACTACGAGCGAGAAGGATCTTGGAGTCCTTGTAGATCAAAAGCTGAATATGAGCCAACAGTGTGATGTGGCTACAAAAAAGGTAAATGCTATTTTAAGCTCATTAACAGAAGTATAGTCTCCAAATCCCATGAGGTACTAGCTCCTCTATTTGACACTAGTTAGGCCTCATCTTGAGCCCTGTATCCAGTTCTGGACATCACACTTTAAGAAGAATTCAGATAAATTGGAACAAGATCAAAGGAGGGCAACAAGGATGATCAGGGGGCTGGAAACCAAGCCTTATGAGGAAAGACTGAAAGAATTGGACATGTTTAGCCTTGAGAAAAGAAGACTAAGGGGAGATATGATAGCACTTTTCAAATAGTTGAAAGGCTGTCATACAGAGGAGGGGCGAGATCTGTTCTCAATCATCCCAGAGTGAAGGACATGCAACAATGGGCTCAAGTTAAAGGAAGTCGGATTTCGGTTGAATGTCAGGAAAAACTTCCTAACTGTTAGAGCAGTACGGCAATGGAACCAATTACCTTGAGAGGTGGTGAGTGCTCCAAACACTGGAGGAATTCAAGAGAAATTTAGACAACCACCTGGCAGATCTCCTTTGATTTGTATTCCTGCAATGAGCAGGGGGTTGGACTCGATGGCCTTGTAGGCCTCTTCCAACTTCATGATTCTATGACTCTATGATTCTATGAACTTCTGTCTCAGGGGATGGGGACTTCTTTATACTGTTCAATGATGCCTTAAATGTTGCCTCTCCAGAACTGTGATTTGTGATAATCTCGCATTCCCGTCCTCCCTCCACCCTGAGTCCCAAGACTGCTGATCAATTATTATGGGGTATAGTGGTGATGGTGGGGGGGGGGGGGTTAAAATGGGGGGTATTTTTTTGTTGTTTTGTTTTTGCTATATGTCAGCTTTATGTCAATAGTGATTGTTGGATTTTAGAAAGGGGATATTGACCACAGCGGAAGCATTGCTGACAGATGCCATCTAAACTTTCTTTAAAAACCTCTAATGAAGATGTTGTAAGCCTGCTTTTAAAAGCACATTTAATGTCTTATATGCCATCTCCACATTTGGGTGTGGGTGTGTTATAGCAGTGGTCCCCAACCTTTTCGGAACCACGGACCGGTTGGGGGGGGCGGGGTCCGTGTGCGGGGAGCACAGGCCCCCCGCTCACGAGTGGGCGTGGCACATATGTGGACAGGCGTGGTGCGCTTGCACGCATGCGCGGGTGAGCGGGGCACGCTCGCAGGCAAGTGGGGCGTGCATGTGTGCAAGCGCGCCATGCCCACCCACGAACACGCCACACCCATCTGCGAACACACCTGCGCATGCACGCGAGCGTGCCATGCCCACCATGCGTGCGTGGGGGGGAGATCTATCCCTGCGAAGCCCACGGACTGGCACTGGGCTGCGGACCAGGGGTTGGGGACCCCTGTGTTATAGGACTTGGGCAGGCAGAATGCCTTGAGGAATCCACATCCCTGCTAAAGCCTTTCATTGTTCATTTTCTTGCCCTCTCTCTCATTCAGTCCAATCTACAATTCCAGTCAGAGGCCGTTGCTTCTCTTCTGGCTCTCCTTTCTGCTAACACACTACAAAAGGGCAAGTGAACGAAAAGCCATAGTGAGAAGAAAATCTAAGGAGAGTGCAGGTCAGCAAGGGTCCCTTACTAGGATGTGAGCCTTGTCAGGTGCCCAGAAAAACGTACCCTTGACACTAGGCCTTTCAAGACTGAAGGATGCCTACAGACACCAGGCCTGGACTGAGACGAATGAGTAGATTGGTCAGCATATACATCTTTGTTGGAAACCTGACTTGTAGTTTTAGTTAAGCATCTACGTTTAAATTAAGAAGAACAATGGGCCCTAGTGAGGATGTGAGTCTCCTCTGAATCATACCAAAGGCCTAACTAGTTCAGTGTCTTATTTCCTAAAATGGCTGATGAGATACTCGTTAGATGCTCACAAGCAGAGTGTGAAGGTATTTCCCATTGTTGTTCCCAGGTTATTAATATGTAGTGGCATTGTGCCTCTGATTCTGGAGGCTAGTATATAGCCATTGTGACTAGTACATATATCGATATATTCCCGGAATTTGTTCAATATGCTTCAAGACTGCTTTGAACTGGAATCTTCCGAAGGGTTTTCAAGATCCATTATTACTTTTGGACAATGAGCTTTGAGGAAGGCAGTGTCCATGAAATGGTGGCCACATACTGCCACCCTGTGGATTTGTGAATTTGGTATTTCATCCTGTATTTCATTTTTATTCCATATGTCCGAAGAAGTGGACAGTGATCCATGAAAGCTTACATTAAAATATAATAGTCTTCAAGGTGCCACTTGTTTTTCTCCCCCCCCCCCCCTTTTGTTTTGTTTGTTTTTCCTTTGGATTTTGCTTGATATACTTACACAGACTAACATGGCTACCTCTTCCAAAACTACAACCAATGGAATTTGTTAGCATAATATTTCCTCTAGAAAGAACTGCTATATGTGCTTACTTTCACTTGTAAAATAAAAGTTATACTAATTACTCCAAGACAACTGAAGGACATTTAATTGGGAAAGGCTGGTTTAAACTATGGTTACCAATCAAATCAGGATCATAAATCACAATTTGAACAAGTCATGATTTAAACCAACGAGAGTCTCCTCTGACTGAGTTAAACTCTATTTAGTCTAAGAAAGCTTCTTGTCTCCTCTTTATAATGACAGTTACGTGCCATCAAGTCAATTCTGAGTGATAGCTACCCATTCCAGAATTTTCTATGTAGTAAATTCTTAAAAGTAGTTTACCATTCCCTTCTTTGGGAGGATTATGTAGCTTGGGCAAGGATACCAGCCAGAAAAGGAAAGGACAGGGGAGAGGGGATGACCTCTAACATAGTGCAGGTTTATTCAGGTAACGCTCAACCACAGTCTAGCATTACATGCTGTGTATTGAGGAAATCTTTTTAGATGAATCAAATTGTTGGCATCTTTTCAGCCAAATACATGATAGTGGAATTTCCCCTATTCTTCCAAAAAGCTCTGACTTATCTGTCCTGATTGGAAAAAAGAACCACCCACTCAGTCTAGAAGAGCTGAATAGATGAAGTCAATTTCATTCTTTTGCCTAAATATCTTCCATGTTATCGTGCTATGCCATCTTTTAATGCTATTTCCATATATGTTGTTCTCTTCTTATTCTTCCCTAGGGGATAACCACAATATAGACAGTGTCATATACAAGTGGAACCCAAGAACAGGGCTTTTTGAAGCCAACCAGACCATTCCTACCTCAGGAGCCTATGACTGGGAATTTTTCAGCATTGGGCCCTATTCCTTCCTGGTGGTGGCCAACACATTTAATGGAACATCCACTAAGATCTACTCTCACATCTACATTTGGCTCAATGGAGCCTTCCAGCTCTTCCAGTCAATCTTGGTAAGACACAGCAAGAAGAAAACCAATTAGGAATATAGGAATACAAGAAGATGCCATATGTGGAGTCCTGTAGTCAATTATTCTTAACTGGCAGGGTTTCAGGCAGGATTCCTTCCTAGCCTTGCAGTATGTCCCACTACCAAAAGAGGCTAAACTCATGGGAATAAGGTACAGAGCCTTTTCTGTAGCAGTACTGAAACTGTGGAATTTCCTCCTTAAGAAGGTCGGATTGGCCCCATCTTATCTTAGCTTTAGGATTATTTACTCCTTTTATTTTTATTTTCTTTTTAAAAAATCACCTCTTTTTTTTTCTTTACTCTGTTTAATTTTTCATAGACTTTAAGCAGAGATTAATTTTCCTCTCTGGTGTGTTTCAAATATTGTTGTTTTCTTTCCTCAGCATGTGTTTTATTTGGAATTGTTTTAAAGTTGTTCAGTTTGATTTTGCCTTGCGGACCCTGGTTGGTCACAAAGGTGGTTCACATAAATAAATAATTCCACATAAATGGATTTGCCTTCTATAACTGAAGGCTGGCATTAGAGGGCATTACACACAGGCAAGGGAATCTACATGTGCGAAACAGTAGGTTATGTGCATCAGACATGGATGCACATCATCCAATATGTTGTCGGTTGCCCCAGTAAAGTGAAGATGAAGGTGTGCATCTCTAATTTGGATGAGAATCTGCATCCTCACTCCTTGCTTTGAATCACACCATAAAAGGTTTTTGACTGTATGTGCCGACCATTTTCATGGTAGTGTCCAGTTCTATCTCACCAAAGGGGACTGAAAAAGGCAAACAAATGATGATGGGTTTTTTATTTTTTTGTCCTTATTAATTTTTTTTGTATTGATGCAGACCAGTAATATCATTTTTAACATGGTGGCAGAAAATATAAACATTTTAAATATATATTTTGTTAGAATCCGTAACAAAAGAGAACACATTCATTCTGGGTGAAAAAGTGGTGCATGACAGAAAATGCACACCTTAAAAATCATTTAGAAGTTGGCAGTGTTGGAATGCTTCCAGACCAGGATTTTCTCATGCCATCTCCCTGCGTTATTCATTAAATGTTGTGGGAGCTTCACACACATCTGTCTTGGTCTCATTCTCTCTGTGTCTTGTGGTAATCCTCCCTTGGTTTTCTACTGCTACTTCTGTCTTATTCCTTTTTGTTGTTGTTGTTTAGTCGTTAAGTCATGTCCAACTCTTCGTGACCCCATGGACCAGAGCACGCCAGGCCCTCCTGTCTTCCGCTGCCTCCCGGAGTTGGGTCAAATTCATGTCGGTAGCTTCGATGACACTGTCCAACCATCTCGTCCTCTGTCGTCCCCTTCTCCTCTTGCCTTCACACTTTCCCAACATCAGGATCTTTTCCAGGGAGTCTTCTCTTCTCATGAGATGGCCAAAGTACTGGAGCCTCAGCTTCAGGATCTGTCCTTCCATTGAGCACTCAGGGTTGATTTCCTTTAGAATGGATAGGTTTGTTCTCCGTGCAGACCAGGGGACTCTCAAGAGTCTCCTCCAGCACCACAATTCAAAAGCATCAATTCTTCAGCGGTCAGCCTTCTTTATGGTCCAGCTCTCACTTCCATACATCACTACTGGAAAAACCATAGCTTTGACTATGCGGACCTTTGTCGGCAAGGTGATGTCTCTGCTTTTTAAGATGCTGTCTAGGATTGTCATCACTTTCCTCCCAAGAAGCAGGTGTCTTTTAATTTTGTGGCTGATGTCACCATCTGCAGTGATCATGGAGCCCAAGAAAGTAAAATCTGTCGCTGCCTCCATATCTTCCCCTTCTATTTGCCAGGAGGTGATGGGGCCAGTGGCCATGATCTTAGTTTTTTTGATGTTGAGCTTCAGACCATTTTTGGCGCTCTCCTCTTTCACCCTCATTAAGAGGTTCTTTAATTCCTCTTCACTTTCTGCCATCAGAGTGGTATCATCTGCATATCGGAGGTTGTTGATATTTCTTCCGGTAATCTTAATTCCGGTTTGGGATTCCTCCAGTCCAGCCTTTCTCATGATGTATTCTGCATATAAGTTAAATAAGCAGGGAGACAATATACAGCCTTGTCGTACTCCTTTCCCAATTTTGAACCAATCAGTTGTTCCATATCCAGTTCTAACTGTTGCTTCCTGTCCCACATATAGATTTCTCAGGAGGTAGATAAGGTGGCCAGGCACTCCCATTTCTTTAAGAACTTGCCATAGTTTGTTGTGGTCCACACAGTCAAAGGCTTTTGCGTAGTCAATGAAGCAGAAGTAGATGTTTTTCTGGAACTCTCGGGCTTTCTCCATAATCCAGCGCATGTTAGCAATTTGGTCTCTTGTTCCTCTGCCCCTTCGAAATCCAGCTTGTACTTCTGGGAGTTCTCGGTCCACATACTGCTGAAGCCTACTTTGTAGGATTTTGAGCATAACCTTGCTAGCGTGTGAAATGAGTGCAATTGTACGGTACTTGAAGCATTCTTTGGCACTGCCCTTCTTTGGCATTGGGATGTAGACTGATCTTTTCCAATCCTCTGGCCACTGCTGAGTTTTCCAAACTTGCTGGCATATTTATTTATTTGTTTATTTATTGCATTTATACCCCGCCCATCTAGTCAATTGACTATTCTGCATATTGAGTGTAGCACCTTAACAGCATCATATTTTAATATTTTAAATAGTTCAACTGGAATGCCATCACCTCCACTGGCCTTGTTGTTAGCCATGCTTTCTAAGGCCCACTTGACTTCGCTCTCCAGGATGTCTGGCTCAAGGTCAGCAACCACACTATCTGGGTTGTCCGGGACATCCAGATCTTTCTGGTATAATTGCTCTGTGTATTCTTGCCACCTCTTCTTGATGTCTTCTGCTTCTGTAAGGTCCCTACCATTTTTGTCCTTTATCATGTCCATCTTTGCACAAAATGTTCCTTTAATATCTCCAATTTTCTTGAACAGATCTCTGGTTTTTCCCTTTCTATACTTTTCCTCTATATCTTTGCACTGTTCATTTAAGAAGGCCCTTTTGTCTCTCCTTGCTATTCTTTGGAAGTCAGCATTCAATTTTCTGTAACTTTCCCTATCTCCCTTGCATTTTGTTTCCCTTCTCTTCTCTGCTATTTGTAAGGCCTCGTTGGACAGCCACTTTGCTTTCTTGCATTTCCTTTTCTTTGGGATGGTTTTTGTTGCTGCCTCCTGTACAATGTTACGAGCCTCCATCCATAGTTCTTCAGGCACTCTGTCCACCAAATCTAGTTCCTTAAATCTGTTCTTCACTTCCACTGTGTATTCATAAGGGAATTGGTTTAGATTATACCTGACTAGCCCAGTGGTTTTTCCTACTTTCTTCAGTTTAAGCTTGAATTTTGCTATAAGAAGCTGATGATCAGAGCCACAATCAGCTCCAGGTCTTGTTTTTGCTGACTGTATAGAGCTTCTCCATCTTTGGCTGCAGAGAATATAATCAATCTGATTTCAGTATTGCCCATCTG
This sequence comes from Intellagama lesueurii, assembly GCA_037013535.1. Lineage (NCBI taxonomy): Eukaryota > Metazoa > Chordata > Lepidosauria > Squamata > Agamidae > Intellagama > Intellagama lesueurii. Next base: position 221,378,151 of record JBAJHW010000003.1, read on the forward strand.
GTGATGTCCATGTATAGAGTCGCCTCTTGTGTTGAGTGCTCATCACAAAAAGAGTGTTTGTGATGACCAGCTTGTTCTCTTGACAAAACTCTATTAGCCTTTGCCCTGCTTCGTTTTGAACTCCAAGGCCAAACTTCCCTGTTGTTCCTTTTATCTCTTGACTCCCTTCTTTAGCATTCCAATCCCCTATAATGACAAGAACATCTTTCTTTGGTGTCAGTTCTAGAAGGTGTTGTAGGTCTTCATAGAATTGGTCAATTTCAGCCTCTTCAGCATCGGTGGTTGGTGCATAAACTTGGATTATTGTGATGTTGAAAGGTCTGCCTTGGATTCGTATTGAAATCATTCTATCATTTTTGAGATTGTATCCCAGTACAGCTTTCCCCACTCTTTTGTTGACTATGAGGGCTACTCCATTTCTTCTACGGGATTCTTGCCCACAATAGTAGATATGATAATCGTCTGAATTGAATTCGCCCATTCCCGTCCATTTTAGTTCACTGACACCCAGGATGTCAATGTTGATTCTTGCCATCTCCTGTTTGACCACATCCAGCTTACCAAGGTTCATAGATCTTACATTCCAGGTTCCTATGCAGTATTTTTCTTTGCAGCATCGGACTTTCCTTTCACTTCCAGGCATGTCCGCAGCTGAGCGTCCTTTCGGCTTTGGCCCAACCACTTCATTAGCTCTGGATCTACTCGTACTTGTCCTCCGCTCTTCCTCAGTAGCATGTTGGACACCTTCCGACCTGAGGGGCTCATCTTCCAGTGTCATATCTTTTAGCCTTTTGTTTCTGTTCATGGGGTTTTCTTGGCAAAGATACTGGAGTGGCTTGCCAGTTCCTGCTCCAGGTGGATCGCGTTTAGTCAGAACTCTCCACTATGACCTGCCCATCTTGGGTGTCCCTGCATGGCATAGCCCATAGCTTATCTGAATTACTCAAGCCCCTTCGCCATGACAAGGCAGCAATCCGTGAAGGGGTCTTATTCCTTAGGGTAGAATATTTCTTACAGATAAAAGGCAGAATAGCTGCACAATGCCATCTGCTAGTTGTGAAATATCTTCTGCTTGGAAATGCCCTTAGCCTCTTTCTGCAAAGTATTTTTCACCATGCCGATCAGCAGCAGTGAGCAGGGTCAAAGGAATCATGAACCACCACAAACCCTGGCTGTACCATCTTTGCATAAGTGCATAAGGCTAAAAGAGTCAGGTTGCCTCCAGCAGCAATAAATGAGTGAGGGTATGGTGTTAGGAGAGCAGCATTTTTTGAAAGTCAGAAGGCCCCCCCTCACCTTAGAGGTCTGTATGATGGACTGATGCAGTAAAGAATGAGCTGAGGGTCACACTATATGTTATAGACAGTTTATCAATAGAAGCTGAGATCTGTTACTGTTTCAGACATGTGATTCATTCAACCCTTTGTATCTGGGCATTTATAGATGAATTCTGTTCTTATGCAAAACAAAGGAAGTTGATTTGCAAAATATAGAAAGTGTGAAAAACTGCTGTAACAATCAGATATTTTCTGTATTGCTATAATATTTTTGGATCTAATCTGTTCTAGATATAATGCTTCACAGGTGTTGGTTGTTGTAGGTTTTTCGGGCTGTTTGGCCATGTTCTGGAGGTTTTTCTTCCTAATGTTTTGCCAGTCTCTGTGGCCGGCATCTTCAGAGGACAGGAGCTAGAACTCTGTCTGTGCTCTGGTGTAGTGTGTGGGATTGTTGAGTATTTGTAGCTGACTAGCCAACGACACCCATCAATCACAGTGACAAACCATCTCCCCCCTTATTACAACAAAACAACCATAACAAAAAACACCCTGATCACAGGAAACACCCAATCTCCTGAAAAGAACAAAAACTTGATCCCACAGCTACAAATACTCAACAATCCCACACACTACACCAGAACACAGACAGAGTTCTAGCTCCTGTCCTCTGAAGATGCCAGCCACAGAAACTGGAAAAACGTTAGGAAGAAAAACCTCTAGAACATGGTCAAACAGCCTGAAAAACCCACAACCATCGGATCCGGGCCGTGAAAGCCTTCGAGAACACATCTTCACAGGTGTATTTTGGTGGAGAACATAGGCCAAAATCCTGTTGAGTAAATGTACACCTACACAAGGACATAACATCACCAGCCACAGGCATTTATTATTTATTAAAAGTTTCCTATCTGCTTCTCCCCATTTCTGAGGCTCCCTAGGTATCCCTTTCAACTTGAGGAAGTCTTTGGTTGCCTCAGGATGACGGGGGGGGGGGGGGGAGGAGCCTTTAATGTTGAAAAATCACCACTGCTGGTCATTTACTCTGAAAATCCTTATAATTTCTTCAAGAAGACTTTCTGGGCCCTACAGACTTCTACTCATGTATCCTACGTATTGGTGATAAAATCCTACAACTAATGATGTCATCAGCTAGAGTGGGTGTAAATTTACACAACAGGATTTTGGCCATAATATTCCACCCTGGCATTCCCAGCTTCTCTGAAATAACCCCAGTGTGCATGTTCAGCAAATACTATATAAGTCTATTTGTGTGCAAACTATGGGTATTGCTTAATCTATATTTGCTCATGTGGAATGTGTACTAGTGTTTAGGTGTGAAACAAGAACCCAGTTAGCACATCATTAAAAACACATATTTCCAAAATGATAAAAGATGGTTGCTTATTTTAGCATGAGCTTGCCTCATTCAGAATTGTGCAGTTTTAAGTTATTGTTTTGTATTGGTCATTGAAAGGTAAACAAGGCATCATTTGCAAGTCAGATTGCTCATGCTGTAGTGCTTTGAAGGGACTGTGTGCCTGGAAAGAAAATGCTGTAATTTCTCTTCACATGTGACTTGACCCTGAGATACATCCATTTCTAATGTTGATTAGTTGCTAATAGGGTAGTGCAGAACTTTTTGTTTACTAAACATCCACACAATATATGGGTTATTTCAAAGAGTTTGGGAATGGCAGGCTGTGGCATCATTATTATTATTATTTCACTGAACGAACCGTTTGCCAGATATTTTCCTAGCAATATTTCCAGGGGAACCCAACCTTTGAAGACACCTGTAGGTTTGTGGTTTTATTTTTTAAAAATACACATGCATCCATGTGTTCTCAATTAAAATTGATTTTGGGATATGTTTTGGGATATGTTGATGGTTGCTGCTCTTTTTCTGAAATGTGTCTCTTTTTGCCTAGACTTTTGGTGCTGCTGACTGGGAGGTCTTCCACATCAGAGACAGAGTTTTCCTCGCTGTAGCAAATAGCCATAGTTACGATAGCAGATCTGTTGCCCCAAACAGCTACCACACTATCAATTCTTCCATCTATGAGCTCAACATCACTGCACAGCTGTTTGTCAAGTTTCAAGACATTCTTACCTACAGGTGTCCTGTTTTGTACATTGCTCAAGCCACCACCAACACAGTGTTATTCTAGTGGAGGGAGGGAGGAATGCAGTTTGTCCAAATGTTCTGGATTGTTTTGACTCTTTTTCAAATTCTAAGAGTGCATTCTGGACTATTTCCCAAAATTGTTGTTGCTGGTACAAACATATGATGATAAAACAGGAATACTCATTTTTCTGAAATTGTACTGATTTTGAAAAATGATATATACTTTTAAAATATCTCATTATTTTGTTCTAAATATTAAGAGGAAAAATTATATATTTACTAGGTATTCTGGGACTGATGCAATCTCTCTCTTTTGGTTGGTTTCTGCTGCAGTGCTCTGGATTGGGAGTTCTTTTCTGTAGGAGAAGATAACTTTTTGGTGGTGGCAAATTCATTTGATGGTATGACCTACTCGGTAAACAGTATTATTTACAGGTAAGATGTTGTTGTTATTGTTTCAATTTATATACTGCCTCATAGTGCTAAAGCACTCTCTGCGTGGTTTACAATGTAGACGTCTCGAGTGTCACTTGTTCAAATCATTAACTAAAGACTGGTTCATAATGTGTGATTGTTACCATCTGATAAATTGAGTGAACATTGCACGTGTGAATGTCCCATTGCAGAATGAACACAATAGAGAAACATTTCTTATTAACTGTTCATGTCACTTCAGACATAACTTTTTCCTGATTTATTTTCCCTTACCCTGGAAATAATAAAATAAAATAAAAAAACCTTTAAAAAAACAAACTTTTTTTCCAATGAACCTATTCACACATTCCTCTTCCCCAAGGTGCCATGCTGTTCACCTAAAGGAGGGGAAGTCTGCATTCTGGAAACGAGGTTCAATTCATTCCCCTTTCCCAATGTAGTCAGTTGCACTTCCCTTTACAACGTATGAGCTACAATTCATGCTCATGGCACATATTCCTTTCCTCCTGAGTTACTGGAATACAACAGTAGTAGGCTCTATCTTGGAACCTGTACCTGAAAGTTTAACATTTAAGACAGTCTTTCCCAGCATTGGCTCACCCAAGATGATGCTAAACTATTGCATCACCTGTCCTCTCCAGCCAGCATGAACAATAATCTGGGATGATGAAACCTATAGGATAACAACATCTGTGGATCCAAGGTCAGGAGGCTGGTTTACGCGAAAGCCATTTCTACAAATACAGTGGTGCCTCGCTAGACGATTGCCTCGCAGGACGAGGAAATCGCTAGACGATGCCTTTTTGCGAGCGCTACTGCGCTTCGCAAAACGATGTCTGTCTATGGCGATTTTCGCTAGATGATGAGGTTTCCCCATAGGAGTGCGCCGACTAGTGGTCAAAAGCTGTCAGTGCAGCTGTCAGTGCATTCCTATGGGGACCCTCACTCGCTAGACGATGTTTCCCTATGGGAAATTTCGCAAGACGAGTGCCTTTTCCCTTGGAACGCATTGAAGCGATTTCAATGCATTCCAATGGGAAAACGTGCTTCGCTAGACGATGTTTTCGCTAGACAGCGATCCTCGTGGAACGGATTAACATCGTCTAGCGAGGCACCACTGTACTGTATAGATGTGAGAAGTATCCGCAATATCTATACTGTAGGCTCTCAGAGTTTGCACCAAAGGGGGCTTTCTCAGAGCTTAGAAAGTTCCTTTAAAAAAATAATTTGTTCTGTACCTCATTATAGTCCACCAAGCAATTCATTCAGTCAAGATGTTCTTCGCTTTCCTGCATTTCCTTGCCCATTTATTATACTTTTCATTAACAGCTGTAATGATTCTGTACTTACACAGAAGGGCAATCACATAAATATACCCCTCCCAGCAGGCTCTCCTCTGCATGCCCAGTTTCATGCTGATGGTGAGATGGGTCACACAACTGGTCGGTGATCAGTTGCACAGCAGAGGCCTGCTAGAGCAGGAAAATGCTTATGCAATCACTCTTATTTTCCAGATAGGATATGGTGTTTGTTTCCTATTACATGATCAAAAGTACCTTAGTCTTCCATATGTTACGTATTTTAGGATTTTTTTGGTCTTTGTTCATTCCCTTTGCTACTTCTTCATTGGTCACCCTTCCAATCCAAGGAAATGTTAGCATTCTGTGACAAATCTACATTTCAAATGCCTTTCTTTATAGTCGTCATGTAAAAGTCCATGATTCTATGCCATCTAGTGAAACTGAGACCACATTGATTTGTTACATTGCTTTATACATTATTTTCTTTTCTTTTTGGCTTTTATTTTGTGTTTGGGGAATCTTAGGATCAATAAGGGAATGGCACAATACCTGAATATTTTTTTTTCAAGATGCCTTCAGAAAAGGCCTTTTAAAAAGGCTCTTTTGAAAAGTAATTAGAAAACATTACTTTCACATGGACACATGTGACATAATTTATACTTGTAACATTACTTTTGAAATGTAGTAGGTTATGGAATTGTTGCACGAAGCTATGTTATAGTTTCCTGCAACAGTTAACTCTTAAGTTGGAGCTTCTTTCCGATGTACCTCCAGATATGAAACTTTTCAGGATCAGGGATAAAATTGGTCCAAGTAACAAGAAGGACAGCATCAAATCCTGTGGGGTTGAGAATTACCTGGGCACTCAGTAACTCTTTGTTTCTATTGCAGATGGCAAGGATATGAAGGCTTTGTAGCAGTTCATCATCTTCCAACATTTGGCTGCAGGGACTGGGAAGCTTTCAACACTACAGGTGGATCATACCTCATGTATTCAAGTGCAAGGGAGCCACTGTCCAGGGTGCTAAAGCTGAAAACCTTTTGACCTGGAAATAGATGGTTTGATTTCCTGCAAGCAAGAGGCAAACTTGAACCTGGGAAGGAATACTCTAGCTACTTGAGGTTAGAAGGAGGAATGTTGGACACATTGCAGTGGATTCCATAGGACAGGTGCTTACTTAGCCTCTCTCAGCTACCCAGAGTATAAGGCTACTGGGGAGAAGATTGTAATTCTTTCTACTGCAATGTTCCTGCTGTGGACTAGAAATATAGATTTCAGCTGGGCAATAAGATTAATGATTAATTGTAACTTTGATTCATTATTCCAAGGTATGCACTTCCAAACAACTTCCAGATCCCAAAGACCTGCTGATGTAATCAACATTTTTATATAAAGTTGAGAATGTTTTTGCTATTGGAGCAAGACTCTGGAAACAGGACATTTCCTTGGGCACACTTTGGGTTATTAATCTATAAGTCAGAAAAATGGAACAAATAGAAGCATTTGTGCTAAATCCTTTCATATTCCATATGTACAGAAGCCTCAGCTGGCATCACATTATGGGAAAAGCATGGATGTGCATATTTATACATAGTCCAGTCCATTTGTTTGCAACACAATCACCATAAGACCCTATGCAATAAGCTGGACTCCTGATAATGTTTCAAAAAATAAAAATAAAAATGAAGAAGGGTTCCTCAGAAGATGAGACTGTGTAGTATGTGGGACTTCAATGAGCTGACATTTTTTGGCTATTGGAAAGCTTTGTAGCTATCAAACCAGCTTAAAACATTATTTATTGCTCTAGCTCTTAGGATTTCAAGGGAGCAGCACTGAGTCAGTCAGACACCCAGAATAACAGAAAGTGCAGCAGTTATTCTAGGCTGCATGGTGTGTATTCCATATACACACCAACCGTTATGCAGGTGCAGGGGCAAGAGTAAAGACCCTGTCCCAAAAAATTACCTATGACAGAGATGAGAGATGGTATTCCAGAGGTTGCTGGCCTCTGACCCTCCCCAGCCATCACAGCCAGTGATAATGGACTAGGGGAACTATAGGCTGAGAACATCTAGGGGTCAAACTGTTCCCAATTCCTGGGTGATGAGTGTTTTTGCATTTTTCCAATTATACTTCTTAGAATTGCAGCATAACTACAAAAATAAAGTCATATTTTAATGACATTACCCAGTATTGTGTTACATTAAGGGATTGTAGAAAGGTGATTGTATAGGCATTTCCCACGGTCCAGCAGGCTAGCCATTTCATGCCCAGTCATGCACTGGTTAAGATACTGATTGCACAGTCAGTTGGGCAACAAGTGTCTTCAGGAGTAGGGGAAAACCTATGTGAATTCCCTTACTCTCTGAACAGGATACTAACCTTTATATTTATACAGTAGCAGCTGTCTATTTCAGTGCATAGTGACATTGGGGAAACCATTAGTCTATCAGATGGCCCTGTGCTGTCTTTGTAGTAAGTTCCACACCAGAGCTGTTGGTGCTTTTTCATTCCTTGCTTTAATGTTAGTCCTTGAATAGCCCTCAAAGTAACTTTTACCTGCTGTTGCAAATGATTTCATAATTGTTTATAAACAATATGTTTATATTGTATAAAATGATGCAATGCACAATTACTTTTGTTATGTGGAGATAAAATTATTTATTATCCTGAAAATGTTTGCAACATTGGAAATAACTATCAATAAAATCAGCAGAGTGATTTTCATGCCAACCCAGAGGCTCACTACTCCTTCAGAGCTGTTAGTGTAGTCAAAACCATACTAGGTGAAATGAAGGAATAAATGCATTTCCAACTATCCCTGCCATGCTGCTCTACATTACTTTAGTCCTGGAGTACAGAAATCAGATTCAGTTTTATGTTATTTTTAAAAATAGAGCAGCTTGAGTATAAGAACATAGGAAGACCTTTGCCAGATCAGACCAAAATCCCATCTAATCTAGAATTCTAAGGACTGAAACAAGCACAGGAGAAAAATTAGCTAAAAGCAGTTAAGTGAAGCCAAAATTGGCACTAATTGATCCCCCTGGGTATGGCCCATCAGCTTTATGCCATCATTTCCATATGGACACTTAGTTTCTTGTGCATCATGTCAGTGGGTTAGTACAGTTTATGTTGGTAACTAGGAATAAAAATCATTATACAGTACATGGAATAGGTTTGCAGTGCAGGCTATGTTGCATGAGATGGAGAGAAAAACAGGCCTATTACAAAGCATCTGATATCTAGTCATTACTTCTATATCATGAGCATCAGGTCTTACTCCTAACAATGCTGGTAATCACAAATATTCTTGCATATCAACACTGATCCTACATTTTTCCTTGGCAAATATCCCCCTTCCTCTATCACATGTATCCCACATTCAGTTCCTTCAGATAGATACCACAGAACCAGCATCTGCTTAGTTCCCAGAGCTAATAAACTTGATCATTCTCAAACAAGCAAATTTACAGCAGATAATTAATGTTGTGCTGGCTGAATAGCTCAGTGGTTTATGTACAGTATCTGGTTGGGAGTTCGATTCCCCACCATACCTCCTGGGAGTACAGCCAGCCTGTGTGGTCTCGGGCAAGTTGTACAGTTCCAGGACGCCCCCAGAAAAAGAGAATGGTAAACCACTTCTGAATGTTCTCTACTTGGAAGGAAAAGGGTTGCCACAAGTCAGAATTGACTTGATGGCACATGATGATTATTGTTATAGATACCATTTCCCCGAAAATAAGACCTAACCTGAAAATAAGCCGTAGTATGATTTTTCAGGATGCTCGTAATATAAGCCCTACCCCGAAAATAAGCCCCAGTTAAGTTAAACCCCGTTCTCCACCATTGTGCAGCATTGTGCAGCAACCAGAAGAAGATGACATGACTGTAAAATAAAACATCCCCTGAAAATAAGCCCTACTGCGTTTTTTTGGAGCAAAAATTAATATAAGACCCTGTCTTATTTTCGGGGAAGCACGGTAGCTTTACAGACTACCCCTCCAGTTTACTCAGCTTAGGGTAAACCTGTATCTTTTTGTAGTAAGCCTGGTGGGAGCAATTTGGGAGTATGTTTCATAGAAGATGTGCAATGGGAAGAGAAATAAGTCTAGCAGCAGCCAGCAGGGTTTCTTTTCCTAGGTCATACAGTGTGCCCTGGAGAGTATAATATCCATGCAGTAAATATGCTGGGTGTAGGACAACAACAACAACAACAACAACAACAACAGCAACAAACTAGTGTCTGGATTTGCTTCGTTTCCTGATTCTTCTCCATCTCCTTTTCTTTCTGTGTCATGTGTATTAGATACCATGGCTGTAAGCAGGCAGTGTAATGTTTCTATAACTTTGTACCTAAAAACATTTAGAGATATCAAAGAAGAGGGCGTCCCTGAAACAGAAGACCCAGGACAATGGCTTTTCTGATTTTTAAAAACATTTTAAAGAGGGTCCCTTCCAGCTCTGAAGTTTAATAATGATGATGAAACAGCAGCATAGGATAGGACTTCAGTACTGTAGCAAGAACAGCCAACTGATGCACAGCCACCATTTTTAAAAAGTTGACAGAATAATCCAAGGACCTGTATGACTCATCATAAACAGTGTCATTGCTACTGGCTGCTTGCTGCTTGTCCCTATGGAATCTCATTCTGCATCAGGGATGGATATAGCCTTCCAGATATTGTAGAATAGAAGTGTAGAATACACTTCTATTATTGCCCACTATTGGCTATGCTTGATAAGGCTGATGGTGTTACAGTGCAATAAATGCTGGAGGACCACATGTTCCTTGCCCTTATTCTGTACAGCCCTTTCTTTTAACTGGGAAGAGAATCATATTTTTCCAGCAACATGACAGAACAATCTGAGTGGTGGATTCAGTGATATCTCCCAGTCAAAATGCTATATTGGAGGAAGGAAGAGACTGCAGGCACCTGAAAAATAATCAACAGCAAAGGTGCACAAACTCTATAATAAAGATCATCATCTGAAAAGAAAAAAACCCAATAAAATGCCCCTAAAGCCTGCTCTTTCTAAAGTTGCCGCCATCCCATTCTCCTGGCCTTCTGTGCTTCTTAATCTTAGAATCTTAATCTTAGAACTACAGAGCTGGTGGTGACCCTATGGCTCATAGGGTCCAGCCCCTGTCAAGTAGGCACAGGGGGAAATTGAACTCGCAGCCTCTGACTCTGCAGCCAGAGACCTAAACCACTTCTGCTTATGTTGTTATTTCTATCAACATGACTGTAAGGGAAGCCTATTTTTCAAGAAGAAGACAGACAGTTAAAAAGTTACAAGCCTTGGCGACGCACTCCGGGAACCTATGGGAACTGAAGTTCTGATTCTTTAATCATTTTATGAGTGATTTAGAACTTTATTTCATTTCCTTCATAATTACATCTTAATCAAATAACCTTTTTTTTAAAAAAATCAAACACTGAAGTTGGCTGTCACCTAGCTTTTTTTTATCACCTAGAAAGATTTAGGGAGCTGCCATTGCTGTATTCATTTTGTGTATTATACATACAATTCATACAGTATGATTCCGCCTTATCAGACTCCAGCCCCAGCTGCATCATAAAACAAGTTCATGAAGAATGGGTATATGAGAAACAGGAATATTTAGATATAGGCAATTTCACTCTCAAGTTTCCACTTTTCATAGGACATATACTGTTCAGCAGTGTCCATTCACCGAAACCTGCTCAAATTTTCTTCTCTGGCTCTTTTCCATGCCTCTTTTAACAGGGGAAGCACTGAAGACAGGTTTGAATCAGAGTGAAGAGATATGGGCTCCAGATGCACTGAAGTAGGCAAGCCTAAGGGAAGCATTTACCCTTTGTGCAACACAAGAAAACAGATCCTGTTAAATTATGCTTGCAAAATGTTAAGAATTTGGAGGAAGGGCAGATTTCAAAAAACTCTTGAGAGTGTTTTGGTACTACCTTAAAGTATCAAACAAAAGTCAACCACAGTCATAATTGAGATCATTAGCACACTTGTCAAGATCTTTTGGTGGCTCCACTAAGGAGCTTCCTGATCAGGTCTTGACTGCAGATGCCTGGTGTTCATGTTCAACAGTCCAGTGTTGATGGTCCAAGGGTTCTCCTGGAAAGCAGATCTCTTTTTAGAGCTCTCTCTGGTTTGTGCTGGGACTCCACTATGGGTAACATAGCAGAAAAGATGGGAAACTTTGGTTTGGACATTTTTAGTACAGTTATAACAATGACAAAGTTTCCCCACTTTATATTAAACATTTTGCTTTCTTAAAAAAACAAAACAAAACAAAAACTTAGAAAAGTCCTCAGAGAAGAAGTAGGAAATAAAAGTCCTAGACCCCACCCAACCTTCTTGACTTTAGAAAACTGGATGTGTAGCTTGGGGTCAGTTCTCCTGGCTACAGAATAGTGCTGATGGTTTCTTTAGGAACCCTTGTGCTCGGCAGTGATTTCAGGTATTCCAGGTGCTTCCTTGTATCTTCCTGATTGTGCCGAACATAGTAAACCACATAGCTAATCACCAATGTAAACCAGCTGAACATGGTAACAAACATGGCAACATCAGTGGTTTTCTCATGTATGTTGCACAAATTGATGCCAGAATCAAGGATATGGAGCAGAGGCTTCCCAGCATATTCCTCTTGCACAGACGTTTGGCAGGTAATCTCGTTGACTGACTCTGGGTCTAGTTTCACTTCCCACAAGACTTCCTGCAAAGTACACTCACAATGCCAGGGGTTGTTGGATAGGCGAATCATGGCATTCAAGTTGGCCAGGGCTTCCTTTGGGATTCTCTGTATATGGTTGCCCGAGAGATCGAGCAACCTCAGGCCATCAGCAACCCCTTTAAATGCTGCAGAATCAATCTTCTCAATGGCATTTTTGGAGAGGTCTATCTCTTGCAAGTGGGCAAGATGCTTAAATGTGCTGTTGGGGACGGCAGTGATTTTATTCGCATCTAGCTTCAAAAACATAGTGTCTTTGGGGATGTCCTTTGGGATCTCTTGCAGGTTGCTAGCACTGCAAAGAACAGCTGTTGCTCCAGAGTAGTTGGTACACTGACACTGGTCAGGGCAGGAGGTACAACAACAGGAAGGGGTGCAGAAGAGAAGACAGAAGAGAGTTTGAGAGCAGAAGAACAGCGCAGGCCAAGATGGTGCAGCTGCCAGAAACATGCTGGTCATCCAATCAGCAGTCTGCAGTTCTGCATGGCTGCTAAGGCAAATAAAGTGAGCCTCTCTCACAATCTTTTGTGCTGGGAACATCCACAATGCATTCTTCAGATAGTGGCTGATCCGCAACAAGTTTGGATAAGGCTTAGCCAACTACTCACTCCTCTCGTCTTTCAGGGTAGGGACAGGCAGTCAAGTAAACCTTTATAGGGGCAGACAATATGAACAAAACAGAAGAACAGATGAAGAGATGTGGAATCAAACCAAAGACCCACCTGATTTATCATTCTCTTCACGCAGTGGCCAACCACTGTACAATAGCACTATTTTTTTATGTTTCCCAGCAACTGATGCATTCAGAGGCATAAGGCTTCTTACACTGGTGATAATATATATCTGGCATCATTAACACAGCCACTGATAGGAGTCTGCAAAATCACAAGAGCAGGTGGGTTGTCTTGGCATAAAACAAATTTCATGGAAGTTAGGAGCTAACATAGATATTTAGAAATAGGAGATGCACCGGGGGACCTTATACTGAGCCTAATAAGTAAATAAGTAAAGGTAAAGGTAAAGGTTCCCCTTGACATTTAGTCCAGTCGTGTCCAACTCTAGGGTGCGGTGCTCATCCCCATCTCCAAGCCATAGAGCCAGCGTTTGTCCGTAGACAGTTTCCGTGGTCACGTGGCCAGCGTGACTAGACACAGAACGCCGTTACCTTCCCACCGTGGTGGTACCTATTTATCTACTCGCATTTACATGCTTTCGAACTGCTAGGTTGGCAGGAGCTGGGACAAGCGATGGGAGCTCACTCCGTCGCGTGGATTCGATCTTACGATGGCTGGTCTTCTGACCTTGAAGCACAGAGGCGTCTGCGGTTTAACCCGCAGCGCCACCACGTCCCACTAAGTAAATAAGTACCATACTGTAAATAAGTAAAGCTGGCCATATTGTTTGCTTTTGCCTATCCCCTCCCATAAAATTATTCTCAGCAATGGTAATAGAAAGACTGGCTGATGGCTCTCAGTTTTCCACTGACTAAGGAGTTGTGTGCACAGATACAGTTTTGGATTTACTATGTGGATTTATATTGTATGAGATGGAAGATCAAAATGGTCTGATTTTTTTAGCTACCTACATGCTATCCTGGGTCACCTTATGAGCTGCATTCTATTGTTTTAAGCCTTCTCCTCTATTACATCTTGAGACAATATGCAAAGAATAACTGGAAATCAATCCCTTCTCTCCTTTTCCCTCTCACTTCTAGCCACCTCTGTAATATTTTGTCTGATGGAACAGATTAAAATAGTGAAAGCTTGCACTGGGGGATGCTTTTTTGATTGGTTTAACAAAGGTATTATTTCTTCCTCTGTATGGATTTTGGGATTTGTTTTGTGCCAACATAGCTTTTGTTTATAACCAGTTATTACTTGTAGATATATATGATAAAGGCCCTAGCACCCAGACCACTTACTGGTTACCAAGCTTGCTTTAGCCCTTTTTTTAAGGAGAAAGGCAGAGTGAAAATATTGTAAATAAACAAATAATTTATTCCTTTTCAGTTTGAATGCCACTGGTGGACAGTTCAAATGAAGACCTAAGCTATATAGAGAGAGTATATTACCTTGACAAATTTATGTTTCTAATCTCAGATTGGCAAAGATAATAAAAATGCAGGTGCTCTATCTCTGGGGGAGAGTGGTAGGAGGATGGGGCCTTGGATCACAAGTCTGGGGGAAAAGTTTATACAAGGGGGGGTATTTACAAAAGAGAGCATTGGGTGGGGGAAGAATTAACTATGTGGAGAAAACACAAGCTTTGAGAATCCTTTCTTTTTTCTGTGATGTGCAGCCAAGAGGAATTGGGCAGAAGGGAGTTTCTCTGCTGTGTCAAACTGCCTTTCGAAGCTGCTCCCTCCCTCTTCTGAGGTGCCCAATACATTCCTGAGAGCCTAAAAAGGAATGTGCAACAACATAAGGAGAAAAGCGATGGGGTTAAACATTTGGAGTGGAAATGTGTCAATGGGTGAAGCAATAGGCATCACTCTGCTGCCATTTTTCTGCTTCAAATAATAGCCGTTAGCCTTTTTTTTTTTTCTCCACAGGAAGGAGGAGGAGAAATGGAGACTGGGGCAAAAGCAAGAGGTATAGGGGTATGCAGTTCCTGTCTATGTATTTGAATCACCTTTGAATGATGGCACCTATTTCACATAGTTGTGAAAACTGACACAAGAAAATTGCATACATGGCTATATAGACAATAAAAATGGCAAGTGTAAATACGATTTAAAACTCAAGTTCAATATCGCTTTAGCTGTCATGGCTTTGTCCAAAGAACCCTGGGAATTGTAGTTTGGTGATGGTATGGAGAATTCTGTGAGAGAGCGTTAACCCTCATTGGTAGAACTACAATCCCCAGAGGTGCTTGAGGAAAGGGATTCTTCTGACTATTGAACAAGTTTAGGTCTCTGTTATAAACATGCCCCATGAATGATCATCTGAAGTCATCAATTTTAGGTTTGAACATCTCGGCTTTTGTCATAGTCTAGCTGGAGATTCTCCCCAACCTTTAATTGGTTCTTATGAGAGGGAGAACCTCATTGCAGGAGATGGGGCGGTCTCTTCGCTCTTTCGGAAAATCCTTCCTGATCTCCCCTCACCCCCCCCCCCGCCCTTTACCGTAATCACCTATGGCTATGATTGATGCTTCTTTACTTTCATCCATTGCGGAGACGAGGGAAATCTGGCAGGCACGGCTTTTCAAACCTCAGTGCCCCCACCACCACCACGACATGACAAACGGCGCCTCCTGCATCCGGAACCCCCTTTCTTTTCCATCTAACAATTGAGAGCCCACAAGTCATCACGTCGAAAGGCTGGCGGGTCCATTCCCGCTTTAAGCACAGCCGAATAGAGCTGCTATAACCTTATTTTTCTCCCGAGGATGTAAATATGGCACTAAATGGGAGCTGCCACTGCTGCCGCCGCCGCCGCCGCCTACGATTTCTCCCCCAGACTTTTCGCCCATGACGCCGGCAGCGAAAGTGGCCCCGAGCTACCCACCTAGAAGGCTCAACGCCCCATTAACCTGCTCCTTTTGGGTGGCAGCTCTTGAAAGGAACGGGGCTCGGCCCCTTTAGCCAGCCCGCCCTGCAGAATAAGTCTTTCCTCACTCCCCTGCGACCCTCTGCTCCCCCGCCTCGCCTTCCTACCAAACCTGAGGAGGAACCTCATTACCTGAGCTGCGGTCCGCGCAGTCCCGCTCCCCGGACCGTTCCAAGTCTCTCCAGCCCCGGAGCTCCCCTTGCCCCCACACGGGCAGCCAGCTACTCTGGGGCGCAGCCCAGGGCGTCGGCGCCGGCGCCGGCAGGAGCGCGGACGGGCAGCCCAGGCGCAGCACTTGTTGCTGGCCTCCCTTTCTCTTCCTGCCAGTCGCGCACAAAGCCATTCATGGGGAGGGTCGCTCGGCCGTCATTGGATGGCCCCAGCTTGCTGTCACTGCCATCCAGGCTGAGCACCATCCCTTGGTTTTTAAAGGGGGCCGTTCGGGACTAGACGCATGCTCCGTACAGCCCAACAACACCGAGCCATCTTGCATGCCGGGGCGGGGGCGCTGGATTCAGCAAGCATTCATTCGTCGTGTATTTGGGAGGCCGGCGTCAGGGAATCCCTCATAACGCAGAGCAAGTGACAAAACCTCTGGAGACTGAACTCCAGGCCGCCTAGCTGTTGGATGCAACCCGCCCTTGGAGGTTGTGATGCTTTCTTCTGGCACGCCAGAGGCGACTTCCGGCATTAAGTAGCACTTCCCCGGGCGCCGACCTCAGATCTTAGTCTTGCGTTCTTCGTCTCCATCTGAAGGGCCGGCACCTGAGGCCACCGCACACGGAACCCAGCAAGTACTTGAGGGCAGGTTGTATGATAGGCAACTTGAGCTGGGTTTTGTTGGGCATCCTGATTGTGCTGGACATCCTAATAAAGAAGGGTGAAACACCCATTTGCAACATGGCACTTGTGTACCAGCCACGTGTTTTTAGGCAAGTCTTCCAGTGTCATGAAGTTCATCACTATGAACACAACTTTTCGTCATTTTCCGTGGTGCGATCTTTACTTGCAAGGGACAAATTCTTTTAAAACACACAGATAAAGGTGTCCTCAACCTCCCCTCCTGGAGGGAGGATATACAAAGCTTGGAGGGGATTTTGACTACTATCCTCCAGGCACCATGGTCATTGGCCATGCTGGTTGGGAAATTGTGAGAACCCTCCAGAAAAGTAACACCATTTACAAATTCTGGTGGAAAGGGCTCCACTAAGTGCTGGAAGCAAGACGAGGTCACTCTTAGCTAGTATGAACATTTTTGAAAAAAATGGTTTTCTTGATATATTTTTAAAGAGACACATTTAGCAGTCACGGACTGCAAAGTGGTGGCCATGCTTCTTACCGCTGGACATTGTGCTGTTGGTGGATGACATAGCATCATGTGACCCTGCTAAGTGATGTGCTGATCTACAGGATCCTCATGTAGATAGGTTTCCTGCCAACCTAGCAGTTCAAAAGCATGCAAATGCAAGTAGATAAATAGGTACCACCTCAGTGGGAAGGTAACGGCGTTCCGTGTCTAGTTGCGCTGGCCACGTGACCACGGAAACTGTCTACGGACAAACGCTGGCTCTATGGCTTGGAAACGGGGATGAGCACCACGCCCTAGAGTCGGACACAACTGGACTAAATGTCAAGGGGAACCTTTACCTTTACCATGTAGACAGGCTTCAGGTCTAACGGTGGTGGCTGAATAGGACTGGATCAGGGATATGAAAACGGTGAAATTACTGGGAAGTGGGAATTTTCATTCAAAATGTGATGTTGGAGGAGAGCTGTACATGGAGTGCCAGACAATAATCTGGTGTTAGATTAAATCATGTCTGAACCCTTTCTAGAAGCCAAAATGATTAAATTGAGGCTGTCATATTTTGACCATATAACAAGAAGACAAGCCCACTAGAAAAGTTGAAGGAAGCTGGAAAAGAGGAAAACTGAATATAAAATGGATTAATTCCATAAAGGAAACCAAAGGCATTTGTTTGGTCTGTTAATGAGCAGACCTTCTGAAGGTCACTAATTCATTGTGTTACTATAAGTTGAAAGTAATTTAGTAACAAATAACAAAAATTCACTGGTGAAATGTTTCCTGTTCCATACACCACACCCAAAGTTCCAACACTCAAGGTCTTTTTTGGTCTGGGGAAGCCTTTGGGAGCCTGGGGATGGGAGGGGGAGCCTTTAATCCCCCCAAAATCAACACTGAAGGTCCCATCAATGAGATTGGGACTGTCAGCAGATACTTTTAGGCACTAAAGTTCCCCTACTCCCCCAGATTTCCCCAGGTCAAAAGAGATCCTGAAACCAGGGAGGATGGATTAGGAAACATTTAATGAGTGATAAAAGTCTGCAGCTGCTGTTGTCATCAGCTTGCACTGACATAATTTTATATAAGACAATTTTGGCATGTATTAAATTTATTGAGTTAAAATAATTTAAAACAACAGAAAAGTACATTATATAAAGTACAAGGTATAATATCTGCTATTAAAAACCCTTGGCAGCTACTTATTTATTAAAAGTCTGTGTGAAGAGAAAGAGCTTTACCTGTCACCAGAAGGAGAGCAAGGAGTGACCAAATTGACCTCCTGTGGAAGGGAACTCCACAGCCCTGGAACAGTCCTCAGGAGACCTTCTGTTGTATCCCCACCAGGCACAACTGTGAAAGTAATGGGGCTGAGAGAAGGACTCCCTCCCAAAAGGGGTTCTTCCTTGAAACACATGGAGGTTCATATATACAGATGTAGAACTGTGTCCTATGGGCACTGAGAGGTTTAACATAGTTTTCAGTGTTGTTATCTATTGGCAGTGTGGCAACCTTCCTAAATAGGAGAGCTGGATGACGCACTCTGGTCTACAACAGCCTGTGCTGAATTCAGAGGAAGCTATTAAATTTGTTTAAATCACACAAGAGAGCATATCTCAGCCCATTCTCAGTACATGTCTTATTCTGAAACTGTGTAAGTGTGGTTCCATGTCTGAGTGCTAAAATTGTATATACCAGTGTATTCATTACTATGCTTCCTGTTTCCTGGGATAAATTCACTAACATTGCTCTTATTTAGAGATATGTCTGCTATATTTAGCTTCTAGAATATTCCTTCATAGAAGTAGGAATGAACAGAGGAACTGATAATCAAGCAGCTTTGCTACTGATGAGTGGATAGAATTACGCCTTTGAGGAAAAGCTGGCTGCAGCCCTGCTAGTAATGCACAGATTCTTACACAATTCTCCAGTCTATAAATAGCAACAGCAGAGTTAATGGAATTTCTGACACTGAGACATCAACACTTGGTGAACAGACATTTTTATTGAGAAGCTACAGACCAACATGAAGCTTTAGCTCAGATTCCATTAACGTTAGCACCATTGGACTAAAATATGAAATATCAGGGAGTCCCATGTGAATATAAGGAATAAGAAGTGTAGGAGTGTGGCCATCAAGAGAAAGTGCAGAAGCTAAAACATTTTAATGATGTTGTTTTCTGCAGACACAAGCAGCAGTCGTCTTTAATCAGTTTTGCATTTATTAAAGTTGTGGTACCTTACATAAAGGATTAAACCAGCACCATTTGCAATGATGGAAATGCTTGTGAAATGTGCTTCAGAAAGGTGGATTTTTCTTTTCTGATGATCACCTACCAAGCAGACTGGGGACAGGTAGCAGTGGGTAAGGGCTGGAATGCAGTTCTGCTGTTCCCATCCTCTGCCATTTTGCTATTTTTAAAAAAAGTTCTTCCTTATGTAAAATAGCAATAGACTGAAAGAAGAAAAATGGGGTATAAATATTTTAAATAAATAAATAATAAATAAATAAATAAGGGTGTTGCTTAATTCTGTCTTTTCCAACCATGTTTTCCAAACTGATATACCCAGCTGCTTTTTTGAGGAGCTGAGGTGGGGGTGGAATTGTTTCTGAGCAGGCACAATGGCTTGGGAATGTGGTAATCAATGGAGATGCTGGTCCGCACCTCAACATCATCAGAGGTTCTGTTTATGGGAACCCAGGACAAGGTTTTTTCAGTTCTAGCTCCCAGGCGGGAAAACCTCCTAGATTAAGAGGCATGATTGACCCACTCTCTCTCTCTCTCTCTCTCCAAGACCCATTTGTTTTGCCCTGCCTTTCATTTTGTTTGGTTTTTCTTACCACTTTTTGATTTTATAATACTGCTTGCTGATTCTGGTTCTGTTGTTTTTAATAGATTTCTAAGCTGATCTTTTTAATCAGGATTTTGTAAGTTGCCATGAAAGCTAAAAGATAGGCTCTGGGGCAAATTCTGGACTGAGTCAGGCAGACACCTAACCAGAATTCTTTAGGGAATATGCTGTGGTCATCAACAATTTTTTTTTTTTTTTAATGGAATGCCTCATAGGCACATAGGACAGGTTGCTGGGAATCGGGATGCCTGGCAACCAATACAGCAGGGATGTTGGCAAGACTTTGGGTCCAAGTCTCAAGTCTGAGTCTGAGTCTTTGGTATCAAGTGCTGAATCCCAAGCTCCAAGTCTGAGTCCCTATTAAAAACAAGCATTTTCCCCCAGAAAAGAAGGGAGGGCTGGGTGGGTTCTGCATTGCAGATTGAATCTGAGTCATTGAGGGGGGAAAAAAACGAGTCGAGTCTAATTTGAACCACCGGTGCAACTTAAGTCCGAACTGACAGCGAGTCCCGCGACTCAAGTCCCCATCCCTGTAATATAGTTTGATTTGTTGTGTCACGGTGGCATACTTAAGCCTGGACACTGAGCCAGCCGAGTCTGAGTCAATGGTGTTGACTGTGAAACAGAACTGGCAATTATTTCTAATATTAAATTCTTATGTCTACAGTGTAATGTGGCCTAGACCTTTTGTCCCATTTTTTGCCCTGTACATCTCTGAACTGTTTAATTTTGTATTTTGAGCTCACATGAATCGATTTTACCTTGAATCATTGCATCGATCTGCTCGATAAACCCTGTCAGCTTCTGGCATAAACTGCAAAATGGCCTGTGGTTCTTGTGCAAGACTATTCTATTTCATTTTTTCAAACCAAAGACCTAGGCCTCTCTCAGGAGAGCCCATTTGTCCCAAAGTAAGACACAGCATGTTCCTGAAAATGGAGATGACTAAAGAGTGAGACAGAGAGAGAACAAAAAACATGACCACTGAAAGCAGCCCAAAGCATAGCTGCATGCTTCGAAATATCCCCACAGGATATATCTAAGGGAACATGAAGGTCCGTGCTCTTTTACTACCATGGAAAATAATGTTAAAGGCTTTGGTGGGGGGAGGATTGTACTTATACCCTCAAAACAGTGGGCTCGTTAGATATAACAGCAAATCAATTCTGCTTTAGCATTAAAAGTGCATTCTCCCATTGCCCCCTCTTTCTCATGTGTACCTTCTGCTTCTATTTTAATCAGTTTACCATGTCATTGATAACCGCACAAATCATGGTTTATATAAATTACAATTAGTAGAAACATTCCACCTTCAAAGCATAGTTTATGAAACTTAATTATTTCTACTAACTGTAGTTAACATTCAGTACAATTAGAGTCAATCTAACGTGGAATCAAGTCCTTCCAAGCCCCTTGCAGTCAGAGAAGGGAAAGCCTATAAGCCAAGGGCAGGCTAAGGCGTGTAATGATATACAGTGGTTTAGAGTGGTTTATGCCTGAATGCAGCCAATATATCTGATTGCCAGATGCTGCAGCCAAATCACAAGGGAAGGCACTTTCCATCATGCCCTTTCAAGGAGGCTCCTAAGAGGCACTTGGCCAGTCATGGTTGGATTTTTTTGGATTTTGGTCTGGCCCAGGAAGGTAATTTTTTATAATCTTATGACTGACTGTGGTAAAAATAGACCATGGAGTGAAAAATAATAATCTGTGCAAGATTCAATATAATATTAGCTGTGGTGTACAGTGATGAGCATAAAAATCTCAGAGCCAAAATTATTTTAAAAAGGTGAAATAATGTGGCAGGTGCTATGAATGAATGGGATGTAATTCATTTGCAACATATGGTGCACTGTAATTGCCAACGTGTGTACATTAGATGACAAGCTGTTTACCATGGAGTAGAAATGTATGTGGTTTCAGTTGAAAAGGATCTAGGGACTTTTGCAAATGGTTACATCTTTACTCTGTGAATTCTACTGCAACAGTTAAAGTTCCCTTCTGCCTCAGCAAGCCTCTACCACACCAAAACACTGGATAAGCATACAGGGAACTGAAGAATCCAGGGCTCTCCAGATGCTGTTGGACTTAAACCCACCATTCCTAGCCACTGGCCATGCTGGCTGAGGTTGATGGAAGTCTGAGTCCAGCAACCCAAGAGAGTCCAGGAAAGTCACAGGTTCACCAGCCCTGTCTTGAGGAAACCTGGTGTCAGGAGGAAACTTTGACTTCATTGTCGTCAGGCCCCTTCATGAGAACAAAGCAGCAGGTGGCAGTAGAAAAGTGTAATTTTCTCAGTATCATATGTATTTCCATCTTGGTGGTCACTAATGTGAACTTTCAGGGTGCTTATGTTCTTCAACTCAACATGCCAATGGGTCATGTAACAACATCAAATTTCTGAGTTGATTCACTGAAAGCTGATGGCCTTGTGGTTGCAGTGAATGACTAGCTCAGGTACCATTGGGAGTTGCTTGTATGTTGGGCACAGTAATATTTGACTTTTCAAAGCCAGGGCATGCAACTTGGAGGCAGCATTTTTAGACTCCATGTCATTAGCATTAGAGCAGTCATTAGAAGTCCTACCCAGAATTAAGTTACTTCACTGATTTAGAGCACCAATCTGAGCCTCAGATTCCTGTATTGTCTCCAGTTCCCATGAGACATCCTATGCCACAGCTACAGGGAGAATGGAAAATGTTTCCTTTTTCTGGGAGGAATGAAAACCAACTTTTTCTGGGGAGCCAAAAAGAGTCTGCTCTCTAAGGCCTCATTTGCAACTCAAAAGTCTTGTGTGAGTCTCAGCTGAAGTTGAAAAATTGACTAAGGAAGCCAGAAAAGGGGAAAGTACCAGTCAGGTTTACTTGCATTTAGAAAGATCTGAGGGAGAAATGAAAGAAGGAATGGTGGTGGCAGAGAGAGTGTGTGTGGAAGGGGGTCTGCTGCGGCTGTGTCTTCAGTAGTATGCCCCCAGGAGGACAGATGCTTTCTGCAGGAGCTCCTTGTGGTTCACATACAGAGGGATTCTTTTATCCACAACTTGCCACCGGACAATCACCTCAAGATCACATCCCTGGAGAAACTGGAGAAAAGAAACCCAAGAGAGCAAAGAGAAGGCTGGTTATTGCCAGTTTCCTCTCAGTACACCACAAACCATGAGGAAGCACCCACAGCAAAGGTGATGTGGGCAGTTTCTGTCAGAATGTAGAGTGCATTGACTAACAAGGGGCTGCCAAGTATGTAAAGGCCCCTGCTAAGAATGGCCCCAACATACATTCCACAGGCTTGTTCCATTAATCTCTATTTGGTGCGACATATTGTATTCTGCTCTATATCGGATCACATCTAGGTCTGCTGCAGGGATTATAATCTAAGGTATTGGAATGAGTAACATGCAGGCATTCTCTCTCTCTCTCTCTCTCTGTTCGTCTCTTTCACACACACATGTTACATGGCCATCTGTTCGTTTATTCCTCATGTTCTCTTTTTCCCACATACTTGGGGTGCTCTTTCTTCTGTTTCACTCATATTTTCTCTTGATATCATATACACTACTACGTGTGGGATCCAAGGAATTCAAAGAATCACAGAGTTTTAAAGTTGGAATCTATCCCAAAGATCCTCTGGCCCAACCCCTGCCAATATAGGAAGTCCCAACTAAAGCATCCTCAACAAATGGTCATTCTCTGTTTATAAAACCCTGATGAAGGAGAGCCCACCATCTTCTGAAAAAGTCTGCTGCACAGCATTCACCCTCTCTCCCTCTTGCACAGCAAGATTTTATGCCAGGCAATCTGTCAAATGGTGTTTCACTGGGGGCGGTTGCCCTAGACCCTTGGAATTTACATCTGGAGGAGAGGTGCCATTGTGACATGTACCGAATTCATACGCTTCATCTCCACATCATTCTGGTCTTCAAAGTGCACATTGATGGCCACTGTCTCTATCCAGGCATTGTCTGTGTTCCTAGGATCATCCACATATCCTTTGTATACCTAGAAGAAGGTGGTATAAGGGGAACATGGAAAAAGAGACAGAAAGGATGGCATCTTCCAAAGGCTAGTGATAATTCATTATGATTCTTAAGCTCACCTCTTTCACAGTGATAGGTGGTGAGTAGGTAGCCAAACACAGAACTTTCCTTGTTGAGAAAGGACTTGGTGGTTGACTCTAGTCCTTTGCCACATAAAATGGTCCTCAATCAAATTGCCCAAAAATAAGCCTGGGAACCTGTGACCTCTAGAGGTTGCTGAACTCCAGTTCCCATCAGCCCTTGCCAGACTTGGCCAATGGTGAGGTATGGTGGGAATAGTAGTTTGTTAACACCTGGAGGGTCACAGGTACTCTACCACTGCTCAGCACTGTAGAGAATTCTGATTATACCTAGGTCTGCAGCAGGTGCCTCAGTCAAGGCAAAGAGAAGTTCCTCTGCTTGATTCTGTGTTTGGACATATTTTCTGATGCAATGGCAAAAAATAGACAAGGCTAGGTGGATTGGTGATGAGATCCTCACAAAATCAAGAGCATATATGAACTATGTCTCTGAGCAGCCAGGAATAATGATAAACATGTTGAAAATACACTGCTCTGCAATATCAGGACTTGTACCAGGCCTTTCTAGGCTGCAGGAAAGAGGAAAAGGCAACTTTTGAACACTCTTTCAGGCATCCTCTATTGCAGTGGTTCCCAGTCTTGGATAACCCAGGTGTTCTTGGATTGCAGCTCCCAGAAACTCCAGCCAGCACAGTTAGTGGTGAAGGCTTCTGGGAGCTGCAGTCCAAGAACACCTGGGTTTCCCAAGGTTGGGAACCACTGCTCTATTGTGTCCTTCCTTGGCCTGGTGACCTCCAGTTAGGCTGTTTGAAGAATTAAGGGAATTGTTATCAAGCACCTCTGAAGAGCACCATGATGGGGAAGGCTGCTGTATTAGTTCTCAAGAGGCAGCAATGAGATTCCAACCAGTTCCTACAGCCACAATTACCAGTTCAACCCTTCCCATTTGTTTCCTTCCTTTTCTTTCTTCCTCTGTCCTATGCCTTTGTTTCAATTTTCCATCTATTGTCTGCCTGGTTCTCAGTTTATATGATTTATGAAAGAGTGGAACAGAGACTATTCTGTAAAGTACTGTAGACTCTACATAGTACTGTGTAGTCCAGGGATGGGAATGTTGGTTATGTTGGCTAAGGTTGATGCCCCCAAAATAGCTTCTCATTGTTTAAACATCATTGATTCAAGGTAATATAATGTACCCATTAGGCACATAATGTACCAAAGCTTCACCAAGTATGTTCTTCCAATGTAACCATGCATTTGTTGTGACAAGTGACACATAACCTAGTGTTCACTGACAATGTCTATGTGACTCCTCTGTTGTTGTCAAAGCCCACTTGATGCTCAAAGTACCTCTGTACCCTGATTCAGCAATTTCTGAAACTGTGGCCAGAATTCCCGTCTCAGGATCCGCTTCAGCTTCTGTGGTAATGCTTCACCTGGTTCCAGAGATCCCTGGAAAGGATCGAAACATTATTCTGTTGTAAAGGTTTTTCTTATAATGTAACTCAAGAAGGCCTTGTGGTCTGAGCATGATTCCCACCCACCTCAGACCATGGGTCACCAGGACAGGATTAGGAAAAAACAGCCATTTTCATCTGATTTACAGCCAGGAGATCGGACATATGGTGCTTCTAAACAAAGTTTGTATCAGGCAATTTTCCTGCCTCATTCACAGAAACTTTATTTTATTTTATTTTGTGAAGTCCAGGCTTGTAATCTTCAACTTTTAACCTGGATTTGTCCATCTTTTTTATTACTAGGGAAAGGGAGAGCTGCAAAATGCTGTTTAAATGTTGGCATTTAAACTTAATTTAAATTACCAGAAGCCCTCCATTTGCAAGCATAATTGTTGTCATGGTCATCATCTTGGTGAATAGCACATTCCAAAGTTAGGATCTCAAACAAGAATATGGGAACTAGTAAAAGCCAACAGGGCTCTTGGGGACAAAACACATTCTAGGAACCAAAGTGTGGAGAGAACACAAACTCACTAGACCAGTGAATTCTGGAAATACATGCAATACACCATGTTTCATTATGAAAGGCTTCTGTAGGCCTAGACATAACTCTTTCTAGAAATGCTCTTTCTAGAAACAGTCCATATTATTGATCACATTGCCTTTATTAAACTATCAGTCTGCATCTCCCAACCTCTTCAGATCTAAGAGGAATGGACTGACTGGTTAAGTACTTACCCCAGGCAAAGCCCAATGATCTGAAAAGGGAAACTTCACCACCAAGGCTTCCAGTATTTTCTTTACGCTTTTCCTACAAATAGATCCATCCACATTCCTCCTCCACCTACAAACAACAGGCAGAAAGATGTTACAGGGTATATTGCCTTATGGTCTGAAGATACATTAAAATGCTGTGCTAGATCACATCAAAAATGAGGGTGCAATCCCATATTTTGTTCCCATGGGGTCAAGCAGACCCCTGTGAGAAATCCACAAGTAAGACATGAGGGCAGTAGCACTTTCTTTTTCTTGTTCCCCACCAACTGGCACTTGGAAGCATTCTGCCTCTGGTATTGGAAGTAATATAGAGATGTCTTATATTATAGCCACTGATAGCTTTATCCTTTCTAAGATGCAATGTCCCTGAGAAGGCAAAAGCTACCTGGGAACCCTGTATATACTGCCTCAGGTGCAAGAGAAGAAAATTTGGATCTTAGTGCCACAAAGACAGGAATCCTATTGAAAATAGATGCTGACATAGGTTCATCAGTGTAGATCTCAGCAGTAAATTGCTACAAATGATGAAGTCAACAGTTGCAGCTCCTGTTATACACTAAATCAGTTGACTGGTGTGCAACAGCAAATGCCTACAATGACTTCTTAACTAAGATTTACACCAACAAAGTCATGCCACCAGGTGTAAGTAACAGAATTCTGTCCTAATTATATAAATACAGCAGCGTCTGTGCTGCACATTGGGAACTACTGTGGAGAATTTCCTTGATGCCCATTTTGTCTCTAACGTTCATCCAGAGCTTGAGGAATTTACTTTTTGGATTACAGCACCCAGAATCCCCTAACCAGCATTGCCGTGGACATGTGGATTGGGGGACTCTGGGAGTTGTTAGTGCAAAAAAACAACTTTTCTAAGTTCTGCAGTTGTCAGTTACCTTATCCCAGATTTAAAAACAAGTTCTACTTTCTGGCAGCAAGGCAAAGGTCTTCTGAAGTAGGGAAGCAGCTACGTGCAGTCCCACCTGACCTGCGTCAGCCTGGTTTTAGTCCAGGAACATCTTCCTCTTTTGCTGTTGTCATGGATACAACACTTAAGCTGCAGCAGGGGTCCTGCAGCCAACAGCTGAGGCTCAAAACTGCTGTGAATAAAGGGAGAGCACTTTCCTATACCAAACTGTGAAAAGCAGACCAATTTTACTCTCTGGATGACTATAAACCTGACACGAGAAAAATAAACAGCTTGACCCTCTCAAAAGGATAAAATTGCTGCCTGATGACACCATGAACAAGACACAGGCTACTGGCAGAAATCACATTTAATATTTCATTTTAGCACTCTGCATAGTTTCTAAAATCTCCTCCTTAGAGTAAAAGACAAAATGTAGAGGGTGGGTAGGCCGAAAAACAGCGTCCCAATACTCGCCGTGTCACAACAGGGTGAAGTGCATGATTTGGCCCAAAGAACCGAAGGATCCCTTGGCCCCTAAGCCCTGTCCTTCCCATGGGATTTCTGTCAGGACAAAAGAAAAAGAAACATATTGGTATTGCTGTAATATCAAGTCAAGGATATGTTTTAGTTCTCGATGCACCTCCCATTTTTAAATAAATGGTTATAAAGAGAGATGTTTGAAAATATATTAAACATGAACAATTATGAACAGGGACTTAATTTGAAACCAGACTCATACTGGAGAAAAATATTGTTGCTGTGGGCATTGAGAGGATGCCACCAGCATGCTTTGACTGGCAATAGCCTTTCCTCTGGAATGTGTGTGAGGAGAAACCCAATGAGAGAGAAAGAGCTGTCTCCAGTAACTCAGACCTGTACTGGATCTAATTCAGTTTTCTCTATTCTATCAGGCAACATATCTCTGAGATATTAAACAGAGAGCCTTCCCAGCTCTTCTACATGAGTTGCTTTATATAAAAGGTAGTTACTCCCTAGTCTACAGGCAAACATTACTCTCCAAAACTTTCACATTGGACAGTTGGATTGTCCAGGCCATGCGCCCTTTCCCAGGCCCCTTCAAACTTGCCCAGAATCGTTACTACTACTGGCTCTTTTCTGTTCTGTCTCCTAAGTGCAAACTCGATGGAAGAGAGCTTGAACACATACGAGAGGGAGAAAGCAGGAGTGCCAAAGTCTTTCTGTCTACATTGCCTCCTGAACAAAGGCAAGAAGGAGATGTAACTTTGCCCACTTTTGGCTCTACCAAGACCCATTGCTAAAATGTGGGTCCTGCTGTGTTTTGATTGAGGTGTTATGGATGTCAATAGTTAAAATGTCTGTGTGAAATTCATTGTATGTGTATACTATGTATATGCTTACAATGACAATAAATTAATTTTTTTAAATTAAAATTTAAATGGTTAAAAAGACACAGTTTTAAATGGAGACACTGGGTGCAGGAAAGAAGATACATGCACCGTTAGCCCAGTGACAGCGAACCTTTTTGAGCCCGAGTGCCCAAACTGAAAAAACAAAACAAAAAACAAAACAAAAAAACCCGAGCAGGTGGCGGGCAGCGGCAGAAGCCGAAGTGGTGGTGGCGAAAGTGGAAGTGGTGGCAGAAGGGGGGATCCTGGGCACGGAGGTGCCTCCAGACCCCACTCCAGATACGCCTCCAGTCGTGCCCAACCCTGCCAGCGCCAGCTGCTCCAGATCCTGGGCCGCCGCCTGTTGGGGCGCTCGCACCGTGGCTGCTGCCACCTCCTCAGCTTTGGCTGCCGGGAGTAGCAATCCAGCGACTTATGGCTCGTGTGCCCGCAGAGAGGGCTCTGTGTGCCAGCTGTGGCACACGTGCCATAAGTTCGCCATCGCTGTGTTAGCCTTTCCAAAGCATTAAGTAGAACAACAGCCAACAAAGAAGAGATGCAAGAGAAAATTATGGGATATTTAATAAACTGCTGTATAAGTAGCAAGTCTTTAGTCAAGTTTCACTCTCAGCAATCTTCCCTCACATGATAAACAATAGATTGTCTAAGCCAGTGATATTTGCCATACAGACTATCCATCTTATTTTTCATTATCATTACAACTGTTGATCTGCATTTGTAAATATGACTGACTGGAATAAGAACAATGTGGCCCCCCCATCTGGTTTTATGTATTACTTCCTGGCTCAAGGGTCCTGCATATACAGTAATTTCCATATGTAGGTGATGTTTGGCTGGTGTGATCCATTGCAATGACCTGATTCCATCAGTGAAAGCAGGCACAGGCACAGTGATTTAGCCTCACTCACAGAGGTAGGCCATCTTCAACCAGATAGGTGCCATGGAAGCTCTGTCTGTTGACATCTCCATCCATACTGTTGAAGTTTATCCTTGAAAGATTCTCCAAAGAACTGGAAGTGACAGAAGAAAAGCCTTCATTTTTTCAGTAATTTTTGTCATTGAAAAACAGCCTCAGAGCAAAAAAGCTGACAGTGCAGAGAAAAGAAGGTGATGATTAAAGAATGAATGACAGAAACTGAAAAGAAAGAGCTAAGGAAAGAGCCAAAACAGTGTCAGGTACAGTGTAAGGTAGAGGAGCTCCCTGAGGGCATACTTACTCTCTCAGGTAGTCAGGGACAGCATTTTCTTGCCTTTCTGCACTATAGAAGGGTGGGTTGTAGATCTCAAACTCTACCTGTAAGGGGGAAAGGCTGTTTCAGATGTCTCCCAGGGTCTCTCATAGCAACATTCACCCACATTTTGAACCCAAGATGTTCTTGGGAGTCCTGAATCAAGGACCTCAAGTCGTTCTGCTTGGTCTGTGACATGGCTTCTCTCACAAACTGCCCAGAGATGTACACACACACATCAATTTAACTAACATGGCTTCTCTCACAAACTACCCAGAAATGTAGATCAGTCAGAATATGTACAGTTCTTTTTAGATGTTTTATTTTGTTAAATATACCTGGATCCACACCAGCTATCATTCTCAAGGTTCCCTCGAGACAGGGAAAGGCTATGATACCTCCTTAAAGTTGAAGTACGTATAGATATGTCCCAAGCTATGCATAACAGTAGCTGCAGAGCATTACTTTTGGCATCATTCCTTTCTGCATGCAAATAGACATTGCTCCCTCATATATAAGACTCTTACCTCCCATGGCACTTTCTCATCTGGTACAGGAAAGCGGACAGCAGGAGAGCTGGGATACAAAAGATTCCTGGCACTCACATGGTAAAGAGTATGAAAAGATTCTGGGACCTCATCTGTGTGAACTTCCTTCATCTCAGGGGCTTTGCTGGGAACTAGAACAAACAAGAAGCCTTCTTCACACATCTCACCTAACCATTGGTCCACAGACTTCATCAGGTCATGCATCCAATCCAATCCAATCCAATCCAATCTAATCTAATCTAATCTAATCTACTTTTGAAAGTTCCGTCTCCAGGAAAGTCCAGATGGAGGGCTGCTACCACTATCATTCAGTAGAAGGATTCTTCACTTTTCTCTATTAACAGAAAGACAAAAACAAAACAAAACAAAATTTAAAAAAAAGATCAATGAAATGGCTGGGAAACACAGAAGGGTTCCAAGATGAAGACAATGCTTTCTGAATGCCAACTGACTCTCCAAAATCTGTGAATGAGGCATGGTGACTGAGAGATACAAAAACTCATCTGGAGGCACTCTCTGTGTTTTGGAAATTCATTGTGTGTGTATGTGTCATTTCTGGTTGTCAATATTCTGAAGTAAATAAAATACCACTCTGATTCTTAGAGAAAGAGATACCTTCTTTTTGAAAGCAATAGTGCAAGCATATCAGACAAGAAATAAAATGAAAATTAAAAAATGAAAATAAAAATAAAAAACCCCGAAAGCATTGTAGTACTTTGAAGACTGTTATATTTCAATGTGAGCTTTCATAGATCAAGTTCACTTTCTCAGACACCAGTTCTTAGGTCTCATGGTGTGAACCATCAAACAGATATGTGCAGATGTTTGTGTTTATGTGCAAATACACATGCACAAGCCCCTTACACTCTTCTTTCAGTCAGGTCTCAGAAACTGAACTGAAAAAAAGTATGTCCCAAATGTACTGGAATTGGTCCACCCATTCCCTTATTTTTTGGGATACTTTATTCAGTTTTTAGTACCTCTGTGGACACAGTACGAATACTTCTTTTCAGTTATGTGTATGTGTGTGAAAGAAATTCCCAGTGCTTTCCTTCAAAAGATAAGTAGCAAAAGAAAAAGTCCTATTTATGGATATCTAAGGAAAGATGGAAAACAATACATGCACCATACATGTCCTCATAAGTGATATGAGTATATATCTTTTTATGTCAAAATGTACAGTAGGATTCACAGAATTGCAGCCAAAAGTACCTATGATGGGAGCATCTTCTTCTGATCCAAACCCACTGTTAGACAGGGACTGAACAACCCACCGGAGTCCCTTTGCAAACTGGAACATCTAGAGAGAAGCAATCCATCAAACTTGTCAGTCACTACCTTGATACCAGTACTGTACTTCTCTACACAGCTGGGAATGTTACTGCAAAAGGCCAAGTTTGTTAAGAACCAAAACTTACTGCAGATTAGGGTAACATTAGTGGATAATGTTTTAATGTATAAAATAACATTAAACATTATTAAAGGAAACCCTGGGTGAAAATGGCTTATGCTACTGTGGTCAACACTATTTCCCCATTGTTTAAAATGTTCCTTTAAGACAAGGGAAAGAAAAGATTTTAAAAAGCATTTTTATAAGTGAGGCAGTGCATCTCTGCTGCTCTAATGGAAACTTTTTTAAAAATCACTTTGCCCCTTTGCCAAGGAGCAGAGGAAGTGTTTAATTAGCCAATATCCTGAAGCAGCTATATTAAGCCACTTTGTTATATTGTCAGATCAAAAAAGGAAGGCTTTTAGTTCATTCCCAGTGATCACACATGCTGGAAATGGAACAAACCAGAGCAATCCTACCTGTATCAAAAGAGCAGAAGCACCTGACAGGGGCTAGAAAGGTACATACAGGACCATTCTGGAGGTGGGCTGATTCACTCTAGCAAAGACATCATCTGATTGCTGTTTTGAGGAGTGAACCAGCCCATCCCCTCAGTGCATCAAACAGAAGGCTAAATGTTCTTGTAGTCAGCTCTTAGTTTCAATGTCAAGAAGGGACAAGATAAAGAGTATGAACTCTTTATTTTCACTTTTCGTATGCATGATTTTGTCAAATAAGATCTTACTTCTTCCTCAGACAGCAAATTTTTCAGTTAGGTAAGGTTAAGCACACAGGTGAACTTGCCACATTTCCTGCCTCTGAGAAATTTAATGGGAGAAATAAACTGAAGTTTGGAGATTTGGAAAGACACCTCATTTCCAGCATAATCTAAATATGCAATGTGATCAACAATATAGGTTAGATAATATCACTTGTTTCCCATTCTTTTCAGTGCTCTGACAGGGCTGCCTCCTCCAAAATCATGCTGAGGATTCTGAGAGCTATTGTCCAAAAATAAGAATAAAAATAAATGTAGCTTTTCCAAGTTCTCATCTTCCCTATAATTCTTCAGCATTCTCAAACAGACCCAACTGGTTAGCCTCACCTGTTCTTCCAGATATACCAACTTTTGCTCCACCAGCCCCGTCCTTTTCACCTGGTCAAGGTCCATCATTTCCACCAATGTATCCACTCTGAAAAAAGACATGAATGGTTTCTGGAAGGTCAGGACAGAATCCTAGAGAGGATGACTGGTCTCTATAATCTCTTCACTTTTGGATAGTCTGCAGCCTCTTTCAGAGAGTTGGACTTTAATTTTATCATTCACAGCCAGTCTAAAACATTTTGCCACCTCGAGAGGAATATCTAACCGCACTCCCCTTCCTCCCAATCAAAGTGCTTAGAACTTGAAGTTGGCCGACTTATTTTGATAGGTGAGGAAGAAAGTCTCAGAAGCACTTATCCTTCTCTCTGGAAGTAAATATGTAATGATAATGAATAAAATAACTAACAGTTTGCAGTTTGCCCTGTACTAGTAATGTGTTGTACCTCTAAAACAAGGGGGAAAGGACTTCAAGGAGGGACACCCACCTATTCTACTTCAGGCTCAGATGCACACAGAAATGAGTTTTAGAACAAGGGGGAAATGCAGAGAGAACTGGATTTAGGAAAATGGGAGATCTGTAAAGAAGGGGAAGGGGCAACCATAAATAAATGGTGTGGGAAGAGTTCAATTAGCTAAAAAAATAAATTAAAAAACCCACCCCAAAACAGCTACAAGATTATAGAAGAAGTAGAAATGAGATGAACAAGGAAGTCTTATCTGAGTTGAGGGAATGGGCTAGGAGTCTGCAAGATAAACTGAGAGGCCTGATGTTCAGATGCCCAGCTGTTCTCCTGCTTTAAGGCATCCATTCAGAGCTCTTTGCATATCTAAGCTCGAAAAATCTAGTCTCAAACTATGGTCAGACTCCAAGGTGAGAGGCTCTGCACTCAGAGAGCTCCACCAGCCAGCAGCATCCTGCTGTCCAACTTGTTTTCATCCTATGTGAAATGAGGTAGGAGAAAAGGACACTGTCTCCAGCTCCTCCCTCTATGTTCTTCTGACCCCCACCCTCATCCTCCCTTACTGTCCTTGGTACACACTTCCAGGCATCCTTTAATCAAACAGAGAAATTCAGCCAGGCTTCTGGACACTTTGTGGCCACAGGACAGCAGTGACATTCTCTTGAAGTGCAAGTCGGCCATTAGCAGACAAGTAGGCAAATGAGACAGTAGGCAGCAGGGGTGATTCGGTCTGCTTGTGCTGCTACTCTCTCCCTCCATTCACTACCTGAGGGTAAGGAAGGATTCACTTTGTCTCACAGCAAGACCAGTTCTACGTTTTTTGCACATAGGCCGGTCTCTTTCCCAGTGACACACCCAGGTTACTTCATGGCACATATTTTCTGATCAGCTGGTGTTCTGGATTGTGATGGGCACCCCTGGAGCTGGCAGGGGAAGAAATCAGTGGTTTGCAGCTGTCACAAGGAGTCACGTGAAATAGGCTTTAACAGAACTGCTCAATTCCTTCAAGTACTTCCACACCATGCTCCCCTGATTCCCAGGGGGAGGGCACCAATTGGTCTGGCACGGGTGACCACCGAGCGTGATAAAAGCATCACCTTTCTGCAATGTCTTGGATCTTCTGTTCAGTGTTCTGCTTCTGCTGGCACTGCTGGATGTGCAAGTAGTTTTCCTTCATGTACATCTCCCAGGACAAGAGGGCTGCCTCTTCGTTCTTCTCAAACTTCTCTTCTGCCGGCCAAGTCAGACAGATGAGGAAAGGTTAGGTGCACAGAACTCATCTCTCCTACAGGTATGGGGCTGACTGGAAATTGCTCAAATCTAAGAGGTATACACAATATGCCAGCATCTCATAAAATATTTAAAAAATGCTAAGACAGCCTATTCATTAACCATTTTAACAACAAATAAACAAAACAACCCACAACTAGAGGTGTGCAGACTCCAGATTCAGATGTGCGCAGATTCCTTTATGTTGCCTGGAGGTTTCTGGGAGTTGTAGTCCAACAACACAAATTGGCACCTCAAGACCTGACCCAAGCCATTGTGAATTGTGAATTTAATAATAATAATAATAAATAATAATTTTTACCAAGTTAGTTAATTGGTTACTAGTTGAATGGCAGCTTCTGTCACAGGTCTTTTCTATCAAAGCCCATTTTTCTTTTTGCTGTCTCATCTATCTGCTTTCTTCTTTTCTCTTCTGCCTCAGGCTTACCTCCAGAGTGTCTCTCCCTCTCCTTCCAGGTGTTACCAACAAATATTCTCCCCTTCCATTCCCCACCCCCAAGATTCTATGCTTATTCTCAGTTGACCTGCTTTCTATAATATCATAGCAGGCATCATACGCTGAAACCAGAAAGAGTGCAGAACAGATGGTGGTACCAGCCAGCCAAGTTAGAGAGCTGGTTTTCTTCCAGGGACCTATAAGAGGGCCAGAGGCCCTGATGTCCTCCTATCTCATTCTGGCATGTGCTTCGAAATCACCCCCTTCCAATCTCTTCTTCCTTTTTCTTTCCAATATCAGTGAATAACACACATTATCACACACACATACACACACAAAAAGTTGGGAAGTGACCATGAGCCTGCATCTTGGGAACATAATGTGCCCATATCCATAGCTTGAAAAAAAAATTACTTTCAGGGATTTGAAGCCCCAGAATGTTCTTTCAGCTGGTACAGCCAGTGATCATACTGATGTGGGGCATTTTGGGAGTCTTCCCCCTACCACCTTTCTCAAGCTATATCTAATACATGGAGAAAGCAGGACCCCAAACATGTTGACTTGGCAGATTATCTTACTGAGCTGCTTGTGCCGAGTGGCTGGCTTCCGGAGAATGACTCGCTTGACAAAGAGCTGCAGGTGGTTCAGGAGGATGAAGGGTGGTGGAGCTGGAGGCCTTCCATGATACTCTTCAATCAGGTCATGACGCTGAAACTTCCAGATCTGATCAGTGTGCTCTTGTACCTGCTGGAATGTGTAACTGGGAGAGAAGCATCACACAAGAATTAGCTCTGCCGTGCGGCTCTCTTATTAAGCCACTTCATGATATCGGTAATTCAAACTGGAAGGAGCTCTGGCAGCTAGGAGACCTGCCTCTTGGTCAATTCGTAGAAATCACACATGTTGGGAATGGACCAGACCAGACTGATACTACGTGCACCAAAAAAGTAGAAGCCCCTGACAGAGGATTTAGAAAGGTGCAAGTAGGAACACTCTGGGAATGATTTGGTTTGCTCCAGAGATTACGTTGTGTGATAGAAAAAAGAGAAAACAAACTCATCCCTGTAGCAGAACAAATTGTGGGTTAAATGCTCATCTGATCACGCTCCCATTCTCCTCTGAAGGTCCAAGACATGTTAAGTTACAGTAATTTTTCATTGCTGGCACTTCAGTGACCTATTGTCTCTCTTTACATTCTTTCTTATCACATTTTTCCCTTCTGTCCTTGTGTTATTAAGAACATAAGAAGAGCCCTGCTGGATCAGGCCAAGGGCCCATCTAGTCCAGCTTCCTGTATCTCACAGTGGCCCCACCAGATGCTTCTGGCAGCACATGAGACAACTAGATACATGTTTCCTGATACCACTCCCCTGCATCTGGCATTTTGATTATAATCAACTTAGCAAATTTGTGGGCAGTGTAACCCACCACTTCTGACTTTCTTCACTTGCCGGTCTCCAAAATATACTTTGTCCAAAAGGCAGTAAGATGAGGACAACCACACATGCTGGTGCAATGTGAGGAACTCACTTGAACATGGCGATGAGGAGATTGAGAAGGAGAATGTTGGTGAAGAGCAGGTAGAGGCAGAGCAAAATGATTGTCAGCCACTCTGGAAAGATAGGCTGCCCTTTGTATTCCGGGCACTTTGGCTTGTAGGGATCAGTCCCATTTGGGCTGCACTGATCAAGGTTGAAGTTCACTCCTGCCGCAAAACACAAAAGGACCAGGAAATGCAAAGTTGCCCCAACAACAGGAGAAGCTGATCCTATTTTCTTCCCTGCTAAGAGGAATCTGAATAGTTGTATCCATAGCAGATAATGACAGTTTTTCAAATTCTTTTAAGAGTTTGGAAAAATGGAAGTTTTGAAAAAAGGCTGGTGTGAATGACTCAGCTGCATAATAATTTGTTTTTTAAAAAAACAGGTGCTAAAACTGAAAGCTGATTCATACCATCACACCCGTGTCTGCTTTTAAAGAAACACTCTTCAGATCTGCTACCATTGAATGACTGCCAGAGACACATCAGAAGCTCTTGTCTCTTGGGGATCCTGTGGTTGCTCGGAGTGCTATTTATAGTGACAAGTCATAAGAAAGAGCAAGGAGCACAGTGATGCTGCTGCTTGGGATTAGAAATAAATCTTCATACATAGACTTTGCATGTCATTTATTCCCACCAGAACTAGCTTTGCACAGAGCAGAAGTGGCTTAACACCCAGCAAATTTTCTCACCATAATAAAGACAAGCAACAACTCACAGCAGCATGATTGCTGTTTATGCTATAACAGGCTCCAAGACAGCTATAGCTGGTAATCATATTAGAACTGGGGACAAAATTATCACATGTTTCTCCAGTTAATCATTTATTCAAACCATTGCATTCTTATGCCTATTACAGGTGATGTCTAAGCATCCCTACAGATCAGCAGTGGGCCA
This sequence comes from Intellagama lesueurii, assembly GCA_037013535.1. NCBI lineage: Eukaryota > Metazoa > Chordata > Lepidosauria > Squamata > Agamidae > Intellagama > Intellagama lesueurii. Next base: position 221,415,142 of record JBAJHW010000003.1, read on the forward strand.
ATTCAGCACTGCTGGAATATATACTCAGTGGTAGGCAGGTATAATCAAACAAATTAATCCTCTGATTTACAAATACAGTTGAGATCATCAGTAGGGACTAGAGATGGGCATGAAGCACTTCATGCCATGTTGTCTAAGTCATTGGCACAGCACCATAGGTGCCGCATGTTCACTTCCCCTATCCGGCTGCCCCAGTGACCATGGACTGCCCTTCTCTGCCTCCTCCAGCAGCTGCCCACTCAGATGAGGAGGTGGGGCAGGGATTCTTGCAGCACTGTCTGTGGGTGAGGAGCTGCTGGGGGAAGAGGAGAAGGCATGCTCCTGCCAGAATGGAAGATTGTGTGATGGGGAGAGAAGGACCAGCGCACACCAACAGGTCAGTGGGGGAGCCAGCTGGGGTGCAGTGGGGAAACTGAACATCTGGCACCTGTGGTGCCACACTGACAACTTAGATGGCATGACACAAAGTGCTTCATGCTCACCTCTAGCAGGGACTATACTTTCTATGCATATTATTTAAACTCTAGTACATTTTATAGTTACTGGCTGAAATCCTGTCACTTAGCATAGTACATTGCACATGGTACATTACATAGTACATTGCACTTGAGTTAGGCCCATTAAATCAATGGAACTTACTAAATTCCCATTGATTCAATAGGCCTACTCTAGTACAATTTACTATGCTAAGCAACAGGTTTTTGGCAAGTAACTCTTCACAAGAATATAATGTTCCTGCAGATCTACCAGGTTACCTGCCTTTTAGAGTGCTTCTAGATTAGGCTTTCGCTTTGCAGTTGCATTGCCTTATTTATTGAAGTTTAAGGAAGGTGTAACTTGATAACCATAGTTCCATCTCTTTTTTTCTTTCTACAGAATACCCAGTAAGGAAGAAAGATAAAGTAGCTGTTTTGATTGTGATCCGCAGGGGCCTTCTGCCTGGAAGCGCACTTTGATTCAAAGCCTCTAATTCCAAGTACAGCATTTGAAGAAGTGGGTTATGATCCACAAAAACACATACAAGTTATGAAAACATTTGAACAGGTAAATGGCTATTCTATATATGGGTGCTGCTCTAAATCCTTGATGCTGTAAATTGACTTTAGAAAATAATTCTGTGTTCTGTACCGTCAATGTAGGAAGGGATCTGTCCAAATATTGTCAAGTAAGAATGGTAAACAACGCCCCGGAAGATCCAGTCCACCCGTTTCTCATTGTGGATCAGGATGGCTTGCTTAGCTACTCCAAAAGACACCACCCAAACAGCCAAGAGGAAGAGGAAGAAAAAGACATCTTTCATCTGTAAATCCATAAAAATAAAGCAGAAGTGGTAGCTTCTTCATTGTGGGAACAATGATCACCCAGAACCTCTTTGGGTTCTCGGATCCCCATCAGAAAATGAATACCGGGAACACTAGCACTACCACAGTGCTTACCAGTGGAAACAACAACTTACCATCCTCTTCACTATGATGATCTTTGGGCCTAGAGTTTTACTGATTGTGAAAATGTGCATCAAACGCAGGCAGAAAATAATAAAAGCCAGAGATAGAATGATCCTTCCAGGATACAAAGTGGCTGGTATCCACCTTAATAGAGGGGAAACAAACAAACAAACAAACACATTTATTCTTTTTTTTTTTTTGGTTGCCATAAATATATATATATATGAGGAGTACAATATTAGGTGAAAGTCACCATTTAAATTTAAAAAACAAAAACAAATATGTTGGCACATGCTTTCAAAAAATCCCTCATCCTCTTCTCTTTCCAGCAGAAGTAGTTGGAATTACTGCCCTGTAACTCACCTGAAGGTCAGCCCAGTGATAAAGATTAGAATGGCACACACATCCAATCTATTCCAGAAATCACTGAGGTACAAGGAAGCCATTTTCATCAAGCCAAACCCATCAGGATCATAGAAAAGCTGAAGGAAGAAGAAATGGTTTTACTGGCCCAGTTCAGATATAACAAGCTTGGTTCAAGAAACCGCTGTTTATTGGTCCCATAACAAGCACTGTGTTTATATCTTCTCTCCTCCTCTTTTTTGTGCACTGTGTTAGAAAAATTCTGAAGCTGCAGCTTATTCAGATTGCAATCCAAGATGCCAAATGCAGTTTCCTTGTAATGGTCATGGCAGGTCGGCTCTGACAATCAAGTAGCATGTACCTCTTGCATATACAGAAATAACCTTCGAAAAATCCAAAGCTTACGGCAGTCTTCCCAGACCAGGTGCTCTCCCAATACTTTGGGCTACAAAACCCATCATTATCAGCCAGCACAGCCAATGAGCATGCTGGGTTGAAATGATGTGCACTACAGTCCCACACATCTAGAAGGCAACAGTCTGGGGAAGACTGCCTTAAGGCAACAGATTGAAGCAGAAGAACAGGACTTCTTTATTTAATTGTCACCACCAAGTCTTCTGTAGTTGACAGAGTCAATACCTGACGTATCTCCTCACACACTAGGGAGAAGAGCCAGAAATAGATGACATATTCCCGCCAGGATGGAGTTGACTGGAAATCTATCATCAACACATAGGCAAAAAGACAGAGGAAGGTGAAGTAAGAAAGGATGTTGAGGTGGAAGATGACCACAGGAGCAGTAAAGAACGCTCTGAAGCGGTTCAAGCAAGTCATTGGCAGGAGCCTCTTCTCTCTGTGGAACAAGGGAGGAAGGACAGAAGGAAGGAAGACATGGCACTGTAGCTATGAGATCTCATTTTTATATCACTCTTCTACTTGTTGGGTATGGTCAAGTTTGAAATACCTCATGAGGGATTCTGCTAGGTCTTGGTAAGTGACCCTAGACTTCTGTCCTTCACTAAATCCTCACTCAACCAAATTTCATCTAGGGTGTTATTCATTGAACTTAACTCTAGCTCACAAGACTATCACTAGAAATGGCACACCAGCCCCTGGAGAGAGGGTACCACATTCACAAATATGCATGCCCAAAAGGCATTTACTGATACAGTAATTAAATTAGAAGGGACAAGATGGTATTAGACACATGCATGCATGTATTAAATAATGAATTCCACTATAAATTCCTATAAATAGGAAACAGTCTTGCGGCACCTTAGCAACCAGTAAGTTTCACTTTGTATAAGCCTTACTGGGCTAGACAGGACTTCAATTTGTACTTCATCAGCTGAACTACTTCCATCTAGGCCGTATTAGCTGGAGATTCTGGGAGTTATAGTCTTAAAAAGTAACTTTTAAAAGCTCTGAAATATATAAGTGTATTAGAGAAGAAACCATGGAATTGGAAGAAATCAATGGAATGGCAGGACATAACTGACTGCTGCCCAGAGACACTTTGCTTCACATGAATGGCATACCGTGAAGCAAGATGTCCCTCACAAGGACAAAAACATGAGGTGTACATCTATCTGCCACAGGTAGAGCAGTCAAGCCGCACAAATACCTGAAGGTGATGAGACCACTATAAAGAAGGGGGAAGAACAGCATGCACAGAATGACCTGATATATCCCATTATCGACACTCAGTTTTCCCCACCAAACTTTGGTTAAGAAGGCCTGCAAAAAAGAGAAGCAGATTATAAGAACAAGGTATAAGACAGGTGTGGGTCTTTTTTGTTGTTGTTGTTGCTCCAGATGTGTAAGCAAAGTAAGATCTGTTTCCAGTTGCTCCAGCAACAGTGGTGGAGATGGGTGCTCTAATTAAAAGGAAAGAAGTCAGTGGCTGAAATGCTGTGGCTTAGGATAATAAACCAAACTAGAGTGGACCCATTGAACAAGTGGGCATATGGTGAGTCAGTTCTTCCATAAGTTCTATCAATTCAGTGGACCTGCCCTAGTTGCAACTTACTATGGTAAGCAGCAGGATTTCAGCCAATGATGCTTTCCTAGCAGTGGTGCTATGCCTTCCAAGTAAGGCAATTCACAGTATAGGGCAATATGTAAATATTGTGCAAGTAGCACTAAATGAGATTAGTTCTTCTTCAGCACTAGCAATAAATAAATATTGGTCAAAATCCAATTGCTAGTCCCAACTAGAACAGACCCACTGAATCAACTGCTAAGTGGTAAATCAACACTTCAGTAAATCCCGGTAGATCTGTTCTATTTAGGACTAGCCGATGGATGTAGGCCATTGTTTTACAACTGCTGTGGAAGCACACTAACTGAGAAAATCACACCTGGATGCCACCATGAGACACAAAGTTCATATTTTTGGCCTCCAAAGCTAGTTGCAGGCAGGTGGTCTTTCCCCAAGCATCAGAGACACGGATCAGAAGCTTCTGGGCTCTTTCTTCATCCTTCCGGTAACATTCGGTGAAGACACCTAGGAGAGCAACCAACATTAGAGAAATACATTACTTCTAATATGTTTCTAACCCAGTCTTCCTTTAAAGAGCTGTGTGATATTTTACCGTCACAGCCAGTCTGTGAGACAGTTGAGGCAGAAAGACAATGAGCTGATCATGACAACACTGAACAAACTTTACTGCTAAGACTGCATGAGCCAGCATAGTGTATTACAGTGTTTTTTGTTTGTTCTGTCTTTTTTTGTGAGCCTCACCAAAATGTATCCTTTAATATAATAAGGATACAAGAAGTCCAAAATTCTACAGAACTGTCAGCATTTGGACACAGGGATTTCTTGTTCAGGAAACCTAGCCACTAAGAACAGATTCGATTCTTCACAGAGAGGTAACCTTTGGGATGTCACTATCCTAAAGGCAATTTTCACTAAAGTAGATTCCTGAGGAGGATTAGAAGGGAGTGGCAGGTCAACACCCTTAACTTTGCTTTGAATTGACTTGTTGACCTTTTTTTCTGCACCCTGGGATAAAAATCTGTTACTTTTCAGGATCCAGATCCTACTTTGGTGGAAGACATAAATGTGAAACACAAGGAACACCTCCCTGGCTATGGCTAGATGTGCTGGGTCTCTGGATGGTGCACACAGCTCTGCGTAGAATGGTCTATAATTGGGAAGGTAGGAATTTAAAGTAGAGCTACATTTTGAAACTTCAAAGCCAGCAAACACAGCAGAGTCTGGCTCTTCCCTACTCTAATTACTCTCTTCTTCCTCCTTCCTGTCAAGTATGCTGAGCTGTTCCTCAGCTTCCTTTATATTCACCACTTGGCAGGAGATTCCTTCGGCACATGTTTTCCTGCCTTTCTCTTCTTCCCATCTGTCTGGATATCTCCAGTCTCTTGGTTCCAGGGCAGCGTTCACTCCAGGGCAATGTCCTAAAGAAGGGATTAACTCTATGTCTGGCACATATTCTTGGCATGGAGCTGTTTAGGGGGGCAGTAAGACATGGAGGTAGAACTTCTTTGAGTGCCCAAGCTCAACCGCTCACAGGATGAGAGGGAAGAATGATTTAGAAGAAAAAAAACACATCACTGATGATGCACAGAATGGGATATGGTATGAATCCTATTCCTTTTGCCTGCCTTCTGCTTGCCCTGACTGGTAAGGAGTACAACGGCAATGCAGTTTGTAAACTGTATCCTTAAAAATCTTTTTTCTCCTGATACAGCACTAAGTCAAATACTTACCATGTTTTGTCAGCTCAGCACTGTTTCACTATCTCATGGTTAGCAAGTGAAATAGCCCTGAACTGAAAGCTGTGAAAGGGTGGGAAAGAGGGTGGTGAAGTGTGAGGGAGAAGCGAGACGGTGTGGCATGTGGACACTTGAAGTGCATCTTAATTAAACACATTTCTGTGTGAATGGTGACAGTGATTTAAATGCCAGGGTGCAGTCTAGAGAAGTCTGTGTTAACCTCGGGGAAATTTCTGTGTGGTCACACCCTGGATGACTTTCCCCATGGATTAACAGCCTTTTCTAGGAAAATGTCCCTAGTCCAATGCCAGCCCCTGAAATTCTATAATGGTGTATGGGGTTGGCTGGCTTCAGGAAAGAAGGGCATTAAACATATGTATGTGTGCATGTTGTGTATATGTTTGTGGAGGTACAGCAAGGCATTCTAAAGTAGACTCAAGGAGGAAACAGGCAGCGTCATTACCTGGCTTTTAGTCTAGATTCCAATGATCACTTGCCGTTCAAACCCATTTCAATCTGAACTGAATCTGTGTGATTTATTGCTTGGTTAGGCTGCAGCCCAACATGAGATAATGCCTCGACAATTTGCAGTGTGAGCAAGGAAGAGAAGATGGCAGTGCACACAATAGGGTGTAAGATTCTTGGGCATGAGAAATTCAAAAGGCCAGATGACTCAGGAAAGAAGCAGCTCCCACTAATTAAAAAGGTGAAAATAAGACACGAATCTTTTAGCAGGGAGGCCTATCAGCCCAGCCCAGACTCACCAATAGCTCGAGACTCATACTCCTCTGCCAAGGCCAACATTTCCTCGGTGCTATCAGTGTCATTTTCCTCCTTGGACAATTCCTTCAGCATCTTGCTGCAGGCCAAAGCTGCTGCAATACAGTCCTGGCTCTGGAACAAAAAGACTCAGGTTAACAACAACATGATATTTCTGGCCCCAGGTTGACCGCGTAACCTTCACAAGTCTTCTGTTTTAGCACAGCATGCCTTCTCATTCCTAGTCTGCAGACATCTGTGCCATTCCCAGCTTCCCACTGACTTCTCTATGCCTGGTTCTCACAGAGGTGTTAAATGTGCATCTGAGCAGTATCAATTTAGACTGCAGGTTTATGCGATGGAAGGCCCCTTTCTGCAAAAATAAAACAAATAAAAATAAAATCGCAAAAATGACACCGTTTTCTCTAACAAGGAATTATCATTTTTCAAAGGAGGAGCACCCAATCAAATGAGCCCCATGCTGCAGCCTGAAGTGGTATTGTTCACATGCCTCTGTAAAGTGTGAGCACAAGTCTCCTTGCTTGGCTCATGGAGGAGGGTTCAAGGATTGCTCACTATTCCCTATTGCAGCGGGATGCTGTTGGTAGGCAGAATGAATTTTTTTGCAAGTTCTGCACAAAGAATTAAGGACCATTTGCAAAGCTGGATGCTCTATATCAAGCATTCTGGAAAGTTCCAGATTATTTATTTATTTCCCTCCTTCCCCTCCCCCCCAGTAGAGGGACTTCAGGCAGCTGACAAAACCGGTTAAAAAACAAAAAATATTAAAATAATTACAAAAATAAAAATCACATTGTTAAAAAAAGAAACATGATAATTATTAAAAAGCATAATATAAAAGCCCTGTTAAAAGCAAATGGGGACCCACATTTTAAAGCAATTAAAAAAAATCCCCCCTCAAAATCCCTTCCTCAGCAGCAGTTTACAATTTTACATATTAGAAGTCTGCCTGAAAAGAAATGCCTTTGCCTGCTGGCAGAAGGACAGAACGAAGGGACCCAGACAAGCAGGTTAAAGTCCTGTCTAGACATGTCTTAAGAAAAGAATCCTTTACTTGAGCCCAGATGATGTCAGCCAACTCCTTGCGGCTTTGAACAATTGCCCAAATCAGCAAGTCCCTCACAGGATCCATAGTGAATGTGACCCGGCCAGCAGAACGCTTGTAAAGAGATCGAAGACTCACTCCTTGTACCTGCAGAAAGAAGAAAGAATATGCTGATAAGAAGTTGAGGTTAGTCAAATATACCTGTGGGATATGCAACAAAATGTTGCAGTGTGAACCCTGCTGTTCAAGATTTTAGCCACTCCACATTATTCTCGGTTCCCAGTTTTTGTCTGTTTGTTTTTTTGTTTACTTGATCCTTCCCTCAACAGTTAGTTTTCTGTGTCCACTCAGCATGCTCCGTCCTGGCTAGGCTGTGTTAAGTTCTCCTTCGCCCAACCCCATTGCCAATTCCACCCAAGCTTACTGATTCTTCTCTCCTGAATGTGTGAGATGCTGTTATGCCTATATAAGCAACTGCAATCACTGCCTGAACATGAAAAGTGGAAGGAATTGGTTATTCAAACCTCCTGGATGCCAGGGGGTGAAAACCCCATGAGCAGTTTTGTCTTGTACCATCTCTATTGCTACCATAGAAAGACTACAGAAAAGTGTTGTGAATCCTTTCCCCCTGCAACTAGCTTACCAAGGCAAAGTACTAAGCAGAAGGGTAACCTGTCCCCAGAGCCAGGAAAAGCGACCATTATGTGTGCAAATCTCAGAATCCCCCAGCCGCCATGTCCACTGGCAGCTGGAGAATTCCAGTAGCCATGGTGGCTGGAAGATTCTTGGAGTGGCCATCCAAAAAAGGCCACTTTCCTAAACTCTGTTTATTCCTAGGATTCAATGTATGGAATTCAATGTATAAATACACCATGTCAACAAGAGAAGAAAGGGAGAAGAGACATCCCTACACACTGTCCTGTAAAGCAAGGGTCCAATGGGGTGCCATGTCAGGATTAAGGGGTTACCAGCATAGAGGGATACACTACATTAAGCTTGATATGGGGCACAGCAATGGAGAGACGGTGCCGGTCAGTGTTCTTCGGCTTGGGGTACAGCTGCTGCGTGAAATCTCCCAGAAGTTCTCTCAGCACTTGGGACACATGGTACAGCTGGACCTTTGGCACTTTGGAGAAGGCTGAGTGCTCCTTCTCTTCTAGTAACACTTTCTGCAGCTTCCCGTGGAAGACACTGGAGGCCGCCATGTTTTCGTAGAGGTAGATCAGGGCATCCCAGGTCACAAACTCCTTCAAGCGCACTCCTTGCTCCAAGAAGAGCTTCACAAAATCTGGTTTGTTGGCTATGAGGGCAGCTGCCATCATGGGGTGCAGATCAGAAGGCTGTTGGCCCAGGAGAACAGAGAGAAGGAGACAGCATCAACACAGGGCAATTAGAGCTAGCCTGTCTTACTCTCAACATGGAGACAAGAAGTTTAAAAGAGAAAGAAAGCTTAAAGAAAGGGAAGGGGACACTTGCAGAAATAAGAGCAGCCTCTGGCAATGGGGAGCAGCTGATGGCTCTCGGTAGCTCAGTCCCTGAAGCTCAGGAAGCAGAAGGAAATTGTGAGGAAGGAAGTGGATCGCATGTGTTCAGGTGTTTCATATGCCATCTGGCCCACAATGACACTTCAGCAAAGGGTGGAAAGCACTAGGCACTTCCAAAAAAAACACCAGGGCTCACTGATGCTTGTGGGGTGGAGCTGTTTCTTCTCTAGCATGATGTGATGCATACATGAGAAGTCAATCTTTCCTCAGCATGCTAGCCTACGGGACAAGACAGCAGGCATGGGTTGATAAGGCCTGCAGTGCCAGCAGCCACCCCACGTCACCCCTTTGTGGCATTACTGCCCACCAATTCAAGAAATAATTATAAGCCATGGTATCATACACTGTATTTACACTGAACACTTACAGCAGTTTGGTAGCAGTTTAACTATCTTGGTTTTGTCCTTAGAGAAACCTGGGATTTGTCATTTGGGAAGGGATATAGAATTCTTTGCTGGAGAGTTCTGGTGCTGAAGTTCAAGGCAATGCATTAGAGCTCTTTAGAAGGAATTCTAAATCTGTCATCAAACCGCAAATCTCAGGTTTCCATAGGATGGAGCCATGGCAGTTGAAGTGGCATCAGTAGAATTATAGCAAACTGTATAGTGCAGATACCCTTGTAGACATAAAACATTCATGACACCGGAAGAAAGCTGTGTTACTAATCCACAGTAAGGGTAGAATTCTGCTTTTTAACCTGCCACATCTAAATACAAACCCAACTATAGGCCCTAACAACTTGTGTTACTATTTGTAAAAACTCTAAAAATGAGAAGATATGTGCCGCTCATGTAAGGCTACTTAAAAATACAAAGTGTCAAATTAGCCAGGAATTCATAGGGCACAGAGAACTCTGCTCTTGTCCCCATGGTCAGCCAACCAGTCTCTTAGGTGAGAAGAGACTCATCTTCCTTAAGTGTAATTATTATGTATTTATGTATATGCTACTTGTCCACAGTGATCATGATTTACTTTTAATGGCATGGGGGATGGGAAGGAATTTGCTAGAAAGGGCTTCCATAAATTCAAATAAGACAAACTCAACAACTCAGTAAGCACAAAATTAAGTTCTAAAGGAATTACAAGGAATTAATAGCTACAACCAAAAAACAAATTATAATAAAGATAACCCACACAAGTGGCACAGTTCTTGCTGCACTCCAAGAGATCACAGCACTGTTATTTAAATATTCACTTATATATTATTATATTTGCATGTTGCCTTTCCTGCAGTGAGCTGAAGGTGATGTACATGGGTCTTCTCTTCCCAACGTTAGCCTCCCAACAACTCTAGGAGGTAGGTCAGGCTCAGTGGAAATGACTGGCCCAAGGTCGCCTCAGTGAGTTTCATGGGGACTGGAACCTGGATCTCCCTAGTGAAATTGTTAGTTCAGAGGACGTAGGGATTTCTAACCAGGCCAGTCATTGTTTCACAAATGGCTTTCTCATCTCTTGTCCAGAGGAACAAGAGAGGAAAAGGGAAATGCTAGAGAGTGCAAATGTTTGTGCACAGCTCATCAAAATAGTATTTTTCCACAGGTTTTGGTGACCTCTGTGGTCCAAAGAAGGTGCCACGACCTCTCACGTTTGTGTGCTGGATAAAGGCAAGTGATGTAAAGGCATCTAAAATTAGCAAACTATATGGAATTGTCATTGCGTGATTAAGATTCATATCAAGACTGAAAAGCCTCTGGCAGCATAAGAGTCACCACTTTAGCCAACAGAAGTTCTCTGCATAGCCTTCTCTAAAGGTATACAATGGATCTCTCCCAATGTGCTCCAGGGCATGCAAAGAGTGTAGCCATACATGGGAGATATTCCATATTATCCATGAGCCATAGCAAACAAGGGCTGTGTCAGAGGAAGCCATGCATGCTGGTAAACTGAAAGGTGATCCACAAACCAGACATAGTAAACTAGAGATCTGGAACAATCACCACTTTCTTTCTCTGTACCTTCTTTCCCTCAAAATGTGTCTTAAAATACAGTACAGTGCAACACAATACATAGCATCTCATCACCCCATAACGCAGGGAGACACAGATCACTAGGACCTCTGGAGAACATGTTGCCCTCTGGATGGTTGTTGGGTTGCAAGTTTTTGGGTCCTTTCTCATTGGCTGTGCAGTTCAATAATATCCAGAGGGCATGAGTTCTCCATCATATCATGGTGATGTGTTACACAGTGATCTGAAGTACATGTTACTGAAGACAGGAAAGACATCGAGTGGTGGCAATGCAAAGCATCTCTTTTAATATGTCACTCTCAAGGTTACTTCCATTTCAACATGTTTGTAATCAAGCCAAGGCTGATACTTCCACCAGGGGAGTGATTGGTTGCTCAGGTGTCATCAAAATTCTCCCTTCTTCTCTGCCTTCCTTCATACCTTCCACTCATGATCATCAGTAAAGATTTCACTCCGGGCAATATCCACCCTGTTCCATGCCACGGCAAGCTTCAGCTGGTGGTCCCAATTTTCTTGGCCAAAGTGATCACGGTATCGGGAGGCTATATTTGAAGAACAAACAGAAATATGACTGAAGCTGGGTTAAAATGGCTTGAAATGCAGTTCTTCCTTTATTCATATGCACCCAGAATGTAAAAGGGGGAAAGTACAGAAGTTAAACATATTTAACATTCAAGAATCTTGCAGTGTAAAATTAGCCCTGGCTCAGATTAGTGGTGCCAAACTATGATTCTGTAAATATCTGTTGTTTATTAAATATAAACTCACATGTTCCACATCTAGCACTGCTGCCTGGAGTTCTGCTAATGTCTCAACATGTTCCAGACAGATTGAGGGCGCAATTATTCAACCTGTTATTTAGTTCACTGTGGGAACAGATTGGTTCACTCCTTTTTCAAGGCAATCACACAACATAATCATTAGAGTGAACCAAATTGTTCCCAGAACATTCCTACCTGCACCGTTCTGAGCCCCCGTCAGGAGCTTCTACGTTTTTGGTGTGGGCAGGATCAATCTGGTTTGGCCTGTTTTCAGCATGTTTGATTGGTCGGAATGGACCAAAAGTCAGCCTTCTTGCTGTCAAGGCCCCTTACACTTGGAATTTCCAGTATTGTGAAGTTACTTAATAAGAGAGTCACTTCAAGATATTGGCAAATTGAACACCTCCTCTGTTTCTCAGTGGAGGTGCAGAGGAAGTTAAAAACTTTTTAGACTGCAGTAGACAATCACTGATACACTGCCCAAGTTACTAAAAAAAAATAATTAAAAATTCTTTTCCTTGTCTTAAAAAACTGGTCAAGAAACAGCCCCACAGCTCATTCAGCTTCATTATACAAACTCCAGCAAAAAGAGGAAAAGTTGTTGAGGCTATTTTGCTATGCTTGTCACATATGTACAAGAGAATACTAGAAGAGGATTGCAGAGGGAGCAAGTTATCCTGTAGACCATCAGACTATGTCTAGGAGTGAACTCAGACAAGAGGAGAAACACCCAAGTATTGCTAACTGCCTGTCTCCGGCACTTCTGCCCCTTGCAGGCTATCTTGGTTCTTTGCACAAAGCACTTTCAAGAACTCCGCATTTTTGGTACAGGCAACTGTCCGAAGAGGGAGACCAGTGATGCAGCTGTCTCCACCTCAGTATAAGTGTATAGTTGCTCTTCCACAATTCTCACCTTTGAGCATGGCTTGCAGAATGGCCACATCAACGTCCTGCTGTCCATCCTTGCCTTCTCTGAAGATGGTCAAGAGCTGCCTGTTTCGCACAATATCCTGGATCTGAAAGAAACACCACAGCAAATGCAAGGCCAGAGCATGGTAGCCCCATCCATCACTGTGTTATTTCATTTCATTTCTATTCTGTCTTTCTCCCAAGGCTCCTGTAACCTGCCCATTGGAAATTAACTTGCTATTATGTGAAGGTTTTTACTGCACTCTACAGTTCATTTATGGTGACTACCTCTGGCTTTTCCCTTGTGGTGTCCTTGTGTAATATGTTTGTAATGGTGGGGAGTCTGAGTATGCGATGCAGTGTATATTCCTCTCTGTGTCTGATGCTTAAGCTTCTGCTAGACACTGAAAGACATCAGGAATTGTCCACTGGGGAGGCTTCAACTCCCAGTGGACAGTAGAAAACAGTCTCACCTGGCTGAATGACTGGAGGACACTTGAGAAAGTACAAGGTTATTTACTACAGATGTTCTGGGTGAGAAGATCACAAGTGATAAGGGCTACCCAGCTCAGACAGTCTTAGCAGTTGTTATGCTTTGATCTTCCATTTGGCTATCCTTTGATGTCTGGTCTTGTTATAGTTTTGCTCATTGGGAATAGAGATACTCCGTTATCATTTTGCCAATTAGTGAAATATAAACCATCCAAGAAGTTGGCTGTACTGAGATGTGCTTACTGAACAGTGGCATGTCCTGGAAAGGACTGGATATAAGGACTGGATATTTTGGCCATTGGTGAGCCTCACTGTAGACCTTCCCAGGAGGTACTGCACAACTTCTGATTCCAGGTGTTGCCTGCCACTGTTGTACAGGGGCTCCTACGGGGCAGAATGGGTGTGAGGTTTCTCTCTACTTTGCTGTCCTGCTGCTCATTCTGCCTGTTTTCTATCTCTTTAACAAAGTTTTGTGCTTTTTCTCCTACTAGTGTATTTGTTGTCACTGACTCCAAAAGAGCCCATTGTCTGCTTTGACAGGATATCTTCAAGACATATTTGACACGATGTATACTCTCAGGTACTTCAGATTTCTGAGCCATTCAAATTCAAAGGGAACAACACCACTTAACACCTATATCTAGCACATATATGTTGTTGTTATGCGCTGTCAAGTTGGAACTGACTTGTAGAAAACCTTAATAGGGCTTTCAAGGTAAGTGAGATATTTAAGGAGTAGTTTTACTAGTTTCACATTCCCAGTGAGCTTCCATGGCTGAGCAGAGATTTGAACCCAGGTCTCCTGAATCCTTGTCCATTGCTTTATCCACTAAGCCACATTGGGTATCCCAGCACATTGTTTATAGTGCATGGTTAATATCAGTAAACCACTCCTGAGTATTCTCTACCTGGAAAACCCTGAAAAGTGTTGCCAAAAGTCAAAATTGACTTGACATCATATTATGATTATCATCATCCTCATCATCATCATCTTTATAGTGATACATACATAACCACATACATATATTCAATATAATTCACAATGCATTATTGAAAGATAGAACAGCATTATTACTCCTGTATTCACAAGGCCGAGATAAGCTGACGGCCACTAATGAGTTTGCAATGAATGTAAAATTTGAAGCAAGGGCTTTTCATCCCTGAGGCTCACAAGTCAATATGCCACACTGTATTGATTTTTCCCACAAATAGCCATTAGGTTTAGTGTCATCCCAAGACAATTTGCTACCTGAAATAGAGCCCTCATCTTCCTTGACCCTCCCACTAAGGCAATTTTTAAAATGTCTTGCTGCACCATTGCACTCCAGTTCCTGCCTTCACTGATCACACTTATTTTAGTGTCATTTGAAGTAGGTTACTTGCTAGGATTGTGGAAAGGTAGCAACCATCTTGCAGATGCCCCAGATGGTAGATTAAATATATAGATTTCTACACATAAAGTCCAAAAATTAATTAACAGGCTTAACAGCACAAACCTGAAATTGAGACAAAATCTCCTTGCCTTACCTTCTTGGTCCACTCCACAATTTTACTCTCAGTAAACTGCTCATAGCCATCCTTAAAGAATGTACTCAGTTTTTTCTGAATGAGGGAAACACTTATTTTGGGGCTGGGAAGATGAGCCACTTGAGCAATGACATCAGCCACACGTCCTGAGCCTTCCACAATCACACATGGGGTGCCATTTGTGATCGCATTGTAGATGGTCTGCAGAACAGAACAATAGGATTATGACCATGCAGGAGCCCATGCTGTCTAATGTACTTTCATTATGATATTGTCACTAATGTCAGAGCCAATCTATAAATTATGCAAAACAAGATGGTAGATTGAGGTATCCTTAAAGTTTTGGAAAAACAACTCTTTTCTGTAACACCCATTTTAAGATTAATGGTAAATGGGGGAGAAATTTAACCACCTTGAAAATTAATGACTTTTTTTGTCAATTTACGGTGATATACCACCATATTGCTAATTTTAAAAAAAAACCTTTTAAAAAACTATAATTATTACAATCAATTACCTGGCTAAACTGTGAGTAGTTGGAAAGGGCAGAAGGGGTTCTATCATTCCCCCCCCCTTTAGCATTATAGGAGTATAGCGCTATAACACTATGTCATTTAAGTAGCATTTCACAATTGCTATGTTTGAAAAGCACAAGCAAATAATTGCTTCAGAGCTACTTAAAATAAGAGCAGCCAATGCTTTCCCACTGCCTAAGGCTGAAAGCAAAATGCCACCTCTGCAACTGTATTAGCAGTGAGTGCCCCCATTACCAGAGGCCAGAGGGCAGCCAGCACAATGGATGCTACTCTATATAGAGGTGGTGAAGGAGATTATCTCCACAGTGTGGTGACTGTAGCAGTCTTCCATCATAAGGACCCTCATTTTTACTGCTAGAGGTCCCATATGGAAGAAGCCACAAACATAAGAGAAAACCCTCCCATCACAAAACTAAAGGTGCAATTGCTGTAGCACCTCCATCACAAACCCCCGCCCCCCACAATTACTAGAAAGAGCTGTGGCAGCTGCAAAAGTGGCCAAGCTAGAAACTCTAAAGGAGGCAGCTAGATTGCCCTGTCTTCCTTTGTGGCATCTACAACATACTAAAGGTACTGGTGTGTTTGGAAGACAGTGGGGTGTGCATTCTGAAGTTGAACAATATTGTTTCCTCCATCCCACCCACCCATTCCTGTGAGGAAAATGAGTTGCAATTTCCCTTCTGGGAAACTTAGCACTGCTAGGAGCTGTCTCCCTAGAGCCACCTCTACCAGTTCAGTCTGCATAGTGCATAACTACCTCATGGACTAAGTGGGAGAGGGGATGCCTCGTCTTGAATTTTAGAAGTAAAAAGCCATCCCAGATACAATCTGTACATCTTTTCGCAGCTTCAGAACAAAGTCTCTCTGTTCACAGCCACAGCATTTGTTCTCATGCTTTAGGCAACCCACATTCCATTTGACAACAAAAAGAGACCAAAAAAATGTCGTGAACTCTTCAAAAATCAATGGAAATAAACTAATTTTAGTTCCAGCTAGAATAGAGCTACTGAGATTGGTGGGAATTATAGTTTTGTCAACTTCATGTAAATCACACTACAGTAGGCCCATTGAATTAACGGGGTTTTGGTGTGTCCTCCGTAAGTTCCATTGATTCAAATGGGCCTACTCTAAAGGCAACTTACTTTAGCATAATGAGTCACAGTTAGAGTAGGCCCATTTGAATCAATGGAACTTACATTTTATATATATATTTATATATATAGTATATGTATACTATAGTATATATGTATACTATATATGTATGTATATGATGTATAATCAATATGGATAATCACAAAGAAAAGTAATATAGTGTAATATACATACATAGTATACATACAGTATATTGATTCAATGGGCCTACTCTCGTGTGATTTACCACACTAAGCAATAGATCTACTCTTGTTGGGACTAAAATTGGACTCAGCTCCCTGACATATGTGAAGGAGAAGGGCCTGCATGCTCTTCCTTTGCAACCTGATGCATTTCTGTGATGACATGTAACCCCCACCCCTGCAAAGTAGTGTCCAGTTAGCTGCTACTCGGACTTAAGAGTCACCTCGTTTGGCTAGTTTTAGAAGAGGTTGCCATGTTAGTCTGTGCAAGCATATCAGGCAAAATTCAAGGAAACAAAACAAAACAAAAAAGACAAATATATGTGGTACCTTAAAGACTAACTATTATATTTTAATGTGAGCTTTCATGGATCCTGTCCTTCCGACATATGGGAAAAAAATGAAATACAGAATGAAATACAGAAGTCACATTTTCAGTTCCATGGTGAATTGCCCTGATGCCTTCTAGAGAACTTACATCAAGGGTCCCAGGGCCACCCTCCAGCACTACACAAACGATTGGTATTTTAATGGCAACACCTGTCAAGAAACAAAGACTTAGTCAGTCACGTGGGTGCTTGGATATGCAGACAATCGGTCTTCCTTCCTGCTGGCATGGATCACCACAGGGCTATAATATACACAGTTCTTAATTATGACTCAAAAGAGGGAGATTGACAATTCCCTTAGAACCTATTGCACATGGGCAGTGTTTATTTATTTTGTGAATTAAAAACAGATAACCCAATGATTTAGTAAAAGTTTATAAAATGAACAAATCAATACAACAGTCACATAAAAGACCCAAGCCGCTGTGGGTTACGTGGCAATGGTGTCAGTGTTACTGGTGATCATTAGTGGTCATTTGTATTGTTTGCTTTTAAAATCTACTGGAAGGCATACAAGAGAGAGAGAGAACATATATATACCTATTTTTCTGGTTTCATACATGCTTGGCAGAATCCTACATGTAGTGTACTAGTCATGTGAGCTGCTGCATGATGGAGGAATACAAGTGCCACCCTGCTAAGTAGTAGCAATTCACTGCTGTGATTTACACCATTGACTTACAACAGCATAACATACTAATAAGATTCTGGCCATTGTGTGTGTGTGTGTGTACATTTTATATACTTATATAACTAAATAATAGAATTATTGCCATTATGAATAATTTTATGAATAATTTCTGCAGGCATGGTTGTACTTTCTTCAACAAGTATTTTCCATCCTGCTGTGCTCCCCTTCACACCATATATACATATAACTATATAACTATAAATATATATAAAATATATATGTGTGTATGTGTGTGTTTATGTCTATAATTTTATATGTATCTATTTATATATATGGGACGTAGTGGCGCTGCGGGTTAAATCGCAGAAGCCTCTGTGCTGCAGGGTCAGAAGACCAGCAGTCGTAAGATCAAATCCACACAACGGAGTGAGCTCCCGTCGCTTGTCCCAGCTCCTGCCAACCTAGCAGTTCAAAAGCATGCAAATGCAAGTAGATAAATAGGTACCACCACGGTGGGAAGGTAACGGCGTTCCATGTCTAGTCACGCTGGCCACGTGACCACGGAAATTGTCTACGGACAAACGCTGGCTCTATGGCTTGGAAACAGGGATGAGCACCGCCCCCTAGAGTCGGACACGACTGGACATTTGTCAAGGGGAACCTTTACCTTTACCTATTTATATATATATATATATTCATCAATCAATTGGCAAATAGATACATATAAAATGTAGACATATCACACACACACACACACACACACACACACCATTGACTTACAACAGCATAACAAACTAATAAGAATATTAGTTTATTAACAAACTAATAAGAATATTAGGAATATATGAAAAAATATATGTTTTATTTGTTTATATTTATATGTATCTATTTGCCAATTGATTGATCAATTGCTCTTATACATAAATGTTTTGTGTATAATTATATGTATATGTGTGTGTATATAATATAAAACAAATTAAAAGCAAGAACATAACATTACAGCCAAACCATATTGTCTGCTGCTTGTTTTCACTCTCTGTCTCATTTCTAATGTATTGCCTATTTGCTTCTTTTGCCTGTAGACTTCTTCAAATCTCTCCATAGGTTATTCTCTTGAGATTCTATCCAAGAACTATCTCTAGCTATCAGCAGCCTGTGCTCTAAGTTGAGGAATAGAGCTTCACCCCACCATGTCAGAGTGAGATGCCTTCTTGCTCAGATCACAGCTGTTCTGTCACCAACTAATTACTTCTACTTGCTTTTGCTTGATATGTGTGGAAGCTAAGTTTTGGGATAAGTGGCAAAGGCCACTCAAATAAAAAAAAAGATATTTATTACAGGAACTACAGTTTGAGACACTGAAGTAAGTGTTCACATGTTATAAATAACTCAATGCCTAGCAGAGAGAGTTTGGACTAAGAGTAAAGATACACTTGATGCATACTTAGAAACAGTGCTCCCTCGAGTGATTAAATATGTCTGTTTGTTTTAGCAGACATCCCCTTTTCTTAACATTCCAGCATACAGTACCTTGTTTTGTGATTGGTGACGAGAAGGTAAATGGGATTAATGTATAAGTGTGGTGCCAAGGCATGCATGCATTCATTCAATTTATATACCACCCCACTTAGTGGCAACTCACAACAGTGAACACAGAAAACATGAAACCCAAATTATCCTTTCCATGAACACTATAAATTAATAACATTATATAAGAAACAATGACATATATCTCAACAATACATATCATGGTTTAATCATGGGAGAAACATGCATATCACTTAGCATCTAATTTGACCCTGAGAGAGATGTTAAAAATGAGGTCATCCTGAGAATATCAGTCTAGGGAAGAAGAGATGTATTAGGCAAGACAAAGATGGGATACATTAGTCAGTCACAAGTATCTGTCTCTACACTCATGCTCCTTGTAGGCACATAGTTCTTTCTGCAGGCATGGTTGTACTTTCTTCAACAAGTATTTTCCATCCTGCTGTGCCCCCCTTCACACCATATAATAGGAGTAGGGGTTACACTGTCACAAACAGGAATACAGGCAGCTGCTTTATATCAGCTCAGCCCATGACTCCATCTAGTTCCCTCTAACACTGAATAATGATGTCCCTCCAGAGTTTTAAGCTAATGTTTCCCAGCTGGCCCTAAAAATGTCATGGATTGAACTTGAGATCTTTTGAAGGCAAAGTATGTACTCTGCCACTGAACTGTGATACTTCTTAATAAACTGGCGTCAGAAATGTTATAGGCATTTCTTCCTCCAGATTGCAAAACCAAGTGAAAGAAAATTACATTCCACAGGAAGCAGAAAACCTGGCCCTCTGTTCCAACTCCAACTATAATGGTGTTCCACTTGTACCCAATTACTGAGGACATTGCTCTCTAATCCCTGATCCACCTTTTCTTGGCAGCAACCAGTAAGAAAGAGTATTCTGATGGTGACCATGGCTTCTCTCTTCTTTTGATATGACACCATCGAGACCTAATGGGGGAGTGCAAGACTCTACAGCCTGCCAGGCACAAATTAGATTAGGCTTTCCTAGCCTTGGAAGCTAAACAAATCCAGTAAAATGAAAAAGTTTGGGTAATATTCTAGCACAATAGACTGCTGTGCATGAAACGTTTATCAATAATAGGATACCCTCTGTTCAAGGTGTCTCATGGATTGAGCAGTGGCAATGTCCCACCCCAGAATTTCAGGGACAGGGGCTCCTTCCTCTGCTGTAGTCATAAGCAGTTTATACCCCTATTTTGCACTGCTATTACCTCCTTTCACCTTTGTTTGCTCCGAAATGAACTTCTCAAGTCTGGTCCTCAAAGGGATTTCCACACCATATTTCCCATGTGTCCCATCATCCACCAGAATGAAGTGAGAGTGATTATTGTCCAGGCAAGAAAGGTTTCCTTGAGTCTCCTCATCCAGCACATATTCAGCTGGGAAACTACCCTGAAAACATGCAGGGGAAAAGAAAGTAGTCAATAAGCTGAGAGGGGGCTTAATTACTGAGGCTCTAACCCTTATGGGCTTTGTCTTGCTCATGTTCTTCCACTGAAGAACAATAATGCGAGATAAGAAGGTGTTTAAAGTCCATTGAACATTAAACACCCAGAACACATGTGAGCTGTGCTTTGCAGGTCTGAACACTGTTGCAGTGGGGCTTGTTCCCCAGTAGAGTTCTAATCCCAACCACTCTGCATTGGTCTTGCAACTTCAGTACCTCCCATAGCTGGAGTGGGGCCATTGAGACCTTCTCAAATTGCAACTCACAGTCCTGAAGGTGGGGAGGAGAGAGACACTCCCCACCTTGAGCTATGAGATCACACCTTTAGTTTTATCTTCCCCTAATATTTCTTACACACACACACATCATGGGATTCAAGGTAGTTTGATATAACAACATCCTAACAGCATGGACTGATAATGCTTTGGGCTCACCGTGGGGCATATGAGGTTACTACGATTGTGCACAGTCCCCCATGTCGCAATCCCAATGGTGATAATCTCCCCTTTGTAGCTGCTACTCATGCTGAAGTCCCGTACTGCTTCCCCAACTTGCTTCATCACACCAGCATGAGAACCACCAGTGATGATCCAGGCACCTAAGGTACAAAGAATGTGAAAAGGTGAAGCCAGCTGCTTCCTTTCTCTTCCTGCTAACACAGAGGGTGGTTCTTAACTAATTTATTTATTTTTAAGTAAACATCTGGCTAGCCCTTCTACCAAAGTTAAGTTTTTCTTCCCTTGTTGTGAAGACGTTTTCAAGAAACAATCCTAAGGGCCAGGAGCATTCTACCTTGGAGTCTCCATTCTAACCAAAGCCCTCCTGAGCTTTTGCAGTACAAAGCAGAATTATTGGTGGAACTTATTTTCATCTGCTTCTCCCTTCTTCAGGGTCCCTCCCTACTTTTCAGGACAAACAGGAGTTATACTCTGAGACCTGTTTCCTCTTTATCTTGGGTGTGTGTGGCTGGGGCTAAGAGGGCTAGTGATCCTCTTCCCTCAACAATAGAACTGCCAGATTTCTGGGCACCAGTGGAAGTTTCAAGGGATTGCTCTGCTTCTCTGTGTCTCCACGTAAAGCAAAGCAAAGTGTGCTGCTTATATACTGCCCCATAACGCTTAAAGCAGGGGTCTCCAAACTTTTCAGCGTGAGGGCCACATCATATATGTTGAACATTTTCGAGGGCCAAAAGAACATGTGCGTGTACGCATGCATGCACGCATGCCCACTCGCACGCATGCAGAAGCTAAAGGGAATGGACCTGAGCCTGCCTGAGTCTGCAACGGATGTGACCCACAGGCTGTAGTTTCGAGACCCCTGGCTTAAAGCATTCTCTGGGCAGTTTACAAGTTAATTACCATATTTTTCCATGTATAAGAAGCCCCTATGTATAAGACACCCCCCCAATTTTCTAACCCAAAATTAAGAAATCAATATTTGAAACATTAGAAAGGAACACATTTTTATTTAGTAATTAGGCAACATTTACATGCCAGTACTATGATATTATGCATCACCATTACCGGTCACTTGTCGCACTGCCTACACCAGTGATGGCTGAGCCAGAGTACCCAAACAGCAAAAAAAAAAAAAAAAAACACCTGGTGGGCAGCGTCGGCAGCAGCAGAAGCAGAGGGGAGAATCCCGAGCACGGAGGTGTTTCCAGGCCCCATTCTGGATCCGCCTCCAGTTCAGCCCAACCATGCCACTATCTATAGCTCAGCCACTAGGAACATGGCCGGCTGGCCGCAGCCAGTACCAGCTGCTCCAGATCCTGGCCCACCGCCCATCAGGGCTCTAGTTTTGTGGCTGCAGCTACCTACATGCTCTTCTCGGCATCAGCTTGCATCATTTGCAAAAGGCTTGTGATTGTCTCTGCAAACAGAGACAAGCTATTGGCAGGATCACTGGAGGCAAACGGTTTGCAGAGACATACGATTGGTGGTTTCGCAACCACACGGTTTTCTCCTCGGCTTACTTCCGTGTAAAAGACGACCCTCAATTTTTACTCTAATGATTTTAGGAAAAAGTATCATCTTTTACATGGAAAAATACGGTATGCAGGCTACACATTGCCCCCTCCCCCCAGTGAGCTGGGTACTCATTTTACCAACCTTGGAAGGATAGAAGGCTGAGTCAACCATGAGCCAGCTATCTGGGATTGAACCCCAGGTCGTGAGCACAATTTTGGCTGCAGTACAGCAGTTTAACCACTGTGCCATGAGGCTCCTTATGTAGGCAGACAAATCTCAGAGTGGTGTTGAATAGAACATCTGATTCTTGTATGTGAAAATGTCTTAAAAGCACCCATATTCACTCATTCCCAATTAGAACCAGAACTAGTTGACCCAGCACAAAGGCCGTGTGTTCCTGTCCAGCTTTTGTTTACTCTGTTTCTGTGACATCACAAGAACACTTCAGCCCTGAAATCTTAAGAGAATAGGATGCTGCTGATCAAGTAACTCTACTCCCTGTCACCCACCAAATCACTTTTTCTCCATTACAACCTCCGAAGTTGAGCAGAATTTGGGAGGAGGTCCAAGGTCAGATTTTCCCCCTCCAAGGACTGAGTAACACCAACATTCCTGGATTTCTAATCAACATAGTTTAGCTTTGGGCCAGGAAGCTGCCTTACCTGTTGTTTGGGCCACTTTGACAAGCCCCCTTCGGAAGATGTTCTTCAATCTCAGCTTCATGTTGAAGTTTTTAGCTCCACCTGTCACAGATATTAGGAGGTTGGGTATATCAAGGCACCAGTGTTGGGTCATAAGCTGGTAGATAACTCTTGGGGGTGTGCTGTTGGAGACACGCACATACTGCAAGGGGAAGAATAGAAATATATAAGGAAAGTAAAGAGTCAGATCACCACTGAGTTGTTTTTCAGGATCATAAGAGTCTTAGATTTCCATTGCTTCCTACTCTAACAAAGTGCCTAATGAGCCTTGTCCATCAATGAGAAATTCCAAAGCTCCTAAGGAATTTGAATGCAATAGGAGATAATGGAAATGGAATGTTTCTACCGAAGACAATCTATTAAAAAGATTGAATGCATGCTCAATAGCACAAGGAATTGTTCATCCAGAAACATTATAAGGTCAGAGTATTTTCCTTAGTTTATCCCAGCCCTTGAAAAAGTGTCCTTGTTTGAACTACAGCTCACAGAATCTCCCAGCCCGCACTGTTTTATCTGACAGTGTTGCTGTAACACCTCAGAACGATGTGTGCAGGACCAATGAGACAGGTTTTAACTCACCTTCCCTACTTTCTGCCCCAAGCCTGTGAAGCTGATATCCCCAAAAGCATCTGTTGGCATTTCCTGGACATGTCTTCTGGGATCCCATTCTTTCCCCTGGAACATGGCAGGTTTTATGGCCTCCTCTGAGTGCTGCTCCCTGAGATAGCCACACTCACATGCCACCTTCCTATAAGAAAACACCATCAGAATCACAGCAACATCTTGGTAGCCTTTTCAGGGCAGTCTGCTATATGCATATTGAAATGGCAGACATTCTGCACAAAAGTGTAAGTCATATTACATTCACATCTGTTGTGAGAAACCGCTTGACTAGTTCTGCTAGGGCTGCCAAATTTCTTATAGGACATGCAAAACAGCGGATTTTGGCACACTTGCCCTCTCTCATTGTCATAGCCAAGGTTGCCAGGTCAGCAGCACTTGATGCCTGACATTTCATGGCCCCAGTTTGTGACCAGTCAGTGTGCCTGATGATGTCAAAGAGGCAGGGCAAACAAAGAGCTGGAGGTGAGTCAGAAATGTTTCTTGGCCAGTGGATCATAGAAATCTGCTCCATTGGAATCCAAGGAAATGGGCCCAGAATCTTGGTAAAACCCTGGTAATTAGCTAACATGGTGACCCAAAGGCAAGGAGAAACGCTCCATGTTTTAATGGCTGACTGCTGGATGGGCAGCAAAATGTACCTCAATACCAGGTGGGAAAGAGAGAAGACAGCACACTCAGGCTTTGAAACCACTTTGTGCACATACACAAACATGCACACACACAATCAATCTTTCTCCTCTTCTGGTGCTGTAGACCCTAAGACTTGTGTCTCTGCCTGGAAACCATGGAAGACTTACAATACCCTTAAACTCCAGATGACACCCTGAGACCTGGAAAACCTAATCACAGCATTTTGTTAAGACAAGCAGGTCTTGCTCATATTCTTTGTCCTTCATAGGTAATAGTAAACTAGATGCTTAGATGGTGAAGTATCTCAGATTTCAGGTCTCCCAATTTCATAGGTCACAAGTTATGCCTTTTGTTTTAAAGACTGTAGATCCTGTGGCACTTCATAGACTAATATATGTATGAGGCATTAAGCTTTCATTAAATTCATCTGTTCTACACAAATGTGTGCAAGCTCCCTATTGATTATTATTGAGCGCATAGTAGTTGCTTGAAAAAACTTGTTCATACTGGATTTCATTCCACCTCTGTCACTTTACATGTACTGAACTCTTGGCAAGCTATTGCATTATAAACTTCATTATTTGGAGTGTTTGCCAGTGGTGGCTGATGCACTTAAGATGGACATGAATGTTGGGGATAGTGGTGAAGGAGTTAGATTCATTCACAGGATTTTCAAATAATTTGGCCATAGCAACTTCCACCTTGGTAATATGAACAGCTGCATAAGCATTATTAGGATGACCATTCCCTCTTCTAAAATAGGTACTAGCAAGGTCATTTTGTGCATGACGATAACGTTTTGTTTTGTTTTTAAAAGACTGGTTTCTATGTTAGTGATCTCAGCATAGCCAAGCACAGTTTGCACAGTATGGAGCTTTTACTGAATTTGAATGTAGAAATTTGTGATTTTATTTTAAAATGGCATTTTAAACCACTATAAACAATATGTTAGTGAATGCAGGTCTCTGAGAGCAATAGCAGCAACAACACAACAACATTGCTTTAAAATGCTTCCCCCTCCCCACTTCTGCTCTTTAGCAACAGGAGAAAGATTCAGCACACAAGGCTTCTCAGGTCTCTAGTCATTTTGTAAGCAGATATTACTGCAATAACAGAAAGAAAAAGCTGTATACTTAGGAGGATACTGGTCCTTGTCACTGAAATCCTCCTATACACCTTTCTAAACTTTACAGATTCTTTGTTTCAGCATCTCTAGATGACCAGTCTGGTACCACAGAGAATCTCTGTAATATTTCAACTACTCACTGGAGTTTTATTTTAATAATCATTAAAAGGGTGGTGGTGGAAAGGAAAAACAAGATATAGCTTTCGTAAGATCCAAGAAATCAAAGGAAAATTTAAACATAGATTAGGGATATTGAAAAATCAACAGCAGAATATATCATCTGACAGGATAAAAGGGAAGTTTGAAGCAATAAGCTATATAGAAGAGATGCAAGGATGACAGATTTCTTCAAAGAAGAAACCTTGATGAAGAACTTGAAGTTCTAGAAAGTGAAGTGAAAGCTGCTCTCAAAACAATTGGAAGAAAGAAATCGTCAGGGGTAGATGGGATATCAATATAACAATTTCAGGCTACACAAACTTAAAAGAATACACCAACAAATATAGAAAACAAAACTATGGCTGACAGATTGAAAAATCTGATATACATACCAGTTCCCAAGAAAGGAGACAGCAAAGAGTATAGTAGCTATGCAACCATTACATTAATTTTCGGTGTAAGCAAAATGATGCTCAACATTTTGCAGCAAAATCGTTTACGTTATGTTGAGCAAGAAATTCCAGATATTCAAGCTGAATTGAAAAAAGGAAGAAGCACTGAAGATCATATTGCAAATATATGCTGGCTGTTGGAGCATACTAAATAATTTCAGATGAAAATCAGCCTGTGCTTTATAGATTACAGTAGAACATTTGACTGTATGGATTATGAAAAGCTACTGATTATCTAAAAGAAATGGATGTGCCACAGCATTTGATTTTCTGGTAGTTAAGCTATACTCTGGACAAATGACCACAGTTAGCTCAGAATAAGAAGAAACTGAATCATTTCCCATTGACAAAAGTGTCAGACAAGTGTGTAATTTATCTCCTAGAACATATACAGAAAGGTGAATCAGATTTAGACAAAGAGAAGTGAAAACTGGAGGCCAAAATATCAATAATTTAAGATATGCAGATAACATCACATTACCAGCAGAAAATCTCAGTGACTTGATACAACTACTGAGAAAGGTTAAAGAAGAAAGTGCAAATGCAGGATTACAACTGAAGATCAGGAAGACAAAATAGCATTTACAGAAGAGTTACACACCCTTAGCGAGGACTATAAAGAAATCAAAATTGTTAAAGATTTTCTATATCTCACCTCTACCATTTATCCAAATGGAAGCTGCAGCCAAGAAATCAGAAGAGGGAGACAGAAAACTAGTTCAAAATGAACTTGAAAAGATCCTCAGGCATAAGGATGTGGCACTGGCGACCAAAGGCAATATTTGCTATCCTAGAGTATTCCTGATTACTATATTACTGCACATACTATATACAGATGTGAAAACTGCACAAGGCAGAAAGCTAACAGGAAAAAAAAACTTATTTGTAATGCATTGCTGGAGAAGAGCTTTCATACAGAACCATCAGAAAGACAACTAAGTACTTTCTAGAGGAGATCAAACTTGAACTCTCTCTAGAAACTAAAATGACTGAATAGAGGCTACTGTACTTCGGGAATATCATGAGAAGACAAGTTTAACTGGAAAATATAATGGCGCTACAAAAAAAAGGAAAGCAGTAGAAAAAAGCAGAAGAACTGACATGATATGGATTGACTCAATAAAGGAAGACACGATTTGTAGTTTGCAATATCTGAGCAGGGTTGTTAACGACAGGACTTTTTGGAAGTCATTAATTCATAAGTTTGTCCTACATCAAGTGACCTGATTACATATAACAACAGGCCACCTTGAGCTTTCATCATCATCATCATTATCATGTCAAATCAGTTCTGACTTATGGATATCCTTTTCAGTGTTTTCCAGGTAGAGTGTATTCTGAGGTGGTTTACTCATCCCTCCTTCTGGAGGCGTCCTGGGACTGTGCAGCTTGCCTAAGGTCACACAGACTGGCTCTACTCACAGGAAACACAGGGGGGAATCAAACTTCCAACCTTTGTCTCCACAGCCAGAGACCTAAAACACTGAGCTATCCAGCCAGCCTGAGCTTAAATAAGGACCTCCAAATTCACTTAGAATTGTTTCAAACACCAAAATGGGTTTAAATTTAAACATACAGTGAATATTAATATAATAATAAGTACTGTAGGCTGAACAAAATAAAAACATTTTACTGCCCATCCCAAAAAAAAAAAAAAAAAAAAAAATCAGGGATCTGACAATTCTATCTTCTTTCAGAAGGGAATTCCAAAATGAGGATGTTGCCACATATAATGTTCATTTTTCTCAGTGTTAACAGCCAAACTTCAGTGGCTGGTGGGCAGGGCTTTAAACGACAATTGTGACTCATGGACAATATTTGTATTGGACAAGATGGCAGTTCAGATGTCCTGGCTTCAAACCATTTAGGTCTTTGTGAGCACTAGTGTCTTGAACTGGACAGACTCTCACACTGTACCTCTCAAATACTTAGTGCAAGACAAGCTCTCCAAACTGGTGCCCTCCAGATATTAGAGTATCTATTTTAATTGTATTTTAATTGTTTCATCTTTTTATTGTATTTTTATTGTATTTTAATTGTTGTAAGCCGCCCAGAGACCTTTCGGTAGAGTGGGCGGCATATAAGTTAAATAAATAAATAAATAAATAAATATTTGGGGCTGCAAATGTGCCAGGTGGGAGATTAGAGGAGTTGCAGTCCAACATATCTGGAGGAAAGCAGCTTAGAAAAATCAGATACAAGGCAGTAATCATTATAATCCTATTGCAATTACAGACTTACAGAAACACGTCCACCTTACAATAGTATCCAGTTTCAACTGTGTTGCTGAGTAGATTCACCCTCAGTTCTGGACCTTCAGTAAGAACGGAAAAGAAAATGCAGAGAGGGCAACTGACACTTAAAACAGCTGACTTACCCAGAATCTGACATCTGAGAACTTTCGATGAAATAAACACATTCTTTTTTCTGAATGTTTTCAGGGATCCATGAGCTAAGATTTTCCTGTGGAGACAGGGAAGAGGCAACAGAACAGTAGTTGTCATTTGAAGCAAAATATAAAATATTCTTCTTCCAAATTGTTGCAGATATCTGTCATTGGTACAGTTCGTAACATGTCACTTTTAACTCATAGTTCTCGGTGAGGAGAAAGGCAGCATATGAAACAAACCAAGTAACAACCAAATAGAGTGTGCTGAATTCTGGTATTTCTTTAAGCAGGGGGGCAGTACAGTTCTGAAAGCAAATTATCTTTCTGACATGGGTTCCCTCCTCAACCCCACTTTAACCTGTAATCCCATTTTCATTGGATGGTACAATTGAGCTGCCACCCCCTGGATGTGTTTCCTTTTTCCTGAACTTGCCTTTTCATTGGTGCTGGGGGTGAAGTGAGCCCTCCGCTTGCCCTTGCTGAAGGCACTATTACTTCTTCTGAGGTTGGGGACCATATCAAGATCATAGTAGTTTCTGGAGTAGACAGGATAGCTGTCTCCTTCATCAGGGCAAACTTTATTCAGCTCTGTGGGGAGTGTTCGGATTCGTCGGCCTGGTCCAGCCATGGCTACATTCCATCAGTGACTCAAGAGACCTGTTAAAATATAATTGCAAGAGAGGTCTTAGAAACCATCATACAAAGGACAGTGTGACAGTGGAGTATCTTACCAGACAGATAATCCCATATTTCAAGAAGACCCAAGAGGTTTGGTTGGTTGGTTGTTTTTTGCTTGAATTTCTTCCATCAAGTTTTTTTTCTCTCTTTCAGCCCGAGCATGCAGAGGGATTTGATATATTCAGAAAACATTGCAACACCAAGATATTTAGAAACACAGCTATTTGCTGGGCTACTTCAGGAAAATGTTTCAGAGCACTACCATTTAGAAAACGCTGGAGTTACCATAGTCATGATGGCTGGGGATAACGGAGATTGTAGTCTAACAATACCTGGAGATCCAACGATCTGCCTGAGGTGGAACAGACTAAGAAAGGGTTCCCTAGACTGATGCATCACCACCACCACCACCATCATCATGTCCATTCTGACTTATGGCAACCCTTTTTCAGGGTATTCCAGGTAGAGGATACTCAGAAGTGGTTTACCGTTCCCTTTTTCTGGGGGCACCCTAGAACTGTGCAGTTTGCCCAAGGCCACGACAGGCTAGCTTTATTCATCATATAAACTAGAATAATGAACTGAATTTTAGAGGAGCAAAAATGGAAGAGTAAATATTGTTTAAAATATGGAATAATCCAAATACATCCCATGTCTAGATCACTATGTTCTAATGTTTTATCAGAATCACAGCCAAACTTAGCTGGCTTAATGCCTCATACTCACTCTCAACTTTCTCCAGAATCCAATTTAGGAATAATTTTCTGCTGCTGCCTCACCTTAGAACTGAAATCCTAACCACCCGTTAAACCTGTTTTAACTCTATGCAACTTCTCACAGTCCTTCATTGATCAAGGCAAGAGCAAGTTCCACCCATAGAGTATATTCTTTGGCATGAACTGCTGTCCTGCACTCACTGGGGAGTAAGGCCCACTGAATGCAGTGAATGGACATACAGGGGATTATACTCTTAAGATTGTCTCTTTATATGTCTGTTTAAATCATTGAGTTGCAAAGCTTTTTAGAAACTTCAAACAGAATGGTTGCAAATGGGCAAAATATTATTTATTCATATACCAAATATAATTATTGACTTCAAATATACACATTTCCTGGCTACAGCTGCTATGATGCATCTTAAACTGTTTCCTGGAGATTAGTAATTCAATTATCTCCCTAATTAAAGAAGAATAACACTTAAGAGAAAGCTGACAGGGAAAATTTTTTTTTTAAAAAAAATGGTGCTGCAGGAGAGTTTTGTGGATACCCTGCCTGGACTGTGAGAAATACATACAAGTGGGTTCTAGATAAAATCAAGCCTGAACTATCTCTGGAGGCAAAAATGTTGAAGCTGAGGCTGTCCTACTTTGGGCACATCGTGAGATGACAGGATTCTCTGGAAAAGATGCTGGGAAAAGTAGGAAACAGCAGGAAAAGAGGAAGACCAAACACAAGATGGATTGACTCCCACAGGCTTGAGTTTACAAGATCTGAGCAGGGCAGTTGAGGACAGGATATCTTGAAGATCACTCATTCATAGGGTCATCATAAGTCAGTCATGACTTAATGCCACACAACAACAACAAAACACTAATATCTTGCCAGGGACTGTGTTGGGTGGAGTTACATCCAATTGGCATTTTGATGCTGGAAATTATTCTAAAGGGGGAAAGTGGGAAAATTGGAAATCCAGTCACAACTGGTACTGGCAAGAGCTGACACTGGAATAATTACCTGTTTAAAATGAGCAGGTTTTTAAACAAATAGCTTCCCAAAACAGAGGACTATCAATGAGACGCTTACATTGCCAGCAACTAAGACATCAGCATCCCAAGTACCATCCATGCTGCTCATGTGCCAACAGAAAGAGAGCTTGGAAAAGTTTCTTTTGAGACTAAAACCCAGAATCTCCCAGTCGTTGCCCATGCCTGCTGGGAAATCAGGAGGGGCAGTGTAGTTCAAAAATGTAACTTTTCCAAACTCTATTAAGACAACTTT
The DNA here is from genome assembly GCA_037013535.1 of Intellagama lesueurii. Taxonomy (NCBI): domain Eukaryota; kingdom Metazoa; phylum Chordata; class Lepidosauria; order Squamata; family Agamidae; genus Intellagama; species Intellagama lesueurii. Next base: position 221,446,347 of record JBAJHW010000003.1, read on the forward strand.
CACAGGTTACTCCAAAGCAGTCAGGAGGTGCCTGAAATCAGCTCAGAACAATGGCCTGTCTAGTGCAGCATTATCAGTTGTGTCTAGCATTGATGCTCCAGGATGCTAAACAGAGGTCTTCCACAGAGCTGCTTGAGACCCCTGTGGCTTCGTATGCTAGGGATTGTCCTGTCCTACAACAGCATGTGCTTTACCACTGAACTACAGTCCTTGCCACTTTACACTCTGGTACTACTAGGCACCAATAGTCAAACTACCTCTTGCAAACCAGTCCCTTTGTTTAGATCAGTGGTTCCCAACCTTGGGTCCTCAGCTGTTCTTGGTCTAAAACTTCCAGGAGCTCCACATTTCCTGACACCTTTCTCCTACTCACTTTAAGTTGCCAGAGACGTGATTTAGGATTTTTTTATATGGGATGTGACATATCACTGAACGATAGCCCTTTCCCTGAAATGCAAACGTGTTGTGTTTTTTTTTACAACCCCTTGCAGAGTAACTTCCTGATACTTGAGGCTAGCTTTAAGAACCCCAAATATTTTGTTTTCAGCTGCGGCTGCCTCAGCTGGTGGGCTGCTCATCCTCACTCCGCAAAGGCAGTTTTGTTACAGACCTCAGCGGGTGCAATCCGAGCAACACTACGCTAGATTTACTTCGGAGTAAATATACATTGGCACAGGCTGCACAGCCAGACAAGGGGCGGAGGTTTCCGCTGGGGGTAGGTACCCCAACAGAAACTGTACAGGTCACAACACCCCTATGGCCCCGAGCCTCCCGTGCCACGTGCCCCTCGCTCAAAGCCACCCCGAAAGGCTTGAAACGTGCCCGGGCGTTCCCTTGACCTTGCAGCCCGCAGGATTCCCCGCCAGTCAGCACGATTACGAAGCAGTTCTGCCCCGGCTCTTCTACCGGTCCCTGGCCAGTCGGGGAGCAGCCGTCACTCTCCGCGGTTAGGTGGGACCCCGAGTCCCAACCTTTGCTGGCTCCGGGCCTCAAAGGTTCCCCCAGTTTGGAAGGGCGCGTGTCGGGAACGCGGGCGTCGCAAAGCCACCCGCGGCGTCACTGGGCTCCCAGCCGGGCACCAGGCACCTTACCTGCGCTCGCCTCGCCTCGTCCTGCGGGCTGCTCGAGGATGCCGGGACGAAGCCCCGGGCGACCGTCTCCCCGAAGTGGCTGCTGCAGTCAAGAGGAGGAGACGGTCCCGGGGCTGGAGGCGGGCCAGCACATCACACTGCAGGAGCCGTCCCCCAGCAGCGCCAGCGCCAGCGCCAGCGCCAGCAGCAGCCTCGGCTCAATCGACGGAGAAGGACGCAAGCAGCGGCTGCTGTGCCTGGGAAGGGCACGACGCCCCCCGCCGTCTGTCGGGCTTCACCTGCAGCGACCGCGACCCGCGCTTTGGCGTAGTCGGCTAAGGGAGAGCTTCCTGAATTGGGTCGCCATAAACCGGTGCGGGGAGGGGGGGGGGCGGCGGCGGGAGAGGGCAACCTGCAGAGGTTTCCAAAACGCTGTTCAAACGGGGCTACCGACGGCGCGATTACAACGTTCCAGAACTCTTGGCAAAGGTGTCGAGGACCGGAGCGGCTCCGCATATTAACGGAAGGCATTGCAGCAGCAGGCCTGCCTGCCTGCCTGCCTGCCACCAGCCGGCTGGTGGTAAAAGTTGGCCTCCTGTAAATGAGACGGAGCCCCTGCCTTCCTGTCAAACTAGGTTAACAGATCCCTGCGGAGTGAATAATCGCATTTTGTTCAGGATTCTCAATTTAGGCTCAAAACAGCTTGGGAAAAAAGCCAAAGAATGGCCCAAGGGTCCCCTACTCTGTAGTCTTTAATCATAGAGACTATTGACCGAAAGCAGCCGCGATAGGAACCCGCACGACCCCAATGGGTTCTGTGCCACCAGCCCACACTTCTTTGCAACTAATATGACATTTCTTTGGATTTGCTAACCACATCTGGGGGCTCCACAAGAGTTCTACATTACATATTTATAAACTGCTTGTCGGGGCTCCGTCTTTGAGGCTTTAATTTTATTCTTGGCCCTCACAAAGACCCAAGCTGCTTCTTCCTCCTCACGCTGCCACCAGATGTTTTTGATTAAACATCAATCAATTCCGGGACACACAAGTTATCAAACGCATTCAGTTTATTGATCAGGGTGGGGTTAATGATTGGTTGGAAATAACAGTGTCAATCACAGGAAGTAACTCACTTATATTAACTTGGGTTTATTTAATTCCTTCTATTAATTCAATCTATTTCCAAATCTCTGATCTCTCATCTATCTCAATCAATCCCCTTCTCAAACCTCTGATCTCTTTCACTCCCTTCTGACTCCTCCGTTTGTACCCCTCCTTCTTTCCTGACTCCGCCTTCCGTCTTCCTCATTGGCACTCCTGCCAAGGTTCCATTGTGACGGACAGGTGACGACTGGGGTAACCGCTACATACCTCCCTCCTTAAAAAGTTGTTTCCTGGGGTGAAACCTACAGTGGTTAGCCCTAGGAACAACGCAGAGCTTAAAGGAATGTTATCATCAAACATAAATTAACATATTACATTTTAATCTTATTACTTTATGCATCTCATCTTACTACTTTATGCATATAAACGTTTTACTTTTTGCATTTAAACATTTAGATAACCTTTGCATCTCCAATTGCATTTAAACTTAATCAACATTTTTATTACATACAAACCACTTCAGTCACTTTTATCCTTACCTATCATTAGTTCATCTATAAATTGCATTTTATTTTATTTCATATACCTATACACTTAGAATATTTATTTAGAACAATTTTAATACCATTAAAAGTTACATTTTCTTCGTTTCCGTCAGTCATTCTTCTGGTCTTCTGGATAAGGCGTCCTCGGCTACCACAGTTTGAGTTCCTTAGACTCTGGATCCCCAAAGTCACAGTCTTGTGGGGTATGGCCCACCTCATCAACTTCTTATTGTTCACTCTGACAGTCCACAACCACAGCCGTGGGGTATGGTCTGTGCCTGGAACAAAATGTATTCCCCATATGTACAGTCCGAGCTTTCGCAAAGACCATACAATCGCCAGGACACTCACGGTATATGATGGAAATGTGTCTCTCGCCAGCCTGCAGCTTCTCGCTCAGGAACGTCACCGGATGAAGGTCCCCGTTGTCATCCTCCTGGCTCAGCACGGCTCATAGTCCGATGTGGGATGCCTCTGTGAAGACGGTGCACCCTCGCTGGAAATCTGGTTCTCTCAGGGCAGGACCGGTCATCAGCGCAGTCTCCAACCTCTCGAAGGTCTCTTCACAGTAGCTCGACCACAGGATCTCGCCAGCTTTTCTTTTATGGGTTAGGTCCGATAAAGGGACCTCTATTTCGCTGAAGTTCTGGATAGAGCGCCTCTCATAGCTAGCTAACCCTAAGAAAGATCTGATCTTCTTTGCTGTTGTTCTACGCCAGCTACTGATTTCTTTCATCTTCAGTGTTAGGGGTTTGATTATGGCTTCCCCAACAATATGGCCTAATTCTTTTAATTTGGAGTTACCCAGCTGGCATTTGCTAACATTCACTGTTAATCCAGCCTCATGTATTCTTAGTAGCACTATTTCATTATGGTCTAGGGGATCTGTCCACGTCTGACTATAGGTCCTTATCTCATTTTTGTATACTACTGAGAATTCTCTACACTTGATCCAGTTCACATGGACCACTCTCTGACCTTCCTTTCCTTCCTCCTGAATTATGTAATTTATTTCATTCATCTTGGATTTTATTCTAACAGGATTTGCCCAGTTTATTTGCATCTTATTTCCTTTTATATACTTCAGCCTCAGGACTTTCTCTCCCGGACTGAATGATCTTTCTCTGGCCTTTTTACTGTACCACAACTTGGGCTTCCCTTGTTGGCTCTGCAAGTATTCTGTGGTTAACTTCAGAGATTGTTTCAAGGGTTTCATTAACTTATTTATGTATTGGATCACTGACTCTGGGTATTCTCCCTGTTGTTTCTCCCAATTTTGTCTGCTTAAATCCCAGGGTCTCCGCACTTTCCCTCCAAATAGCAGTTCAAATGGACTGAACTCAGTGCTTTCCTGGAGTACAGACCGGCATACATATTCCCAGGGTTGTATCTCGTGATCCCAGTCATTGTGTTTTTCTGCTGTATAAGCTCTGATCATTCGCATTAGGGTCCCATTAAATTTTTCCCTGCTAGTTACTGTAGGGAATGGTCCCACAATGTCGAGGCCTAAGCGTTGAGATGGGGTTGATATGATTGGTAAAGGGCTCAATTTTGCTTTAGCTTTATCATTGCCCGTACCCTGCCTTTGCCATACATCACAGCTTAGACAGTATGATTGTATTTGCTTCCCCATTCCTGGCCAGTAGAAATTCTGAGCTATTCTCTGCTTTGTGCGTGTGATTCCTAAATGAACATTATGTCCTTTCTCCATAATCCTTTCCCTGTATTTAAAAGGGATCACCAGTTGTTGCTGAACATTTTCCCCTCCCTTCTGAGGATTAATTAAGACCTTTCTGTATAACAGGTCTTTCTCCACACAGAACTCTTCAGGGCTTTCAGGGGTTAGTGTTCCTTCTCTGGCTGACTCAAAGCATTGTTGTAGCTTAGAATCCTGTCTTTGCTCTTGTTTAAAAGCATTTTCCTGAGGATTTCTTATAGCTATCTCCTCAGAGGTTTTATTGTCTTCATCTCCTCCTATAATTCCATTAGGGATCTCACAATTTTCTGCAGGTTTTTCTCTTTTTTCTATCTGGGAGCGAGTAGTGATTAAAACACTCTTTACATGCTCAGATAGATCTATCCCAATCAAACATGGAGTAGGAATTTGATTCGTGATGGCTACCTTCCACACTCCAGTCCACCCTTGATATTTCATTGGTATTTGAGCCATAGGTAGAGTAATTAATTATTTCCCAATCCCTTTTATGGTTATGTATTTATTTCTTACTATATTTTTCTGAGGGATAATATCAGGATGACACAAAGTCACTTGTGAGCAGGAGTCTCTCAACGCTAGATATTTTGTATTATTTATATAAATGTTTTCCCCAGAACACTGAAGCAGTTCTTGGTTATTTTCAATATAAAAGCATTGGACAATGTTGGCTAATGGCAGCTGTTTTTCTGGGCCCTCTGCCACCTCTGTTTCAGCGCCATTTTCAATTGCCTCAACTGTCTTTCCCTGCTGTTGTACATAGTACACTTTCCTGGGTACATTTCCCCCTCCTTTCTGTGGAACCTCTTTAGTCTTTAAGGTTTGGCATTGGGAAATGAAATGCCCATTTTCTCCGCATCCATAACATGTTTTAGGGGCTCTTTGTTCATAATATGATGTTTTAGGGGCTCTTTGTTCAAAATATGGGGGCTTTTCTCCCTTCCCTTTAAATCTTTGGTTCTTCTGTTGATTCTGCTCTGAGGGTTTGCTTCTAAAATGGCCTCCAGTATTCTGATAGTTCTTGTGGTAATCTCTGGGTTCTTTTCTTCTTTCCTCCCAGCTGTTACCTCCAAGTTTTATCTCAGAAAAGCCCGGGTGTCATATACTGGTGATGAAATCTGCAATTTCACTAGCTGCCTGAACATCTTTCGGCCTCTTGTCGCTCACTAAGTACCTCAGGTCTCCTGGTAATAGCGAATAAAACTGTTCCAGCCCCATGATGTTCTTAAGGTCTTGAACTGTTTCAACCCCCTCCTGCTGCAGCCACTTTTCCATATATTTTATTAGATTTGCCCCTAATTGGGAATAGGATTCCTCAGTCCGTTTGGTTAATGCTCTAAACTTTCGTCTTAGATGTTCAGAATTAATTCCAAACCGTGAGAAAACCATCTTTTTATAATTTTCGTATTCCCTCGCTTGGGCTGAAGGCATCTGAGAGTATATCTCAGCCATTTCGCCACTGATCTGTGATCTCATGACCACCATGCGCTCTGATCCCCTCACATCGAAATCTTCACAAGCGCGCTCAAATAGGATGATAAAAGATTCAGGGTCATCACCATTCCTGTATATGGGGAATTTCTTGAGGTCAGTTTTGGACAAATGTCCCCCCTCAGAATGTGAGTTGTTGCTATTATTTTGGGCTGCTGTTAGCTCCATTCGTCGCATCTCTAACTGAAATTCCATCTCTTTTTCTCTCAAGGCAGTCTCTCTATCTCTTTCTTTTTCTCTAGCCTCAGCTGCCATCTTATCTTTCTCCATGGCCAGGGCTATCTCTCTATCTCTGGCCTCAGCTTCAGCCCTAATTGCTAGCTGTTTTAGCTGGAATTCCTGTTCTTGTTGTAATTTCCATTTTTGAAATTCAATGGAGGCATCTCCTCCTGAAATCTCTACTTGTTCCTGTCCCTTTGAGGTAATTTCTTCCCTCAGGGTACCTCCCTCCTGAGTCTCAATCTCAGACTCAATCACCTGTTCTGTTTCTACTATTACCTGAGGTAATTTAGTCGCCTTCCTTGCTCGTGTGGAAGTCATCTTTAATTATTTATTGTCTTGTTTCAAAAGACAAACCTCAGTTTTAAAAGAGCACTTTTTTTTTTGAGTCAGAGCGTATCTGTAAAACTGTAGCTTCCCTTGCTGCTACCAACCTGCGTTATGTGTTACTTTGTTTTTCTCTCTGGCACCCAGCCAGTGCCAGTTCCTTGGTTTGAGACAAATTATCTGCTGCCTCTAGCCACCAACAGTAACCTTAAATATTTGTTTTCAAGTGTCCCAGCTTTTATGGCTTAAAGGTTCCTCAGCTTATTCTGACCCTGGCCTTCGCTTTGTCCCTTCAGTGCTCTCCACCTGGAGCCTCTGGACAGCTAGCCCACTGATCCTTCTTCAGCTTGAGGCAAACTATTGTCAGAAATGGTCCCCTCAGAGTTGTCCCTATCTTAGTCCCCGATCTGCGCTCAGGAGCCTCTCCACTAAGCCTTTCCCCTTGAAAAGCTCTGGAAAGTTACCCACTCCATTCACGTCAGATCACCCTGACTAATAAAGACTTTTTCAACTCTGGACCTTTCGTTTATTTGGCGTCACTGGATTATATTCAGATCCCGCCGCTGGTCACCACTTTGTCGCGGCTCCGTCTTTGAGGCTTTAATTTTATTCTTGGCCCTCACAAAGACTCAAGCTGCTTCTTCCTCCTCACGCTGCCACCAGATGTTTTTGATTAAACATCAATCAATTCCGGGACACACAAGTTATCAAACGCATTCAGTTTATTGATCAGGGTGGGGTTAATGATTGGTTGGAAATAACAGTGTCAATCACAGGAAGTAACTCACTTATATTAACTTGGGTTTATTTAATTCCTTCTATTAATTCAATCTATTTCCAAATCTCTGATCTCTCATCTATCTCAATCAATCCCCTTCTCAAACCTCTGATCTCAATCACTCCCCTTCTCAAACCTCTGATCTCTTTCACTCCCTTCTGACTCTTCCGTTTGTACCCCTCCTTCTTTCCTGACTCCACCTTCCGTCTTCCTCATTGGCACTCCTGCCAAGGTTCCATTGTGACGGACAGGTGACGACTGGGGTAACCGCTACACTGCTATGCCCAAAATCAATATAAAATTTACTGGAAAAATTACTTCTATAGTAAAAGTTGTGAGGCATTAAATTTTTTAAAAATCATTACTTCTAATGAGTGTACTTCAGTTTTTATCCTTTCCAGTCCACCTGGCACCTTGATGATAATATGCAAAGCAGCAATTAAAAGCAAAAACTATTAATTTTAGCAATTAGAAACGTGTGCAAAAGATTTTAATTTTTTTTAATGACCAGGTAGAGTCTAGGATAGAATAAGGGCCAAAATGGAGAAAGTTCTTGAATTATCCTTTTTTTCCTATCACACTGATATTAATGGAGTATTAATAATGATGTCTCTCTTTTTTTAAAAAAAAAACCACAAGTAACGTTATTTTTACTTAATACTATGTGACACTTCTTTCACATAGTAGCATTTTTGCTGTTGAAAAAACTCAGGTGAACTACAAATTGTAAAGTACGAGGGATCAAATATGGAAGGTAAATGAGTCACTGGTGGGAATAAGTACAGCAAACAGCTGGAATGATCAAAGTGGGAAGAATACACTTCCATACAAATACATATTTACCTAACCAATCTAGCTCTCATGTTTTCAATCTAATGAAATCATTAGGCAGAAGATTTTTCTCTTTTTCATTTTTCTATACTTCTTAACTTCTTTCCTAACTTAAATACTGCAGGTATTATATATCACTGTATATTTGAGTACCAACTCAGTTCTCCAAGTACTTCCACTTTTACATCCCAAACAACAACAGCCACACACAAGATTGAGGTATCAGGACACTCAGGTTAACCCTGAGGTTTGCAGAAGCTAAACATATACTGCTATTGTTGATGTTGTTATCGCTGTGTGCCATAAAGTCACTTCCAATTTATGATGACCCTAAGAATAAGCGATCTTTAAAATGTCCTGTCCTTAACAGCCCTGCTCAGCTCTTGCAAACTCAAGCTTGTGACTTCCTTTAGGGAGTCAATCCATCTTGTATTTGCTCTTCCTCTTTTCTTGCTGCCTTCCAACTTTCCCAGCATTATTGTCTTTTCCAGAGGATCCTGTCTTCTCATGATGAGCCCAAAGTGGGACAGCCTCAGTTTCAACATTTTTGCCTCCAGAGACAGTACAGCTTTGATCTAGGACCCACTTGTTCATCTTTCTAGCAGTACCAGGGTATCTGCAAAGCTCTCCTCTAGCACTACTTTTCAAACAAATAATTTTTTCCCTGTCAGCTTGTTTTTACTGCCCAGCTTTCACACCCATGCATGGTGTTGGAAATACAAGAGTGTAGATGATTTTGGTCTCCAGTGACACATACTTACACTTGATTATCTTTTATAGTGCTTTCATTGCTTTATCTTTATCTTTATTAGATTTTTACCCCGCCCCCCTAGACAAAGTCTACTCGGGGCGGCTTACACACATGATAAAAACATCATTATACATAAAAAATTTAAAAATATCATAATTTTAACACTTATAATTAAATTAAATCAATAACCAAGATGACAGAGTAAAGATCAGTTGTTGACTGGAGGGAAGGCCTGTCTGAAAAACCAAGTTTTCAATTGGGTTTTAAAAACACCCAGCGAGGGTGCCAGGCGAATTTCAGTTGGGAGGTTGTTCCATTGCTGACCTTCCAAGTCTGTTTTCTTCTCATTCTTGGTTACAATCTCCATTTGGATTGATGATTGAACCAAGGTGTATAAAATCTCTAACTATTTCAACTTCTTCATTGTCAATGTTGAAGTTTTGTAGTTCTTCTGTTGTCATGATTTTTGTCTTCTTAATGTTCAACTGCAGTCCTCCTTTGGCACTTTGTTCTTTTACTTTCATTAACAGTCATTTCAAGTCATTGCTGCTCTCTACCAGTAAGATTGTGTCATATCTTAAATTATTGATGTTTTCTTCTGCCAATTTTCACTCCTCCTTCATCTGAATCCAGCCTGGCCTTCTGTATGATGCTTTGCGTACAGATTGAATAGATAAGGGGATAAAATGCACCCAGGTTTGACACCTTTGCCTATAGGAAACCGTTCTGTTACTCCATATTCTGTCGTAATGGTAGCTTCTTGTCCACAAGACAAGTTACACATATTAGGGGGGGAAATCCTAAGGGGGAAATCCTCCAGAACAATACAGTGACAACTGAGTGTCCTCAGCACCTGTAGAATGGTGACTGACTGTTGACAAGACAAAACAAAACAAAACGGACAATCAAAGGAGAGAAAGAATGAAAGGGAGTGGCTGAAAATGGTGGAAGTGATAGGTCTGTTTCATCTAGTAATAAACAGGTTAGAGGGAACCACCTTTAGTTAGTCATCCCCAATTGACACAGAGACTGTTTTAAAATGACCCCATGACCAGAAGTTATAGTTCCTCATACAAATAAGTAGAGAATTCAGTGTATTCTGCAGTGAAGCCACCATGTCTCACAGTTTAATACTGTGCATGTTTGGTAGGCTGCTGACTGAATGCGGGGGGGGGGGGGGGGGAGTTTTTATAAAACTACTAGAGAAAAGAAATATAATGGAGTATTTGGAACTTTAACTAGCAGCATTCCAAACTGCAACGTCAGCCCCCATTTCTGATGCTCAGTGGTGACTACCACTGCTTATGTAGGCAAAATGCCACTGCACACAACTGGGGCAGTAATCATGTTTAGCAGGCTTAGGAGAGTAAGGTTTGAAGCAGTATAAAAAAAATTAGATGGAAAAAATGTATGAGGGGATAGAAGAGTTGGAGGGCCTCAGAAATGAAATAGGCTCCAGCACTGACCATACTCTAGCTGTCTTGGCAATAAGGAATGAAATTCTTGAATTTCTTTTAGTTTATGGCACCTGGAGGGGAGCATCACTATTTGGTGACTGGGTGCTAGTCAGCTCTCATTCAAGAAGATGCATGTCCTTCTATGGGGAAGAGAAGAGAGAAAAGACCTCCTCAGGCTTCCTGGACCTGAGTATGACCGTTTGTTCAACTACTTCAGCATCCCATCATCTGATTAATTCTTCAGTCTGCTGCATGTGTCAACACACCCTAATGTTATTTCAGGCAACTGATTCCCAAATTCTCTTCTCTGATAGTGTTTTTCCAGAGACTCGGGCAAAACTTGTTCTCCAATTTGAAATCTTTGTTGCTGGGGGATGAACTAGGGTGCCAGAAGATGAACAAGTTCTAATCTGGCCTCTTCTCAGCCAGCTCAGGTATCTTTTACCCAACCTCCTAGCTGGCATCTTGCTATCTAAAATGTAATGACTGAGGGCTTGATCCAAATCCATTTAAATCAACATGAGTTTCTGCTATCTCTAATGAGCTTAGAAGGCCATGAGTACCCATGAATAAGAGTGTTTTTCAGGTCTTTACAGCTTTGTGGAAAAAAAATTCAACAGATAATGATATAAAAGTACTTTAGAAAAGATGGAAAGTACATTATTCTCTGACCTCAAGGCTACCAATGAGTTTCTAGGATACAAGCCAATGCAATGTAAAAAGTGCTTTGTTGATGCAGATGAAAAGTGTTTACTGATTCTGTCACTGACTCATTGTGCAAGACTAGCTATCTTTCCTCAAAGCAGAGCAGTTGTTGTATGAATGTTTGCTTTCACCGCCATATGGTTTGAATCGAAGTGGATATCAGTAGTCAAAATGCCATTTAATTCTTTTTAAAAACTTCAGATTTATGAATTGGGATATTGTGTTTCTGTATCCATGATTCAAAATGCCAGGAAATGTTTTGCTGTTGCTGCACCATATTGTGCCAGTGTTACCAGCAGGAAAAAGGATGCCAAGCTTTACATAGCAATGGGCAGCCTGAATGTTGATAATACCAATGTCAGTAGTCAAGATGGTCTATGGAATACTCCCTTCTGCTCACTACCATTCACAAAGTGACATCAAGCAAGAGGAAATCCAAGAAGAAATAAAGCATAATGATGCCTGCCAATTAATGCAGTCAATATAGGCTAGAGTCTGGAGACCCTAGCAATCATAGCATTCAAGCACTGTAGCATTAACACCATTCTGGAACTCATGTGAAACAATAGTTGACATCCTCAAGGTCCACAAAGGGAAGGCCAAGTATGTTCCTTTCTATGAATATCGCATAATTGCAGAGCAGATATTGAAAAACGGCTGCTCTGCTCAGTATCTAATCTTATATATTGTACCAACAAACACCTCAGAAGCGAGCTGCATCACCAGATGTTAGTTGTTACATTGAAATATCACATCTGTTAAGTAGTAAGTTATATGGCTTTAAAATAGAGTAACCATAAAGCCTCAAACAGTATAACAATAAAATTACTGTTCAAGTTCGGTGACAGTCTATATTCCTACCCAAACCAGGGACATTTCGTCTAAAGAATCCTTTAACAATCAATGGCTATCGTTAGGAATGGGCATTTTGTGTTTTAAAGGAAACAAACACAGTTCCATGTTCTTTCTTTAATTGCTGAAAGACACTCTTAAAAGACAAATTATTCATATTCACAAGAGTTTTGTTTAACTTTTCTTCCACCGTTCGTCTGTCAAATTGCTTGTGAAATTTTTCATCCAGTAGCATTGCAAGAGCTGCTATCAGAATATCTGGGGAAGGGAAATTTCGAACCTGCAAAAAGACCTAGATTGGTTGGAACCCAATTAGAAGTGCCCTTTGTTCACAGTACAGTACTTCCTTGTGAGTGGAATTACTGTGTGTTGCAGAGCTCCTGGTAGATTGTGTTGCCTGCCTGCAGCTTGCTGGACTCAATGAAGAAAAAAGAAGGCATCAAGTAGTTGGGTGGCAGGAGAGAAATCCCCCCATATTCTAGTAGTTTTGCTTGGCAGGATTTTGATTTAATTTTCGGCCCTTATTTGCTTGCTTTTCTTGATTTTTAGAAGAGGGGACTGCATTGTTGTGGCATTTGTTCCTGTGTATATGTATGGGGATACTTTCTTTGGCTGCTTGGTTTATTTGTTCAATTTACTGTGTGTTTATTTTGTTAAAGGTATGTATTATTTGCTAATTATCATTCTTCGTATCCATTTAACAACATCAACATAACACACACACACTTAAGATCATTTATTCTTTGGTAAATCAAAAAAGCGGATTTAGAAACACACTGACGAGTAGGCAAAATGCATCACAAGGTTCCTTCCACTGTTGAATCTCCTCATCTTAGAAACAGCAGCTCAGGAGAACCAGAACATTATATTCATTTGTTGCCTTTCCGCACTGCCCTGATATGTAAGACGGGGTCAAATATTCGCCACCTCCCCCTTAAAAGGTCCTGGCCCTGGTCATAAAAATTAATGAAACAAACATTTTCCCAGGTCAGGATAGCGTGTGAACACTTCAGCGCCATAATGTCACACATAAAACATGCACAAGGAGCATCCAAGAAATTAGGTTGGCTTCCGTTCAATTGCCACCCGCCGGATCTACCCCTTCAGCGCGAGCACAGTCAACCCACCGCCGTAGTCGCCCGTCCAGTCCCGTGGCCCCGTTCAGGGGCGGGGCTTACAGGAGAGGCGGGCATTGGCTGTTAAGCCCTACCTCCGCCGCGAGTATGCAAGGTCCTCTGGGAGTGGGATGGACGCAATGGCGCCTGCGCCAGGACCCGCCCATAGAAACGCGTCGGAAGCTGCCGAGCGGGCCTTGGCGACGCGTCCTGCGAAGCCCGATGCCTCTGCCGGGACCATGAAACTCACCAGAAAGATGGTTCTGTCCCGGGCGAAGGCCACAAACCTCAGCGGCGTGCGCAAGCTGAACTGCTGGTGAGGCTTGGGCCCGGTGCTCGCTTGGCGAGAAGATTGATGGGCAGGTCCATGCATGAGTTACTTTGGCTCCTGCCGGCGAGAAGAGTTGCAGAGGCGGGCGGGGAAGGGGCCAGTAGTAGCCCGGGACGGGTAGGAATGGCTGGCGGAGAGAATAAGGAAATGCTTCTTTTATCCCGCAAAACACAAAATAAGGATCCGAAAATGCCCCTTCCCCGGGTCCTCTTCATCCCACCCTTCCAGCTGCAAAATAGGGTTGCCACATTCTTCTGTCCTGTAGCAACAACATAGCTGGACGGGTAGCAATCAGCTAATTTTCCCCGGGAGCAGCGTCGGGGATGGGGATTCAGATTAGAATTATGTCCTTTGAGTGTAAAAACTGAGCCTATGGCTTGAAAACCAGAGTTGCACTTCCTAATGGTGATGGTAGAAATAAGTAATGAGATTAATTGTTAGGATATCAATCTGAATAGTAAATCCAGATTTGCCAGAGAGTGAGGGAGCATTTGCATTCCCCAATGATGCTGATGTATTAATGTGAATTATTAAAATAACTCTAGTGGTTGCTGTATCATAATTCAGAGTCCTTATTTGGTCTTCTACAGAATTAAATAACATTTACTTTGTTCTTCAGTCATTCATTTTTCTTGTAGAAGTTGCAGTCCATAGTCTTCTCTGTCTTTCCATGTGTGCTTCTCTTTCCTTAAAGTCATCAAGTTTGTCATGCAGGAGTTCTTCTGATACCTGGCTCCTCCCTAGATACCAGGTTGCGACTGTAGCCAAGAAGATGTTCTGTTATATTTGGAGCATCTGCCAGCTGTATCCCTTTCTGAATAAGAAAGACATGAACTCTGTGATGCCTGTCTTGTTGGTTCAGTCTGGTAGAAACTGTACTCTGACTCATCTGGACGGCACCATACTGGGAAAGTCTGTTGTGGTGCATGCCCATGAAACATTTCATCTGAACTTTTTTAATGCTGAATACATGAGTGCCCTTGAGAATATCCCAGAAATTAGTACCAGATCAAAAACTAGCAGTCACATTAATGTTGTAACAGTGGTAACAGGGACCAAATCTCTGTTATTCTTTGTATATTACATTGGTTGCTGATTTGTTCATAGGCAGAAGGGCTGGTGCTCAGTTTTTTGCAATTTTAAAAATATTCTATTAATCTAAGTTCCATAACCTTAGCTTTAGTTCAGCCTTTGAGCCAATACAGTTACTTAACAAAAGCTTCCTAGGATAATCTGTTCTTTCCAAATACTAGGCTCCTGAACTATCTCTTTGTAAGATAACAACTTGCCAGAATAAAGGAGGACTACTCCTTTCTTGTCTTCCATTCATTCATTCCAACATATAAGACAGACTTGTACATGTGGCTCCTAGGGAAAAGAGGTAGGACAAACATACCAACAGCACCAGTACATGTAAAGACATCACAACAACGTCAACAAATGTGTGGCAGGGAGTTTGCAGTTTCAGTTAGTGTCTCATATACATTGACTGAATGCACACGCGAGCCAACACATACATGGAGCTTGTTTGGTGCCGATTTGATAGGTGTCTTTCCTTTGATTAGCATGAATGTTGTTTCAGTGTCTTAATGATATTTATACTGTTTTGTGTACACTTGTTAAATAGTATTTCTCTTTCAGGGGCAGCCGCATCACAGATGTGAGTACTATTCATAATGTTTCTGTAAATGTAGTAAATAGAGGTAACAGACGAAGTGTTTAACCTCTCTAAGAGCCAATATCTGTCAAAAATTATGCCATGTCTTTAACAAGCTCAAAGCTAAGCCAAGCTTTATAATGGAATGTGTGTATGCATAAAAAGCAGTTTTCTGCTGCCTCTTTATGTGATTAGATAAATAATACTACATTTTTCTTTCTGTGGTGGGGGTGATCATTTAATCTGTTGCACCTGAAAATACAACCAAGGAATCTTGTGGATCTTAAAGATTCATGTTTTATTTGGCATAAACTTTCATGTACTGTGGTCTGCTTCTTCAGGGACATACAGCAGACAATCATTTCTACAATCATGAGAATTCTAGGGGTATGAAATGTAATAACCATCATACAACTTACCTCTTCCCATAAATATAGAGATCAAAGAGAAAAAGAGTGGTTCAGGACAGATTATCTTCCCTTTCTTTTTGAAGCTGGGAGGGGGCAGAGCAGAGAGAAGTCAACTTTAAGGTGGAGTAAAAAGAAGACTTGGTCCTTTCTCTCTCCCCCCCCCCCCCTTAGAAATAAGTAACATGGCTGTGCAGCAGCTTTGAGTCAACCTCAGCTGCTCCTATTATATTCAGGAGCTGCCAATAGGAAAATAGAAAAAGACTGTTGAAGCTGCTGTGTCAGCCTGGCTTTAATAGGCAAGTGGGAATATCTGTTGACTGTGACAGCTGCAGTGGGTTCTCACCCATCACTGCTTGTACTGCTGTTAAGAAGGGGAGAATAGCCCAGTGGTAATGAATGTGCTTCATGTGCCAAAGCATCCAAGTTCAGTCCTTGGCATTTCTTATTAAAAGGATCTCTGATAGAAGTTGCTGATGGAGACCCTGCCTGAGGCCATGAAGACCAACTGGCAGATGGCCTTTATATCCTACTTCACTCCACACATCTGTAAAGATTTTCTGTGACTTGATTGAGTGTCTTCTGGCTTTTGGCTTGAGACTAAAATCTGTTGCAATACAGTACTTCCATTATGAATGCTTAAATGCATCTAGCAGACTTACTCTATCAGTTAATGAACCACATAAGGTTGCTTTTTTCCTCAAGAGATAATAAAAGCTTGCTGACGTTTCTCCTGTGTCTGCTTCTCTCTTTTTTTATGCCTAGATTTCCATTTGCCAAGAGCTTACCAGCGTCGAGGTGATCACATTTAGGTATGTGCTGGAGCCTATGAAATTGCTGTGGTTGGTCTTAACAGACCAAGCCAAGGGAAATCAGTGCCCCTTTTTTTTATTTTTGAAGGTCAAAGAAGAGCCTATCCTTGAAAGCTTTACTTGTAGGTTCAAGCTTCTGTTTTCCAGGTTATTTATCCATTCTTATGTTTAGAATGCATAAACTCTTGACAGTTCTTTCCTACCTTTACAAAACTTTCTCCTTTCTCCATGTTTTATTTGGCATAAACGTTACCTAGATTTGTATTCATACTAGCCATTAATTCTGCCCAACAAATATAACAAGTATTAAGACGCCACACAATCTCCCACTCCTTTTTGATGTAAAAGACATTGTACTTCATATATATAATGTTATAAATATACATAAACATATAAGTGAAATAATTGTAAGATACTGTACACTAATTTTGGATTTTCATCATGACTTCCAAATTTCTGTCCACCAGTGCAAATAATATCTCTGACCTGGAGCCAATAAACGAGTGCCAGAACTTAACTGAGCTCTATCTCAGGAGAAACAGTATTTCAAGCCTCTGTCAACTGTTCCACCTGAAAAAACTTCCTCACTTGAAAATCCTCTGGCTATCGGAGAATCCCTGCTGTGGTCCTGATCCTCATCGCTACAGAATGACAGTGCTGCGCAACCTCCCTAATCTCCAAAAGCTTGATAATCAGAGTGCGTATTGCAAGAACCTGTCTTGTCTGTGTCAGGATTTTTCAGGTGGGGGAGGCACAGTTTCTCATCTAACTCTTCTTAAGCTTGATCTACATATGCAAGAGATTAGGGCAGTCTGATTGTGAGATAGTAGAGTAGGTTGCATTACTTTAGACAGCTGGCTTTTAATTTTTTTTCATTTTTTAAAATGCTTTCACATTTCAAGAACTATTTTCAAATAAAGAAGTATACAAGGGGAAAATATCCAAAGTATTTTTATCCTCTCTGTAACTGAGAAGCTTGCCTCCGCCCACTTTCACACTTCATTTCAACATCTATCTAGCACAGAGGAGGACAGCTTATGTTGTTGGGCTGCAGCTCCAAAAATCCATCATGGCTAGCTGTAATGATTAATGCTGATGAGAGTTGTAGCTTAAAAACATTTGGAGAGTCACAATAGCTCACCCTGCCTTAGCAACTCATTTAAAATATGTATATAGTTCAGGGAGAGTGGAATGGAGAGGCTCATGACACTTAATAGCAAAAGGTTCCAGGTGGCAATATGTTACGTAATTCTGTCTAACAAATTCAGAATCCATGAGCTGTATATCCTCTACTTTAATTATACTAATGGAAGTTGTCCTTATGAGAACAGAATACACTGAAACACTGGATATACACAAATATCCAACTAACTTTTAAAGGTTATCACCAGTTTAGTCCGGTGGTTCCCAACCTTGGGTCCCCAGATGTTCTTGGACAAATTCCCAGAAGCCTTCACCACGACCTGTGCTGGCTAGGATTTCTGGGAGTTGTAGTCCAAGTTTGGGAACCGCTGGTGTAGTGATTCTACTCAAGGGATAATTTGAATTGGCCACTAAAAGCATTTAAGTAGTGGCGTAATTTCTGACTACACATTCTTCCATCTTTAGTTTAATTCTCTGGCTGGTGTGCTACACTGAAAGTGAGAGCTCATGTGACTGAATACATCTCTGCTTAATAAAATAAAACCCATGCATATAGATCAGAGAGAAATCCAAATGTTTGTTACATGATGGAATTCTTTTGTATGGAAGAACATCTAGATACCCATTGTTTTCCTTCCTCATTTGAATCTCCCATTCTCAGATACTGAGCTTGACTGATAACAGTGCTCTGTGTCTTGCTTCTGTTTGATATTTGTAGTGGTGACAGAGGAAGAACTGTCCCATGCATTACTGGAAGGAGAGGAGATAGTAGTACCCCCGGACAAATCAGACATAGACGGTTGCTGCCAGAACTCCACCATTGAGTCCAGTGTGACAGAGTCCACAGTGGAGAATGAAAATGACCTCATGAAGTTCAGCTTGGAAGAGACAAAGTGAGGAAAGCTGCATTGTTTGTTTTGGGGATTCTTATGTTGCTCATTCATACAGAATGTCTGGCGCAACTCAGTGGTCAATGCTCCCCTCAGTAAGTCCCCACACCAGACTGTTACAAAGAAACATAAGTTCAAGTATGTTAAACTTTTGTGATGTCATCTCTTGTGTGGAACAGGAACAGCTAGGGCAAATGGGATGTGTTCACAGAAGTTCACTTTCCTAAGTTTGTTACTTGTTCTTTCCTCTCCCCCTCCACAGTAAAATCCGTGAACAGCTTGGTATGAAGCCTGTTGTTCCAAGAGAAAAGTTTTCCTCCTTCTCACCCAGGGAGATGGATGGGAACCGAAAGAAGCGGGTGAGTAAGAGCATGTTCCCCCCCATGCCATTTTTGGATCATGTATTGTGCCATGACACACATTATAGTTCTCAAACGGCAGTCAGTACTGGCCTGTTCTAGAAGTTGCTCCTGCATGCAGGTTAAGTTAAAGAGGCCTTATGTGCTTGTGTATTACTTTTTAACCACATGCCCTTGGGTAGGAGGGAGCTGTAATTTCACTCTCCCTGGGATAGATAGCCTTGATTGGATATCTGGATATTTACTTCAGGAAAGTTTCTTCTGACACAGTCTTCCCAAACCTTATATTAAAAGCCTTGTCAGCATAGAGGGCAGTTTCCTCTTTCCTTAGGAAACAAATAAAAGATGTTAGGACAGAGTGAATTGGAAAGAGATTTTAAGATAAGGGGTATATTAGGTGTATATTAGATATATTGGATAAGAGAGCATGCCTGCTCAACAGGGAGAGAATATAGGGATCTGAAAGGATACAAAGATATAAGTAAAAGTATAATGCCATGCGTCCCAAGAAGAAACAAGATTCAGTGCACAAAAATACTGCAGTTGTTTCATTGAATTGATTGGAGGAAGAAAATAGGGAAAGTAAATATAGTCAAGTAGAAGACTAGACTGCTAAAAAGCAGAGCCCTGACATTTCTGTCTTATACTTCTTGGATCAACAGAACAACATCCTCAATGCCATCCTACTACTCCTAGAAGAGCTGGACTCAGAGGGACTAGAAGTTGTTCATCAAACAGTTGGGCTCAAACTCCAAGCCTTGCAGAAGAAAGAACTCCATGAGGACCGGTAGCATTTCCCAAGCAGATATGTTGTGGATCAGTGGAACTTGTATCATCAAAAGATACCTGCGCCTTCATCATGCTGCTGGGCTTTGTGGAATATGCAGCTAAGCACAAGAAGAAACTACACAACCCTTGTGTTCTATGCATGAGGACACTATTGTGACAAGCATTCATCTGCAATTGCAACTGCTAACATGCACTCCACAAAGGCCCACAACAGAGTATAAGCAAACATGCACAGAACTACAGCAGATTGTTGTCCCTGGGAAAAAGCGTTTCTGGCCCTACTTCCTGCTAGTGTCTCCCAGCTGGAAGGATCATTCTTAAGCCTTGCTTCAGATGGGATGTGATTGGATTAAGGCTGCACTACAGCTCATCTTGTTAGCATGATCTCCTTCCCTTTTCTCTAATATTGGAGCAAGAGTAAAGTTCATGCTGCCTTCCTCCTACACTATGGACACCTTGACCTGAATGTCAGAATTTTGTTAAAAAAAAAAAGCTGAGAGGTTTAAACAAAAATCACTGGACTCTTAAATTTAATGGTGAGCATCTAACCTTCTACTTTCTCTCACACATAATTTTTTGGACTTGATTAAAAATGTCATCTGCAGTCAAAACGTTGGGTTTGTTTGAATTTGTTTTACTTGAACAGTATTCTGTTTTGCAGTCTTGGTTTCCTCCCTGAATTTTTAAAATCAAGTGCCCTCTTTGTCCTTGCAGCAGCCTCAAAAACATGTACCGTTGTCTAACTGAATGAAATGGGGTAAGTTGATATTTTATGGTTTAGAAGTAGTATTAAAGTTGCTATCCAACAACAGCAGAGAGATTTGATATCATTCGTCCCGTTATGTTTTCTTTCACGGCATTCTGGAAATTGATCGTGTTCAGCAACCCATAAGCAGTGTATTATCTCTTGTAATAATTTTGACAGTTTAAAATTTATCCCTTTTTCCCTAACAGCTATGGTTGCAGACCTAGTGTTTTTGGGAAAAGGACCTCCCATGATATAAATCACTATTAAGACAGTGGAACTAATTACCTCGAGAGGTGGTGAGTGCTCCAACACTGGAGGCATTCAAGAGAAACTTAGACAACCACCTGGCAGATATCCTTTGATTTGTGTTCCTGCATCGAGCAAGGGGTTGGACTTGATGGCTTTATAGGCCCTTCCAACTCCACGATTCTATGATTATTTGAGATTTTTCCTCTTCACACCTCTGTATGGATGCAACCATCTGGGATTTGTTTACTTGCTTTAGGGTAGCCTTTGCACTTCTGTTCTATTTTTGTTTATACAATTTGTATTTCATCTTTCTGTCAATGATAAAAACAAAAACAAAAATTAATTGGCTGAAACCCTTTTGCTTACTGCATGAAAACTCATGGAGTCTCTTCCTAGCCAGCAAAAAAAGAGTCCCTGCTGCACCTCTTGTCTGAGCATGTATGAAGCCAGTGTGCATCTGCCTCCCTTAGAATTGTGGGGATTCTTTCTTTGCCTGCTAGGAATGTATTGAGTGCTACTGATTTTCTTATACTAAAGAAACAGGATTTCAGTCAGTCAATCAATATCATGTGCCGTCAATTCTGACTTATGGTGACAGTTTTCAGAGTTCTTCAGGCAGAGAATACTCAGAAGTGGTTTACTATTCCCTTCTTCTGAGGGCACCTGGGACTGGTCAGCTTGCCCAAGGCCACACAGGCAGGCTGTACTTGGCAGGAGGCACAGTGGGGAATCACATCCCCAACCTTTAGCTCCACAGCCAAATACCTAACTCACTGAGCTATCCAGCTAGCTGAAACACAACATAAAAACAAATAAATTAAAAATGCAATAATAGACATAGTGAGAACCAGATTAGGGAGACCTCCTTCAACAAGAGATAAGCTTGTATGTCAGTAGGCTGGGGAAAAGTTGTTGCTAGTTAGCCTGGTTTGTTGGAGAGTTTTAAAGTGTGAAGCAGCCACACGGAAGGTCTTCTGTCATCTCCATCAGATATGGGGGACTTTCAGCAGAACTGAAAGATCAATTGCTGTCTTCCAAACAGCCTGGTATGGTCACATGGGGTTTTATAGGTTACGTCCAGAAGATTGAACTGTGGTTGGCAAGAAGTAGCCAGTGAAGCTATCATAAGAAAACAAATCAGATGCTCTCTATAACTGGTCCAAGGGCCAGAATGTTTAGTAATGCTTCTGGTACTTTTGTACCTTGGTATACCATACTTAAGGCTAAATCCAGAGTTGGTTTTAGCTAGAGTAGGCCCAACAAAATGAATGGGACTTCTTAGTCAGTTTTAGATACCTGAATGACTGCCACATGGAAGGCGGAACAAGCTTCTTCTCTGTTGCTCCGAAGGAAAGGATCTGAACCAGTGGATTCAGATTAGAAGAAAAGCAGTTCTGAGTAAGCATTAGGAAGAACACCTTGATGGTTAGAACTGTTTCACGGTGGAATTCATTACACTGGAAACTGATGCACCCTCTGTTGTAAGTTTTTTATACAGAGCTAGAAAGGCCATCTCTCAGGGATGCTTTTGCTGTGGATTTCCTGCCTAGACAGGGAATTGGACTAGAATCTGTGGACTACATATGATGACTTAGGATCCCTTCAACTCTACAGTGCTATAATTCTAACTAAATTAAATCCCATTTAGTATAGTGGTGTTGTTCTTGGTTGGACTAATACTGGATTTAGCCTTTCTGTACTCAAGTTATCTGTCCAATATCTTTAAAATCACGTAGAAGGTTGTTAAAGCTTGAAGATTCTCTTTCTGGTAGGCAGGAGGTGCCATTCGTTTTGGCAAACCCCACAAGGTGAAAACACTGCCTGTGCCCATCAGGTATTTTTAAGACAATCATTTCCTTCTTTGCATTTAGAACTTAAGAGTCATGCGCACCGAAAAATATTATGTGATCCATATCCACCACACCCTTCTACTGTTGGCCCTATTAGCATCCTCTGCCTCTCCAGTATGACCTTCCCTGGGAGGCAGTCATCACAACTTGTGGCACAGACAGGACTCTGTTTGTAAGGGTGTAAATCATACAGGCAGGCAGCTTTTTAATAGCTATCTGTTGCTCAGGAGTGTCTTAATGAAGGAAACTAGTCTGAGGGAAAAATATTCCAGGAGCATTGCAGGAGAAATGAGGAACTGTACTGTTAAATACTTGCTACCCTATTGAAATTTTTCAGTAGTAAAAGGAATCTTTTATAGAATGCTATTACAAGCATCTGCTAGAAAGTCATGTTCAGCATACCCAAAGACTGCTCAAAGCAGAAATTTGTGGTAATGTTCCTGCTATAGAGCCACGCCACCACTCCCCAGCCTACAATATGTAGATTTGAAGGGGACAGTAAGTCACTGTGAACTCTGAGGGACTTCAGATTTCTGCATACAGATGTAGCAACAGGGCTATAAATATTCTCATTGGCCACAAAGAATAAACTGCTGGCTGGATAGCTCAGTAGTTTAGGTATCTGGTTGAGGAGCCACAGGTTGGGAGTTCAATTTCTAGCCACACTATATAGCCATAGGCAAACTGCACGGTTCCAGGGTGCCTCCAGAAGTAGGGAATGGTAAACCACTTCTGAGTACTCACTACCTAGAACACCCTGAAAATGGTCACCGTACATTGGAATTGACACACACAATTGTTATATTAAACAGATAAAGCCTAGTCCACCAGCATGATGCTGACCTACAGCCATTTCTATTCCAGTCTGACACTAATAACTATAAAATTAGTTTATGCTCAATCCCTGCCAAGCTGATGAATCTCATTTTTTCTGCAGAACTGAACTATAAAATCAATCCCGGTATGTCTCAAGGTAACATTTCCAAGAGTGCCAGGAATCTGATATCAGTAACAATGCAGACTAATGCACCATAAAAATGGACTTGCATATAATTTTATAATTCCCTACCCTGGCAGAGATGCATTTGTTCTGTTATTTTTAATTGCTTCTGCTCTTGAAGTTCTAATTAGCTCTACTTTTGAGGTGTCTGTTAATCATTCTTTTTAAAACTATTTTAGGTCTGCAGTGAAATAATTTAGCAAAGATTGTAATGTAATCTATCCTGAAATGCAAACAATCTAGCATGCTTGTCTAAGTAACATGGCACACACTTTTCAGTATGAACTGTGTCACTTAGGAATGCTGTCAGAGTTGTGATGCTGCGGGCACACTATATTCGAATTTTCCAAGTGAAAGCATGGTCCAGTGTGCAAAGGCTTCTGTTGGGAGAGATTGTGCCTTGGAGCGTACTTTGGCTCAGAGGAAGAGAGGAGGAGGCTTGTGATGAAGCATACTGTGCCACTGACAGGTGTGGTGAAGAAGTATAAACCTCATTTCTGTTTGAGCACAAACATTGACCTGCTGTTCAGAGGAACTGGAGGGAGTGGTAGAAAGGGTTATGAATGCCTTCAGTCTCCCTTGAACCACCCTCTCATTCGTAATCACAAGGATCACCACGGGTGCTACAGAAGCATGCTTTAAGAGCAAGAAAAAGTCAGTTCACCGTGTAATAGAGAAAGGAGAGAGTTTAAAACAAGCCAGATGAGAATTGACCACAGAATAATATTGGCTGGAGCGGTAGAGTTGAACATTTTATTGCACATGTCATTTGTCTAAGTTAGTCTTGCATTTTGTGGCAGCAAATTTAATATAGCTTTGGTTTTTAAACACTTCTATGGCAGGTCATACATAACCAAGAATTGTATGCAGGTGTGTAGGTTCTGCGCAGACAGGTGGGGAGCAGGCTATTGAAGATGGATTGTGATGCACATCTTTCAATGGTTTGCAGGGCAGAAACTAAGAGTATTGTTGTTCCTCTGTTGTACAGCATAGTGGTTGACTTGTCAAGGTTCTGGAAGCCTTCTAGCTCTAAAGGACATGTAATCCCAGGAAGACCACCAGGTTTTGCTATCTATTGGCCCTCAGTGGGTTACCAAACAGAGCTGGTTGACTTATTTAGCCCAGGACTTATGGCTTCTTTTCTTCTTGTTTAATAATATATTGGGCCATGTTTTCTTTACCCCATTAAAAATGCCTTTTTATGTAAATTCAGTAGGGAGTCGCAGATTACTTGGCTATTATAAAATGGGGTCATAACTCAAAAAAGGTTGAGAAACACTGGCCTATCAAAAGGAATGCCTTTAAAATATGCCTATATAATATCTCTTATGATCAGCACCCACAACAGTGAAATTCTTTAAATGTCTACACAGACATAAGCACTGAGTTCAGTGGGGCTTTACTTCAGGCAGGTAGAGATAGGTTTGTTGCCCAAGCATGAGCTAAGAGAAGCGAACAATTTTGTTTTTCCTTAGCTGTTATTTCTCCTAATTAGTTATCACTTGACAACACCTGGACACATGTTTTTGTTCAAACTCATGATCGTATCATAGTAAATTTGCATGTCCCTGTCAAAAAAAATGAGTGATGATATTAGCAATTTTTGACTGTAGCACATGTATTTCTACCACATTCAGCCCATTTAAAAAGCAGTGCCCTCTCTGTTTCCTTTCTTGATGGTCCTTGGAAGCCAGTACAGTAGGCTGATTAATGTTTGACTAGAGTAGGGATACCAGGATGACTATCCAATCCTATTCTTAGCCTGAAGTGCTTGGTACAGCTGCTAGGATAAAACTGAAAAGGGGACAAGCCATGTACACCATCAGTGAGTTCCTAGGAGGAAGAGCAGGCTAAAATCGGGAAACAAAAGAACAATAGTAGTTTAAAGCTGTACCTGAGTGGCAATATGAACAGTACAGAACACAATTCATTTATATCCAGTGTTATTGTAAGGTTTTTTGTTTGAAAGAATTACAAGTACTTCTGAAGTTTCAGTGTGCCCTATGCTATATTAATGTTACTTATTACCAGTGTCCTGCCTGCAAACCTATTATGCCACTAATGGCATTCATCCTCTGACCCTAGCTGAAAACCAAAATATGTGATGTACACTTACGGTTTTTTCCCCTGTGCAAACATTACTGTAGAGTCAACATTGATTTCAGAAACATATCATTAAGACTTGATGGCTTTGAGATTCAGCCAGTTCCCACTTGCTTGATGAGGATATCACTTGCCAACTTGACTGATCTTATTTAGATAGATTTCTGGTACTTTTTTGACTGTTTGCTGGGCTTGTCATAGTACATTCCCTTTTGAACTTCTTGTTTCCATGAGGGCCCAGAACAGAACTCTACTGGGAATCCTGTGATTGCTTCTTTTTCCACAGAAGACCTACAGTAAGTGATCAATAATGATCCAATCTGCATCCAAATGTCTCAGAGTCAGTAAGGATTAGTAACTTTAGACATCCCAGCAGTTCTAGTACACTGTGTGCTAGTGTAACTGCCTTAGCTGGCTAACTGTGTCAACATAGTGTGCTATCTTCAATAACAGTCTGCCCTTTGTATATCCAGAACCTGTTGTGATCTTCCTGATGATGCAAAGTAGCCTTTCCCAACTTGTTGCCCTTTAAATGTGTTGGACTACATATCCTATCATCCTCAACCACCATGGCTATCATTGCACAAAGTGTCCAGCACATTTTGAGAGCACTAATCTGGGGAAGACTGATTCATTCTTTTCTTTACTTGTATCAGTGTTGCCCAATTTAAAATGATGCATGTATATGAAATATACATTGTTTTTTATTTAATTAGATTATTTTTGACCAGAAGCAGGCTACTTCAACAGTGTTATCTTGGCCATTTGCTAGATCTTTTGTACACGTGGTGGGACATAAATTGCATGCCCATCAGTGCTGCATTGATTGAATTTATCCAATCACATAAAATTTGTCCTGTATCCAAGTGGTCCTATTTTACTTGATAATTCTTTGATTTCCCCACTTTGCTTCAGAGACTATTACTTCCAGATGGTCCAGCTAGAGTCTTGTCCTGGCGGGAAACACTCTTCAGCATTCATCCATTCAGCAAGGTGTGTTGTTTTTGCTCTCCATAGGTTTAGCTTAGCTCCTTTTGGTTTAATTTTTAGAGCTTAACATGTGTGTAGAAACCTTTTCATGGATTTTAGACAGATGCATTGTGAAGACTTCCATTGCTTAGCACCTTGAACCAAGCAGGAAGAAGCACACTGCATTAGCTTTCTCTGACTTGGTGTTCACCCAAGCTCATGGTAGTTGTACTCTAGCATCAAATTGGGGCAGACTATATTAGAGTCTACATTAATGTGTTATCATACACACCTATCAATATTTGATGCTAAATATTCTCTACTTGATTAATTTCCTCTGAAAGAGAGGGAGCAGTCCAGCTGCATTTCATTGGCACAAGGTTTGTTGATACAGGCCAGGGATAAAAAAGCTGTGGCTTTCCTGATGCTGGAGGACAAAATCTGTTGTTCCCAGCCATTAAGCCATGCTGGATGCGGCTAATGGGAATTTAAATCCATCAACATCTGAAAGTTCACAGGTTCTCCATACCCAAATGTGAGAGGTATTGAAGTCTCTGGCAAAACGTTCTAATTAGGAAGGGGCCACAGTTCAGTGGCACAGCACATAATTTGCATGCAAAGGTCACAGGTTCAACTCCAAGCATCTTACATTTAACAGCCAGAATGATCAGATGATGTGAAGACCCATGGCTGAGACCCTGCAAAGCTACTACCACTCAAATATGGGGTAAGGTTTATACAGGATAAATGGTGTAAGGCAGACCCCTACATGCCAGTGAACAGACCTGTGATAGAAGATCTATCACCAGACACACACTTTCTATCCCCTTTCAGTACATTCTAACCAGGATATTCCCCAGAGAATGCAGAATGGAAAAGGATGGTATTTCTGTATATCAGAAGTCACTCCTATTAAGCCTAGGGAGCAAACTTTCTGGCTAAATTTCAGTCCCCGATTTCTTATCCTTAGCCATACTGTGCAGAGCTGATGGGAGCTACAGGCAAAAACATCAGAAAGTCCAACAATTAGCCTAATCCTGTAAGTCCAAAGGCTACTCTCAAACAAGAAATACAATTAAAGACACACAGGATTATTTTTTTAAGTGGATTGATTTTATATATCTAGAGCATACAAAGCTGTGTCATAGACAAATACAGCCTACACAGGACACAGATGTGCACCAACTACAGCACAGATACAGCATGGCCACAGGGCTGGTCCTGCCACCATAGCTCTGGCCAGGGACAATGAATCAAACAGATTTCCTCAGTAGCATGGAGAAGAGGGTTCTCCATGCAATTTCACAGCACATGAGTAACCCTAGTCCAGCACTCGGAAACACAGCCCTCTTCTGGTTGGCATGTGCCATGCCACTGAGAGAAGGAGAAGCAAGCAAGGGTAAAACAGCTCTTTTGCTGTTTGTTGCTACATTGCAAGAAAAATGTGCATGTGAAATACTCCTACCAGACAGGAGCTTTCCTGGATGCTAGAAAGACAGCAACAAAAACTGGACCCATCAGATTTCTTACAGTGCTCCCAAACCCGAGGAGGTGTTTGGCAATCCCACATTCTATGTGGTTCCCAACTAAGAGAGACTCCGTTCTATAATCTTGTATTGTCCATGGCACCTGGCTGGAAAGATTCTTATACCAGCCTACTGCCCTTGTGACATTTAGTACATGATTAGTTAAATAATGTTTAAGAATAAAAGACTATCTTATGAAACAGGAAGGGATGGTTGTTGGCAAGGGGCTGTGTGCTTTCATAACCCAGCATTCAGCTTCTGCTTCCTGGGGGTAACTGGCTTCGGAAAGGGAGCTAAAGATAGGAGAGCAACCTCCCTCCACCTAGTTGGCAGGGAGGAGAATAATCTCCGGCTGTGGACATGGAAGGATTCTGCAACATCAGTCAGGCTCCTGTCAACCACACTCCTGCAGGTTCACGGTGGCAACAGCACTGCACTCAAAAGGCATGAGGAGACCAGAGAGGGAAGGGAACTACAGGGGATTGGCCGGGGCAAGGAGAAAGGAAAACTAGAGCTAGAATCCCTTCTCAATGCTGAGTGTGCGCCGGGTGACGTGCTCCATTGTTCCAGACACATATTCTGTCAGACTGATCTGGTAGTGGGCCAACATCTTCAACATAAGGCGCAAGTGCAGCCACCATTGTTCCTTGGGGAGTCTGTGCCTGACAGAAAATAAACAAAGCAGTGTTAGAATTAAATCAGAGCCCCAGATAAGTCATAGGGTATGCAGGGTCAAATATGTCATAGGGTATGCATGGTAATAGTACAAACAGCAGCTCTGGCCATGTGCAGAGTATTTTTCCTTCATATCTGTGAAAGCAGAGCTTCCCAAAAATCATATATTTTAGCATTTCTTTTAAAGATAAACATTAATTGGAAGAGATGCAAGTGGACAACAGGCAAGGAGACCACCCAGCTTATTCTTAGACTCAGATTTGAAGTTCTAAGGAGCATCTTCAAAAGTAAAGGTTACGTGCAATCTAAGTTTTCATTTCCGTATTGGCAGATGGAAAAAGAGGCCACAAAACTGAACAGCAAACAAAGAATCTGTCTGGAGACACCAATCTAACACTTCACAGTTTTCCAGCAGATCTAGCTGTTTTCTGTCCTTCCAACAGGAAGTAGAAAATGTAGCCATATTTGAGATAATTTTGAGATAAAATTCCAGTCCCTTCCAAGCAGCCTGCCTTGCACTATAACAGTGAACTTCCTGTGTGTTAAAATTTAATGTCTGATAAATTGGGACAGGGAAAAGAGTTACTTACTCAAAATCTGTGACTTTCTTGAGCTCAGTCACAGGGCTAAAGGACACAGTCTTCCTCCTCAATCCTATCACACAGGCAGAGTCTGCAGAATTGGCAAATACACGGCCTGTGGAAACAGAAAGGCCTTTTACTTGCCATGCCAGCCAATTCCAACTTTGTATTGGATGGAGATTACCTTGGAGATCTAGGGCAGAGAGCCAGCAGCAACAAAGAACTAAAGACTTCTGAGACTGTGGCAGTTAGCAAGACACAAAGAAAATGGCCGATGCCACTGTTCTCATGGAATCCTGATGAACACAGAAGGTGTCCCAAATCATAATGGGTCTCTGGGACACAACACTTGGAATGGCGCCTCGCCAGGGTTGGTCTTCTTCGTTCTGAAGACAGGCCTTTTGCACAGCACACTTTAGTGCAGGGCAATGGGATATCTGGTCCTCCAGAGGTTGTTCGACCATAACTGGCTATGTAAGTTAAGGCTGATGGAAAATGCAGTTTAGCAACATGGGTGGGGGGGGGGGGGCACACATTTCCTAGCCAAGCCTTCAGGGGCTTACTCTGGGACTGAAGCAATACCTTCCATAACTCTAAAGGCAGCCATGCCTTACGCAGAGATTAGCTGTGTGAAATGGAATATGACGGTGGTCATTTTTTGAGAGCAAAGTCTGAGAAGGGACTCCTTTGTTGCAGCAGGAGGGAACTGTATGGGCAGAAAAAAAAAAAGAGGTCCCATAATTGCCACATACCATCAAGGCCTATGCCAGGGTTGCTAAAATCTCATTTAGATATGGGCTGATGGTGTAAATGGCTTCTATTAGAGGTCAAGCTATGACTCCATTCCGCTTCGCCTCAGCTGGAAGAAAGCAGGCAAGATGCCAGGGAAGGTCTATCTCTTTAAAGCAAAAGGGAAGTGTAGAGGCACAGTAGCCTCAGGGCAGCTGTCTCTTCAAGCAACGGCAACAGTGCTTCCCACGCAAGATTGTGCCACCCTTAAACCTGCTGCTTCAACACAACGTGGGATATGTAAAAGTGGCTGAAAGAGAGAAGTTGGGAGGCAGTGCAATCCAATCTGCCAAATGTCTTCTCAACATGCCTGCTTCTCACAAGAAAATGCTTGGCAAGCATTTTCCATCCTAAAGACAGTATCCGAACCTACCCTTGCGGTAAGCTTCTTTCAGCTTCTCTGACATCCACAGTACAGCTTTCACACCCAGCTTGGTGCCATAGTTGCGATCAAAGGGAGTTGGAGCACCTCCCTAGAGAAAGACATGAGAAGTGGAAAGCTAAGCCTACTTGGAGAGTTGTGCTCTTCCTGCTGAGAAAAAGGATACTCTTAAACAACATTTCTGCTACAGGCAAGAACTGCCATTCATTCTTTCTTTCATCATAAATGTTAAATTCTGTTTGAAGTGGCATGTGCCTTCTCAAAGTATTGATTGTAACTCCAGACCAGCCCCACTTACCTGCTGGAGATGACCTAGGACATTGATCCTGCAATCAAATATACCTTTCCCCTCTGAAGAGTACAGGTTGTAGAGGAATTCAGTGGTGTAGTGCTCATGGCACTTCTCATTCCTACGAAAAAAGCACAGGGAAGAGGGCACTTCTGAGACACACACAGGCAAGTATGACTGCATCTGTTGCAGAAATGGTAGCACAGAAAATACTCTGGATATAGATCAAGGTGCTGACTTTAAATATTAAGAGCCTTCAGTGACTGAGTCAGGTGTATTTTATGACAAAGCTCCCCTTATGAGTTTCTCTACCTTTTTCAGAGGCTTCCAGGTAAGACTTTTTGCAATTGCCTTGCTTAACATGTTTTTTAATTCAGAAAAATAAACCCAGAAAAAAGCTGTATGGTTCCCCCTACCAAAAAACACACACAGTACAATAAAAATGTAGGAGCAGACAATATCTTTATTGGACCACCGGCTGTCTACTTGATTTTTTAGTGGCCCAATAAAGGTATATCCTGCTCCTGCATTTGTAATGTTTATAATGTGTATCTGAGACATCTTCCACTTGTTTTCCATATTTTTCTTGCACCACTGATGGAAAGCAATTTCAGGATGCAAGCAACTCATACACAAAATGACAAAGGCATGTGCACTTGAGAAACCTCCAAAAGCCTTTATTAAATGGCAGTTTGTCACTGATGATGATATCACCATCGTGCAAGTAGAGCTAGCTGTACAACAGATTTTCAGCCACTGATGTTTGTTTTTTGCTACCTTACTCCCCATAAGGAGCCAAAGGTGACTCACAACAACTAAAACTATACAATAACAAGATTAAAAAATATACAAAACTATATTAAAACACAAATATTAATCAAGATTAAAAACAATTAAAAAACTTATTAAAAATATCTACATCTAATACTTGTGCACAGAATAAGGAAACAGCTTATAAATAAAGCAACATTAATATACTGTGAGACTGTTTGCATAGGTAAGGCAAGGGCTAAGAGCTTTGGGAATTACTAGTTCTGGTTCAGAAAGTGGGCAGAACTGAATGGTAGCAACCCTTTGCCATGATAATCCCTTATGGGGAACTGGGCGTGAGGAATTGACAGGTTTAAATTAAACCTGGAGGAATTGTTGAATACAATTCTGTACAAATGAAATAAGTGTTTGTAAGAATCAGTGCTGTAGAAAGAAGTAAGGCTAGAATTTATACAGCTGAATTGATTCTAACAGCTGAGGAAGAAATCCCAGGATTGGATAACCATGGGATAAAGCTAGCAGACCTAGCACACACACTTTGTGGGTTGGGTTGATGGAGTGTTGCTGTACTGGAAGAAGTTGTGTCTTCGTGCTATATCTTGGGAGAAGAACTCTGGCTACTGGACTGAACACATGGTATATGACAGCTTAACTAATTTACAAGGACTTTGACTCTGATTTATGCATTGAACTCTGTTGAAACTACTGTGTATGACTTTGGACTGGAAACAAGGACTAAGCTGTACATATATGTATATATCCTGTAAATAATACAACTATTCTGCTATCAACACTACATTATTGCTTGGCGTCTTCATCTCTCAAGGAAGTTTTCTACTGGTTAGCGCCACCTGGTGTATCCTGGTAATACCGCACCTCTGTCAATGGTTAGGGGCCCAGGTATGCGCCCAGGTATACGCCCAGGAAGCTACTAAAAAGATTGCTGGCCTTGTGTGAATCTAGAAGGAGTGAGCCAAGAAGTGTACAAACAGCAGAAGTGAGTAAAAACAGCCTTGTCAACAGTCTGTGTAAATGGCAAGTGAAATGTTAATGTCAGGACTGAGTATTAAGAAGTTAAATGGAGAAAACTACTCCACTTGGCAGCAGAAAGTCCAGTTACTTCTCCAAAAAGAGTCATTGTGGGACATAGTTGAGAATCCACCAAGCGTATTAAATGAAAGAAAAAAGACACAGAATTCTAAAGCACTTGCAATAATTGGGTTGACTCTAGAAGATAGTCTCCTAATCCATCTTAGAGGCCAAACTTCTGCAAAACAGGCATGGGAGGATCTAAGGGGACTCTTTGTAAGAGTCAGCGTTGGAAGCCAAATCCAAATTGCAAGAAAACTATTTCGTACCAGATTACAAACTGGTGGGAATATGTTACAACATTTAGAAATAATGAAAACAATGCTCATGGACTTAAGAGAGAAAAATATAGTATTTACAGAGCTACAAGAAGCTTTCATAATTCTCTCTTCATTAGACAAAACATATGACCAATTTGTATCTAATTTAGAGGTTCTTCCCCAAGCAGAACTGACAGTATTGAATGTAACCAGTAGGCTTTTGGAGGAGGAACAGAAGAGGAAAGATAACTTGCATCTCCGTGACTCTAAACCCTCTAATCAAAAAAACAAGACGAAAGAATTTGAGGATGAGGAAGTCACAGCTGCAAATATTCAACCTGGGAGGCGATGTTTTGCCTGTGGTTCCAGACGACATCTGATAAAAAATTGTAAATTTAAGAAGAGAGAAAGAAAACAACCACGACATGATAATGATGCAACACACCTGACAGAGACTATTTATAACTCCAAACACCACAATGAAGAATGGATTGTTGACTCAGGGGCAACGACAAACATGTGTAAGGATAAAAAGCTGATATTCAATTTTCAGACAGTATTTAATCAGCAAGTATTTTTGGCTGATGGTATAAGTGCCAAAATTTTGGGCAAAGGTAAAGTAAAATTACCATGTTTAATAAAGCCAATTGATGTAATATATGTGCCAAAGCTAAAACATAACTTATTATCAGTTAGCTCATTAGCTAACCATGGCTTTACTAGCACATTCTATAAGAGTAAATGTGTAATTACTGGTGAAAATAATGAAAAGCTGACTTGCTATATTAGGAACAATCTATATAGGTTGAACAGTGCAAATGTAAATAATGTCTATGAAAATATATGTCCACATAGGGATTGTATTCACTTGTGGCATTTGAAACTAGGGCATGTTAACTATAAAACTCTACGTAAGACTATAGAGAACTCAGTTGGAGTAAATTTAAAGCAGTGTGATAAATACATAAACTGCCAAGCTTGTCAATTAGCTAAAAGTAAATGTGCTCCTACTAAGAAATATAGTAATATACAAGTTGACAATATTTTAGACCTTGTATCAATGGATTTAATAGGACCTAAACGTGCATCTTTAGGAGGAGCAAAGTACATTCTTTCAATCCAAGATCGGAAATCCAGATTCGGTTTCTGCTACTTGATGAAGGATAAAAGCTCAACACACATTGAATTTGAGAGATGGTTGAAATTTGTGGAAAGGAAAACAGGTAGAAGGGTTAAACAGATACAAACAGATAATGGGACTGAATTTACAAATGCAAAGTTCCAGTCAATTTTAAGCAAGCATGGGATTACTCATAGGAAATCAGCTCCTTACACCCCAACACAAAATGCATTCATAGAAAGAAGGGGTCAAACACTGCAAAACATGGCTGAGGCAATGATAAGAGGCAGTAAACTTTCAGAACGATACTGGGGAGAGGCTATTCTTTGTGCCAACTTTTACTTAAATATACTTTGGCACAGTGGCATAAATAATATTCCATAGACTATCTGGACAGGGAGGAAACCAAATTTAAAATTCCTGCATGTATTTGGGTCACCAGCATGGGTCCACATCCCTAAAGAAAATAGAAGGAAGGGAGATAAGAAAGCTAAGCTAATGTATTTTTTGGGTTACCAACAAAATAGAAGAGCATATAGATTTGGTTTACCCAACACAAACAAAGTAATCATTAGCAGCAGTGCCTCATTTAATGAGCATGCTTATTGGGACAAAATAAGTTTGCCTCCAGAAACCATCATACACACACCAGAATTGCAGGAGAATGGGGAAGGTAGTAGTGATGATGAAGAAAACTCTCAACCAGAACAGGTAATCAAGAAAGAAGCAGAACCTGTTGAATCACAGCCAGATAAAGAAGTCCCATTTACCTCAGAGGAGAGGGAAACTCGTGAGGAGGAGAAAGAATTGCCTAGGAGATCAGCCAGGGAGCATAGACCACCTGATAGATATCAACCAGAAAACTATTACTGTCTCAATGTAACAGAACCTGAAACATATGAAGATATTTGCAATATGCCAAAGATTGAGCAAGAAAAATGGAAAGAAGCATTAGAGAAGGAGTTAAATTCTCTAAAACAACTCAAGGTATATGAGGAAATTCAGAAACCTGCTAACAGTAAAATTATTGGGTGCAGGTGGGTATTTAAGAAGAAAGTAGATGCTGATGGTAATTTAAGATACAGAGCAAGGCTAGTTGCTAAAGGATATTCTCAGACTTCGAATGATTACGACCAAGTATTTGCCCCAGCTTTAAGACCGGAAACCTTGAGATTTGTGTTGACATATGCAGCTAAACACAAACTAGTTTCTAGACATGTAGATATAGAGACAGCTTACTTAAATGCCGATTTGCAACATAATATATATATGAAAATACCACCTAGCATTGAGGAAAAAGACAAATGTTGGCTACTGAAAAAGAGCTTATATGGATTGAGGCAAAGTGGGTATGAGTGGAATCAACATTTATCCAAAACTCTCAAAGGTAATGGATTTTTACAAGGAAAAGCAGATCCTTGTCTATTTATAAAAAGAGATGAACAAGCTATTATATTGATTTTTGTAGATGACATTGCTATATTTACAAAAGGTGAGAAATCTGCTAATGAAATAATTCAAATGCTGAAGAGAAATTATAAATTAAGAGACTTGGGAGAGATAAGCAACTACTTAGGAGTAGAGATAAAGAGATATGAAAAAGGATTCAAAATAGCTCAGAGAAATAAAATAATGAAGCTATTAAAGCAGTACAACATGGAAAATTGTAAAGGTGCTATCACTCCAATGAA
Organism: Intellagama lesueurii; assembly: GCA_037013535.1. Classification (NCBI taxonomy): domain Eukaryota; kingdom Metazoa; phylum Chordata; class Lepidosauria; order Squamata; family Agamidae; genus Intellagama; species Intellagama lesueurii. The sequence goes on from JBAJHW010000003.1 coordinate 221,481,789, forward strand.
TGTAGAATTTGAAAAAGAAAATATTACAGGTCCTGATTGTGATATTGATTTGTATAGATCATTAATAGGTAGTCTGTTATACCTAAGTAGATGGTCAAGACCTGACATATCTATAGCAGTAAATTTACTATCAAGAAATGTGAGCAAGCCAAATGAAAAACATTGGCAAGCTGCTAAGAGAGTGTTGAGATATTTAAAAGAGACACAAAACAAACAATTATATTTAGAACCAAAGGGAGAATTGACCATAACTGCATACGCAGATGCAAATTATGGAAATGATATCATAACAAGAAGATCTACTTCAGGAATGACAGTTCATTTAGGTGAAAGTTTAGTAAACTGGAAAACAGCAAGACAAAAGTTCATATCTCTATCATCTGCTGAATCAGAATATGCAGCACTATCAGAAATATGTACTGACCTTGTTTACTACAAACAATTAGCACAGGATCTAGGGATAGATTTACAAGATCCAATAGCAGTTAATGAAGATAACCAGGCAGTCATCCAGATGGCAACTTCTCCGAACATTAAAAACAGGTCAAAGCACATTGATATCCGATATCAAAATGTCAAACAAAGTATAGAAAATGGATTAATTAAACTGATTTATTTTGAAACTGAAAGGAATATTGCAGACTGTTTAACTAAGGTATTAGGACCTACTAAACATGAAAAAGCTTGTAACATGTTGGGATTAAAATGAAATGAATATTGAAAAACAATTTAAAAATGTATATGAATGTAAACTAAATTGAATTCAACAATTGGAGGAGATTGACAGGTTTAAATTAAACCTGGAGGAATTGTTGAATACAATTCTGTACAAATGAAATAAGTGTTTGTAAGAATCAGTGCTGTAGAAAGAAGTAAGGCTAGAATTTATACAGCTGAATTGATTCTAACAGCTGAGGAAGAAATCCCAGGATTGGATAACCATGGGATAAAGCTAGCAGACCTAGCACACACACTTTGTGGGTTGGGTTGATGGAGTGTTGCTGTACTGGAAGAAGTCGTGTCTTCGTGCTATATCTTGGGAGAAGAACTCTGGCTACTGGACTGAACACATGGTATATGACAGCTTAACTAATTTACAAGGACTTTGACTCTGATTTATGCATTGAACTCTGTTGAAACTACTGTGTATGACTTTGGACTGGAAACAAGGACTAAGCTGTACATATATGTATATATCCTGTAAATAATACAACTATTCTGCTATCAACACTACATTATTGCTTGGCGTCTTCATCTCTCAAGGAAGTTTTCTACTGGTTAGCGCCACCTGGTGTATCCTGGTAATACCGCACCTCTGTCAGGAATGGATATCAAATATCTACATCATAGAATACCACTAAGCAAGCTATGGTGCCACCAGCCACTAAGCACTGGCAAAACCATTGCCCCTACTGTATTAACCTTTCTCTTAAGGAGTCTCTTCCTATTTTTCCACTCCCTGCAGGACTGCGGCAATCTATCACGTACCCATCTCACCAGGGGGCAAAGCCGAACTAATTCACATTCCACACTGTCAATCTCTTTCCAATGCTTCAGGGGTTTCTGGGCTGCAGTTATTTCATTTGTGCTGAATCACAATTCAGCCACATTTACATAGATGCAAGTATTAGCAATATTCCAGGGACTGGAATATCCAATCAGACCCAGACGTTGATGGTATCTGACCCTGTCAGCGTATAACAGATGTTGTACAGCATCCTGGTCTCTCTAACTCTCTGCTGACTATAAATTTACTCCTTTATTTTTCTAACTGTGGCCAGAATCTTGCTGTCCATTGACATATGTGTAATTGGAATTTCATAAGCTTACAGTGACAAATTGCTGCAAATTAACAATTCCTAATTACATGCCCATTCCATTCTGTGACCTGGTGCACAACCAGGAATGCAAATAGCACCCTGTTAAATTAGTAGCCATTCACTGGTGCAAGTTCTGCAATTTCATTTACACTCATGTACATCACCAACAGGATTCTAGCCAGTGCCAGGAAAATAATAATATGATGATGAATCCATGTTAAGACGTCTCCTGTTGGTCTTATCAGCTATCGGAAACATCTCATCCACCTTAATAATATCTGCTGCTGGGTGTCAGCTTGTGGCCAGTGGATTCAAACAGCTATGGATTTTAAACGTCGGCCTCCAGTTACAGTGAACATTTATGTCCTCTTGCACAATTGGAACATGGTTATTTATAGCCCATTCCATAACTTACCGCAGTACTAGGCCTCTCTGAATGTCTGTTTTCATTTTGTCAGTCAAATGTTCAACATTTGCCTGGAAAGACACAAAAAAACACAATAGTTTTCATTGGACTCATTTTTGCTGAATACAGAGAAATCTTTACACAAAAGGAGAAGGAAATGTGACTTCTGAGCTACGAAAGAAAATGTGGGAACCTGATGAACACTTTGTTAACATTTGGTAGTGTGAGAATCAAAAATCATCACTGCAACAATTGTCAGGAGTTTGTCAGCTAGGAGGGAGATGGGGTTGTTTAAGCAATTAAGGAAATCCTGTTCTGAGAGAAATAGCCATCTTGCAACATAAACCAAAAGCACTGTATCGTTAAGAATTACAGATTTATTTCTGTGTGAGCTTTCATGGACTACAATCCAATTGTGTTTGAGGAAATGGACTGTAATGCATGAAAACGGACAATGAAATAAATGTGTTAGTTCTAACTAATACTTGTGTTTTCATTTCATTTTTAAGGAGATTCTGGTCAGTCTCGGCTTCATTCTTAGAAACCAGCAACTACAACTCCTCAACACATTTATATGAACACTAGTCATGTTGATACCAATGGAACACACTCCAAAGCAAATGTGTTCAGGTGATGTATCTTCATGCCCATATTGCACAACATTTCAAACAAATACTGAAAGAATCAGAGATGAAACAGCCAAACTGGAAGGAGCATTTTCCATCAGATCCTAACTTGTTCTTGTCCTGCAATTGTGAGTTCAATATTTATTGTTAAGAACAACTCAGGGTCACCATTACAATCAGCCACTAACCATATTGACTGGGGGATTCTGAGAGCTGCAGTCCCTCAAAGTAACATTTCAAATCTCAGAAAATAATTAGTTTTTGGGTATCAGGTGCACCATGTGCTTCAACTGCTTACTTGAGTGGTGGTAGGGATATTTATTTGCAACCTTTTCACTTGGCTGTGCTGGCACTTGGATTCTCAGTGTATGTTGCCCTAGATAGAGGGAAGGTCACAACACAAGCTGTCTATATGCAGCAGAATTCACAGAGGCTATAATTTATTAAAGCTTGTAAAAGAAAAAACTATCCTCTCTCTGCTTGCATGTAATCTACATCAAATATATGTAGTGATGATCTTGTGACATGAGGCATATGCTACGACTAGCTGCCTGAAACTTCAGAGCGTGAAGTTTGAGGCTGCTTCTACTGTGTACCTTAGGACCTGGGAGGCCATTGTTAGATAGTTTTCATATAAAATGCATTTTTCTCAGTGTTACAAAAGGCTCACCTACAAAACACTGTGACTAAGGAGATGTAATGATATAGAAGTGGCTTGGTACACGTGCATCTAGGGGAGCTTTTCTGAACAGCTATAGGAAAGTCCAATTCAGTTACCTTCCCATCTCCCACATCCCAATCACTGTACAAACATTCTCAGCAGAACCTGTATCGTGCATCATTCTCAAACATGGTGTGTGCAAGCAGAAAAAATTGCATTTGTGTACAGGAACATGCCACTGACGAGCAGAAATTTAGATACACATTTTTCTACTGCCCCTTCTAGCTCAAGTTCCCCAGGCATTCATTGTCATGGGGCCTAGATGTAAGATGTATCACAACAGGGAAAGGTCACAAGAGAGATAATAAATTTCTGCCTCATTTTAATTTGCCTCACAAGGAGACATCTGAATTTTCATGACAGCAGTTACTATCACAGTAGGCCCATAAGGTTTCCTGTCTCTCTCAGCCAATTCATCTCTACCTCCATTTCCAGAATCCATATGGTTGTAGCATTCTACCCCTCTCTTCACACACACTGTTTCCTTCCAGCAGGAGTAAGGCTCCAGATGTTTTGGTCTAGAACTTTCATAATACCTCATCACTGGCAACAGTGGCTAGGGCTTCTGGGTACTGAAGTCCAAAGCATCTAATGAACCAGACATTCTATTCCCCTGCCATCCAGCACCCTGGCTTCTGCACATTTAATGAATACATAGAACCCATGTTTTCGTCACTCCACTATACTGTATACAAGCAACACTTCAGTAAGCCCACTACATAGACATGCACAGTTTGACAACTAGCACACCTTTAAGTCATGAATGGTGAATGGTTCTTCATAGACATAGGCAGCATCAGCTCCCACTGCAATGCCGGTAACGGTTGACAAATAGCCACAATAGCCTCCCATAGTTTCCACAATAAATACGCGTCGTTTTGTGCCTGATGCAGATTGCTTGATGCGGTCACAGCTCTGTAACAGGAAGAGAAGTCAAGAAAAGGAAAGGCTTGGTTGCCCAGGCAGTGGAAGGCGTTAAAACTCTTGACTTCAAACTCCATGTTGCTTCCATGCAGCTGCATGGCTTGACATCTGCCAGTTGAGAGCTAACTCTGCTAAAGATGACAGCAGCGCAAGCCCAATTCTGGCAGAAGCTGAGATGGCACCACTCAAATGACCACCATCCTGTCCATTCTGGGGAGCCACTGTGATGTTTAAAAGCCACCTGTGATATTTCCTGTTCTCAGAGGATAACACAAAAATAGGTTTAGCAACATTTTATATGTTTTCCAGTGTTGATGGCAAGTCCAATGTAGATAGAACAGCCCACATGCACTAACTTCTCACTCATCCCACCTCAGTTTGGTGACACTCAGACTGGCAACACCACAATGTACTACCAAGCTCATATTACCTTTTTGAGCAAAATCAGGAAAATTTTAACACCTGTCTTTCTAAATCAGGCCACTGCACTTTGGTCCAACGTACATAGGACAGTTCTGCAGATGCCACCTTCTCATTCAGCATGTCAGTAAACATTCAAAAAATAATCTCTCCACAAGGAATGAATGAACAATAAAATATCAAATGGGATTCAGGGAAACAATGTGTAAAATGATACATAAAATAGTTATTATGTATCATCAAGTCAACTTCAACTTCTGGTGACTCTTTCTAGGGTTTTCTAGGCATATAGTACTCAGAGGTAGTTTACCATTCCTTTCTGGGAGTGCTCTGGAACTGCATAGCTTGTCAAAGGCCACATAGGCTGGTTCTTCTCTTACAATGCACAATGGGGAATCAGACTCCTGACCTCTGGCTCCACTGGAGCAAAACATCATGACATCATTCATCTGGATGGATTTTCAACTACAGAAGGGCATGAACCACCGGTTCAGCAGCTCATGCTGGTTCGTTTAGCAGCCATAAGTGTTTGGCGCTTCAAAGCCCCACCTCCTCCAGCAGGCACCCACTCAGAGGCAGTGCCCAGAGAAGGCAGGACAGGGAAGCCAGGCTGCTGCCTCTGAGTGGGTGCCTGATGGAGGAGGTGAAGCTCTGAAGTGCTGAAAACCTGTTTGGCCGATAAATGAACTGACACAAACTGCCAATTTGTGTCCATCTCTATTTTCGATCCATGATAAGTAAGCAGAAAGAGATCTTCAATGTAGTTCTGTAACAACTTCAACTCAGTTTGTGAAAGTGAAAGAGTGAGATTTCCATGTTAAGAATTATTATGAAAAGGAATGAAAACAGATCATACCTTTACATACACGTGTTATATAAGAGCATTTAGAATACTTTATATAATTCTGCTCACTCCAAAAAGATACCAGAAATACGGGCAATCAAAATAATGAAAGGCACTGGAGCACCTTCGCTTTTACAGTGGTAGGTAGTCTTATGTGCTCTGCCTTGCTCACCTTCCTGCCTTTGCCATACATATTCTCTAACTTCCTTACCAAAATTCCCAAAATGTACAGGAGAAAGAAAGTGATGGAAAAAAGCCTTATCCAATATCCCCTAGTTCCCTGAACACTATATATAGCTGAAGAATATTCCCAACTCACTTCCATGGCAGCATTGACAGCTGTATCAGATCCCAGACTGAAGTCAGTGCCAGGAACATTGTTACTGATAGTAGCTGGTATCACACACATGATGATACAAAGCTCGTCATACTGTCCCCGTGCTTCCACCAACTGGAGTACTCCCTCATACGCCTGCAAAAAACAAAAGCAGTTGGAAACATAAACCACCTTACTGAGCCCAAGTGGTGGACTGCAAATAGTATGTGAGAAGTCTGGCATCATTGAGCATTCTAACAAACTCTCCCTGTGAACTTTGTGCACACACCTTGGAGGGAGACTGGTCCTGTCAAAATAGTCTATCCTTGGAGGCTTCTCAACCCAGATGGGTTTAGAGAGGACTTGGGAGGGTTTCTGGCAGATCTGGCTGGTGATCGTGTCAAAACCCAGGTCACCAGATGGCATACTGAGGTGGCCCAGGCAGTTGACACAATCGTTCTCAAATGCCCTCTCCATTTCAGAGCTTGATCTCCCCCCTGGTTTACAGAGGAATTTCAAGCTAGGAAGTTGGCCAGGAGACAGCTAAAGAGCAGGTGGAGGAAGGACCAGTCCGATTCAAATTTGGCAGTGATTAAGTCCTTGACCAGGAGGTAAGTGAACATCCTTAAATTGGTCAGAAGGGCCTTTAATATCAAGATCATTGCTGAGGCAGTGAACCAACAATCAGAACTCTTCTGAGTGGTTCTTGACCTCACCAACCCTGGTCACTCTCAGCCTCATCTGGGTGATTTCACCAGTGAACAATTTGCTACCTATTTTAAGTCCAAAATTGAGGCTATCCAGCTAGGTCTTGTCCCCACTAATAGTGTAGCCAATCCTGGAGATCCCTGATGCATCTCCCTTTGTTCATTTGGTTCGGTCTGGCATGGCTACATCGGAAGATATGTCCAGGGCACTGGTTCACTGTAGATTGGCTGCCTCCCTGCTTGACCCTTGCCTAGCCTGGCTACTAAAAGCTGCCAGTGATGCCATTCAAGGAGTCAATAAGCTTCTCCATACATACCTCAAATCCTCCAACAACCAGCAGAGCCTGGATGTTAAATTTCCGGACATTTTCAGCAATCTTTTCCATGCATGTCTTTGGAAGAGTTCTGGAAAAACAAGAGCAAAGCAAGTCTTAAGAAAAGCTGTTATCACAACACTTGCCATTCATACCTTTGTTTTACAGAATCTGCTTCACAATGAATAGAAATGGAGAGTTAAGGATTACATGAAGCAGGCAGAAAGAGGCTTAAAATGTTCCAAATAAATATCTTGCTGAAGCATTTCCCACATAATAATATGTAGCAAAGATATGTCATATACTGATGGGCAGCCTCTGATATAATACGTCCTTGGCCAAGTGAGCAGAGAGAGAGAGAGACCAACAGAGTCCCCATAAGATGGTGAGTGCAAAGTACTTAGTGATAATAAGCTCTTTGTATTACTTCCTGCGGGATGAATGGCTCTGTGACTAACAGTAGGAAAGTAAAAACATGTTTAATAAACCCACTTGTTTCCACTTTGGCCAAATAACAATGGGAGAGTGTACTTCAGGCAGTCTTTCCAGGTCTTGGAAAATGTTCATATATTCAGATATACAAGTGTCTGACGGGGAAAAAATTAACCAGCTAAGTGCATAAAAGGTTGTGGTCAGTCCTCATCTCCAGAACTAAGTAAAGAAGAGGCTGCTTCAATGAGGGCACAGGAGCTTTCCAGTGAAGATGGTTCTACATAGTTATTGTATCACGGATCCTTAAGAGCAACATTAGTCAGATTTGACAAGTGGAGTGGAGTTTGTACAGGAAAGAGGAAAGATGTAACACTCAAGAGTTGTTGCTGCATTTTTGTCTTGCAATTGCAGAATGATCCAGCTGTAAAATCTCTGCAGCAGGAAAAAAGAAACATTGAGCACAAGGTGGATGATTTGAAAGCGTAGCAATGTTTGTTCTGAGGACAGCAGAGACACAACTCTGTCACCAGGCATGGTCCAGGGAGGATACATTTTAGAGGGATTTTTCCCGGGTCAAAACAGTCCAAACCTCTGTACTATCTCTGACTTCTATATTCATTATCTATCAATCAAAATAAGTTTCTTCCAGAAATGATGTGCATGATGCCAACAATATATTCATTCTATTCAGAAAATGTCATGGTAAGAGCATGGCATGGAGGATAAACGAGTAGTGAGTGGTCCAAAATTGGCACTCCAAGTACACATTATATGGACCCCTGTCCTGGACAATGCAAAGGTTGTTGGTGTATTTTTAATTATTTATAACTCTAAATTTGTTTTTATTTTGCCTTACGTGCATATTTTAATGTAGATTTATTATAGCAAGTGGTATATAATTACTACAAATAAATATATAATGGCTGTTGGCATAGTAAATCATGCTAGAGTGGGCCCATAAATTAGTGGGGATTAGGTAAACCAATTTCTCCATTAAGTGTGATCGTAAATGAGCCTACTCTAGTTGTTACTTATTGAATTCAGCAAATTGTGAATTCAACCATCATGTTGCCGATCTCCACCAAGGAATAAATGACAGTGCAATGTACAGGACAACAGCCCTCTCAATCCTTATTTTCCCCCAGGACTGGACTGGACTCTACTGGACTAAATCTTCAATCCTTATTAAAACCCTGCACTGGACTGGCTGGTGGGACTGGTTTAGAACTTGTAGCACTTCTGGAGCCACAACACATTCTCATGGAAGGCCAAGAGTAGCCAGCATTAAAGTCTGGCATTCCTGTCACTGCATAACTGGAATGTCAACATCCAGGGTTTGTGCTTATTCTGAAAAGGACATGTTGTAAATGAGAATGAGATTATGTATCAAGGAGATTATGGATTAAGGAAATTCCTTCCAAGTATGACAATGAAGAACTGGTGGGGAACTCACTGTGAATATCTTATTATATCCCTCTGAAGTTTAGAGGACAGGGAGGCAAGGTTTTCAGAGAGAAGTAAATAAAAGCACCCAAAGGATATGAACTAGTGCTCAAGGGGACTCTGCTCTGGTGACACAGCATGCACTGTGTCTATTTTTTCAGATCTGATAATGTTAAGCTTTGGTTCTTAAAAATAAGAACAAAAACAAATTGTAGAATGTAAAAGATCAGAGGTTTTCCAAAAAAAGTGATCATGACGTAGCGTTTGCTATGATAAGAAAATAATAGAACAGCATAGACTGCCCATGTGGAAAAGCTGATTTAGACAAGCTCATCATTGAGCAAAGATTGTGCAAAGTAGATGGCGAACTTGCAATGTTTTGCAGGAAACACAACGGAAAGCCAAATGAAAGATAAACACGAGGAGAAACTTTTTAATTGCCTGAATACTTCAACAGTAAAACAAATAGTAACATGTTCTTGTGGCTTCCAAGAAAGGAGGAAAAGATCAGAATATTCCATTTTAGAGAAGGTGAGATCCATTTATTTCACAATTTCATGGAAATATTGATTTTTCTGGTCCTTAACCTCGAAGGACTTACCGCTTGGTCCCCAGCATGGATCCTCCACGGCCTAGCCATCCCGCCACATCGTGCCAGCCAACTGCTTGGATCTATGAAAGTTAAAATGTAATTAGGCCTCTCATGATTTGTTCAATCATTTCTAACTGTGATCACACTACTATACCAGGTTTTATTTTAAATGTTGAAATTAGAGGTGAAGTCAATGCCATTTTATAGGGGAAGATCTCACTGGCTGCTTATTACCAATTTCTTCCTCCATCACATCAATCTAATAAGAATTTCAAAGCCTTTTTCAATTATGTTGTTTTGATGATAAACGATACTCCTGTTATTTCATATTATTATTGCATAACAGACAGTTTTCAAGTACACAAGAAACACTGTAGCAGCACACAATGAAGCCCAGACAAATTACCACCAAATACATACTAAAAATAAAAAAATGGAAATTGAAAACAACTGGAGGACTAGAAGTGCAGAGGACTAAAAAATAAAAACCCTCTTATGACGTCCAGGAGAATAAAACAGTTGTTCACCTCGTGCCTAAAAACCACAGTGGTGCCAGGGGAGCCTTCCTGGGAGGGCATTGAAAGACAGGGGCCACCACAGAAAGGGCCATATCTCATGTAAGCCTTTTCATCTCACCGCTTTTAGCAGGGGTACCTGTCAAATGAATTTTGGCTGGTGCATCTTCCAGTTGAAAAAGAAAAGGCAAACAGACAAAACCTAGGAATATGGCTGGTGGCTCAAAAGAAGGAAAGTTTTCTGCCCTTCTGATCAGAGACAGACTTACCTGTCCTTTGCTCAAGCCTTCAAAGCCATCATTTACCACATACATTGTGTGGCCTTGACAAATCCCAATACGGACAGCTGACCGGACTGCCGCATTCATCCCTGCTGCAGGGGCTCCCACATTCAGAATGGCAATGCTGAAATTGCTCTGGCCAGGAAAGGAAAAAGGAGAGTGAGCAATCCACATAGTGCTTGAAGGAATCTCTGGAGCACTTGCAGGATTGTGCAAGGAGCCTTTAAGACAGAAGTGAAGAACTTCTAGGCTTCCAGATGCTTCGGCCTTACAACATTTCTTACCATTTTACAATACTGACGGTGGTTTCTAAGAACTGGAAGACCAAAGATCTACCTTAAGAACTACATGTACTAAGGAAAAAGGTGTTACCCGGTGAGGGGTTAAACTTTATTTATCTTGCCCTGCAGTACTAACAAGGAAGTGTTTTGAGGAGTTCAGGCACAGCACAGAATAGCCAGCTCAAGGATGCCTCCTTTACCACCAAAACATCTGAATGGAATATTCAAGAACAGACTTATGCCACATTTCAGTTTTACCCAAACCTTGACTATAGCAGAGGGCAGAGAATGTCCATAGTTGCTCCAATCTGTGTAAGTAATTTAGTGTTTCATGTAGACACTAATTCAGTGCCTGATTCCATAGGACCTCTCTTCTTCCTTTTATCTCTATGCAGACAACTAAGGGCATGAGGCAATGGGGAATTCATTAAGCCCTTGGGTGGAGCACAAAATAAGGCTACTGGAATTTCCTGCAGGAACTAAAGTATTGCTTCTGCCATTCTTTGTCTGTCCCTTTAACAGAACAGGTCAAGCACTATTTCCAGGACTGGTGACAGAGTTTTCCTGACCCGCAACAGCACATCCAAATTCAATCTAGAAAAGCCAGATAAAAGAACAACTACTTTGAGAATGTGAGAGTCAGCAAATGGGAAGGAGAGATGTCCAGGAAATAGTCCTTTTTATTTTTCCATACCAAGAGCCCTCTATTGGATACACAGCATACATTTTAGCATACACAATGGTTTAAAGTGGTTACTCTCCCATGTCTGCATATGTAAATTTAAGTCCAATTGACAGAGGAGTTTTTAAGAATCCCTGTCATTCAAGCAACCCAATTCCTCGGTCTCATAAAGCAAGCATGAATAAATTCCCCCTCTATATGCTTGCTTTGTGAAAGATTACAGCCACTTCTTTTCACTCACACAAAGGATGTGCAAAGCAAATACTCCATCAACCCACTCTTCCTTGCTTCCTCACCTTTTCCTGTGCTGGCTTCTGGTGCGCAAGTAGCTTGTAAATATTCCAGTTGTTTTCAAAGCTCCTGTAAGAACAAGCTTGCAATTATACTGGTTATCTTTCACCTTCAGCATTCTATCACTATTGCCAAAAGCTAGTCTATGAAATCTCCTCTCAGCTTTGGGACTAAAGACTGCCCCTAAGATGTGGTGATGGCATCTGGCCTAGATGCCTTTAAAAGGGGATTGGACAGATTTCTGGAGGAAACGTCCATCGTGGGTTACAAGCCATGATGGGGATGTATAATCTCCAGGCTTAAAAGGAAGGTACCTCAAAATGCCAGAAGCAGGGGAGGGGTATCAGGAGACAGGTATCTAGTTGTCTCGTGTGCTCCCAGAGGCATCTGGTGGGGCCACTGCAAGATACAGGAAGCTGGACTAGATGGGCCCTTGGCCTGATCCAGCAGGGCTCTTCTTATGTTCTTATGTGGAACATGACACCATGATATACTGAACAAACATTCTATCAGAGGTGAGAAGGTGAATGAAATACTGTCTCTCTGTGTGTTAATTTAGGTCTTTCTTTCTTTCTGAAAGCTCGAAGTTCAGACGTACGGGAAGGTAAAGGTTCCCCTTGACATTTAGTCCAGTCGTGTCTGACTCTAGGGCGCGGTGCTCATCCCCGTTTCCAAGCCATAGAGCCAGCATTTTGTCCGAAGACAGTTTCCGTGGTCACGTGGCCAGCGCGACTAGACACGGAACGCCGTTACCTTCCCACCGAGGTGGTACCTATTTATCTACTCGCATTTTTACATGCTTTCAAACTGCTAGGTTGGCAGGAGCTGGGACAAGCGACAGGAGCTCACTCCGTCGCGTGGATTCGATCTTACGACTGCTGGTCTTGCAGCACAGAGGCTTCTGCAGTTTAACCCGCAGCGCCACCACGTCCCTCCACTTATTTCACTTGGTGTAAATTCTCAACTGCGCGTCTTTAAAAAACTGCTGGCCCCTCCAACTTACATTTAAACAAGGAATAAAAACATTTGCATTCTCAAAAATTCTGTTTGTGTTATTGCTCAAAGAATTGTCTTTGAAGCAGTGAGGTTACTTATAAGGCATAGAAGCAATTATTTCCCTTATTTTACTGGTTATCAGTCATTTCCTCAATAAGTTAGGCTGAAATTAGTTAAAATAGTAAGCTGATGAATCATCTAAGTTTTAATTTGATATGGCTACCACTATAGTGTAGTCTTGTTTATAACAGGAAATGGCATTAGCCTGTAGTTCCTTCTTGAGATATCAAGGATTTCCTTAGAAGAATGACACAACTGGAATACAAGTAAAATCATTCCCTCTACTTCCGATGTTGGGTGTGGGAATCTGCTTCATCCTGAGTCAGACCAGTTGGTGCAACTAGCCCAGTACATCACCTCCGACTGGCAGTGGATTTCCAGAGTTTCAGACAGGATAATTTTCTTACCCTACTTGAATATTCCTGGTATTTCCTAGTGATCTACCATCCAAGAACTAATCAGGCTCAACTCTGCTTCGCTTTCAACATTAGGTATTATCTAGTATATGCAGAGTGATATGGTGGCTAGAATAAACGCTTCTCCTCATGTAGCCAAAATACCACCAACTGTCAGTAGGACTGGAGTGACTCCAAGATTCACAGAAAAACAAATCAGGTGGAAATAACCCTAAGGGGGAGATAGCTTCCTCAAACAGTCCAATTCAGGACTGAGAAAACTCAGTGTCTCCCACTGGAAGATGGGAAGGAAATTCAGGGGCTGGTGGGGGGAACACAATGGAGTAGCAGCACCGCATACTACAGTATTCTGTTGAAAGGCCACCTGGTGTATTGCCCTCTCTACAAACTGTTTAGTAGCTATAACAGTACATGATTGCTGAGAGTGGAACTGTCTCTGAATGTGTGCCTAGGGCACGATTTCCCTACCAGAACATAAACAGGACAGGTTTCAAACAAAGACAGTGCTCACAATCTGGAGTATTTGTGAGACGACATCTTCTCCCCTAGTTAGTCAATGAATAAACCAGATTAATCAATGTATCAGGCACTGAAAAATGCCCATGTTTTGAGGAATTTCTGCATTTGCTTTATGAGAAGTGGCCAGACACAGGAAATGGGCATGCTGAGTCTTGTTAGAAAAGAGAACGAGGGGAAAAGAGCCAACTTCCTGACAACTTTTGTTCACAGTAAACAGATCTCCCTTCATCAGTTGGTGAAAGCACTGCACAGATCCAGTAACATCCAGAAACTTTCTTTGGCTCTGTTTAATGCCTCCTGAAAAAAAAATTGAATACTTGCATGTCAGAGCTGTGCAGTGAGCAGGAAAAAGCCACATGCCTCCTATAATTCTACAGTATTAAGAGCCCACAACTTATTAATTCTTTCACTGACTTCAAAGGTCTGCCAGCATATCTGGAAGACTATTGCCTCCATGACTTCATTTTTCTATAATACTGAGGAATTTAGAAAACAAGCAAGATAATAAACATGCAATTTCCTCTTAGATCCCAAAGAGACCTCTCACCTCCCTCGGAGCTGGATTGCTTCATCAAACCTTTTCTCATCCATTGCTTTCTGGACATCTTTGGTCTATAAAGATTTGAAACAAACTATGATAGGACTCCTACAGATAGAAACTATGAGAGATATCTAATAAAACCAACCATACAATAATAATTCATATATTGTCTGTTCCTACACATAAAGCCTTTATTTGGCAACTCCATATAAAACCTAGAAGCAGACAGAATACAATGAAAGGTAGAAAGAAAGATGTAGAGAGAGAAACATTTAAAAAAGGTAGAAGAGGTGAGGGATAAAGAGAATGTGGACTGCAGAAGATGCAATGACTTTTAACTTCCTCTTAACAAAGGCTGGGCTGAGCCAGGACATCCCAGTAAGAGAGGCACTGTTTTATTTATGTCTTGGCCACTACTGGAAATGAACACTGTATTAATCTTCATTGCCAGGGGTGGGCAATTTGTAGCTGTTCCAGTGTTTTTGGACCTCAGGTCCAAGCAGTCCTAGCCAACAGGGCCAATGTTGAGGCAGGAGGAAGTTGCAATCCCACAACATCTGAAGGGCCACAAAATGTCTACCACTGAGATATACCTTCAATCTGAATCTAAATCTAAAATGATTTTTCCTGCATTCTTCTGAATATTATGAATATCCACTGCTCATTCCTGCAATGGAAAACAGCTTGTCCTCTTCATGTACTGCAGCCGTCAAATGCGCATGGCTGATAATTTCCTCTGGAAAAGGATTATCCAGGGATCTGGTGGTTCCATAATTAAAAATCCCAAACCCTTCATGCACACTGTATGATAGAAACAACTTATACAAACAAGGCAGATAACCTTGATTTTTGCATAGTTGATTTTGAAGGTCGCTTTTCTCCCATAGCTAACCCAATTTCAAATGTTTTAGTAAATGAGGATGTTTTATATTTTAATGCCTGTTTTGACGACTTCATTTTTTTTTCATTGTGAAGTGCTTTGAGACATTTTGTCCAGATATGGCAAGCTGTCTACAAACCGATTAAATAAACAAACAAAAAGATTTAAACAAACACATTTTATCTGGGTTTGGATAAAAGTTCAAGGAAAATGAAAGGAACTCATATGATAAGAAATTACTGTATGTAGGCAAAAAAAGAGATTCCTCTAAAGAGGCAAAGGCATCCAAGATGGAGTCAGGCACTGGAAAAGGCCAATATCCATGTTAATTGTATCATATCCCTAGCACACTCAAATTCCAACCCAATCTCTATTTTCTGTGTTTCTATCAAAATCTGGCAACACGTTTTCAATTGTTCCCCCGCCCCCTGCAGTGATTTAATTTTAACTGAAAGCTGAGATTTTAAGTATTCTATCTTAAATGTCATATTCCTGATAAAACCGTACAATACACACGCTTAGCAATAGCAGCTATCTATTGACCGACATCACCACATTTAGACTCTGAACCTCCATACTTAGGAAATGATACTTCTTTTTACGGCTTCTGGAATTGCCCTACTGGCTGGTTGGTAGGTATAGTCCAAAGTTGTATTATTTCCAAAATCTGCCAGTCTTCCCATTCATTAGAAAAACAGGTCTTAAAAGCTCTAGATAATCATCAGTGTTACAACTCTCTATCCTGTATACACGATGGCTTCAGTCAAATACTCACCACTTGTACGCATTCCATGAGGGGCAGACGCACTGACTGGTTCCCAGAGAGACTCACCACACAGGCTGGAGTGTCTGGAGTTGCTTCTAGTAATGCCATCACTGCTTCCATGCCCATTTTGCTACTCTAAAAGTACACACAGTACATTTCCTGTGAGGAGATTGGCTCAAAGTTGGTATTTACTGTGCTGTGAAACACACACATCTGTTGCATGGCTCAGGGCCGGGAGCAAATGGTACATATAAGAAGATGGAAAGATTCATAGCACTTGCATGTTAAGCTACACAGTATATATTCCTCTGCAGGCACAAACACGCTCCTTTCCAGACCATCACACATTTGGAGGACCACAATGGATTTGGCACACAGCTGCTTTCTCTTTCCCAATTTATGTTCTGCGGTGTTATTGGCAACCTGCTCAGAGCAGCCATTCTTCCCAGCTATCTCTCACCTCATTAACACATTCTGCTCACTGCCAGATAAGCAGATATTCTTTAATAGAATACCAGAGAGCAAGCCCTTCAGAAGCAGAGAGAGGTATGAACAGATGGCTGTGCAGATCAGTCAGTTTGTTGTTTATCCAGCCAAGAAAGGGAAACGGGTTTCTTAGTTTTAAGTTCCCATTCTGGGTAGTGCCAGGGTGGAGCAATCTTTTCTTTTTGGGACAGTGCTTCCTCTGGGTCGGAAGGTAGAGCTGGTCCACAAGAGGCCAAAGAAGGCACGGCCAGGCTGTGCCAGAAGCTGGAAAAACTGTGACCTCCCATCCTGGTATACTGAATAAACCTCCAGAGTACAAGATAAGCACTTGAAATACCAGGCTGACCAAATGCCAAAATGTTCTCTCTTTTTTTAAAAAAGAACAAAACGCAGCTTCTGGAACATTTCAGAAAGCAAAAACATGAAGGTAACAGAACAGAAGTTCATTCTAACACTCAGATTCTCTAGAAGTGTAACTATATATTCACTCGGTCCTTTCTTGTGACATTGGAATTCCTGGTGTGATCTTCCACTCTTCATCAGTTTTCTTTTGTCTGGAGGTAAAGAATGAAGAGGACCATGAAGGGTGTCCTTCGCTCAGGGAAAGCAGCTGTATTAAAAATTTAAAAAAGACCTCATCATGCAGAGGTGTCCAAACTGCAGCTCATGGGTTGGTGTGATTTATGCAAGGCCATTTTTGAGCCTCTCAGAGAGTAACTGGCATGCCAAGAAAAAGGAATTTCAGCCATTATTTTTCTATCCCTATAGGCTTATAAGAGCAGCAGCTTTTTGGTGGGAAGGTGTAATCCTCCCAGAAATTAGAACTGGAAATGGAAATCCACTTACTTCTAGTTTTTCTATATATATATTAAAAAAACCACCTCTGGTGAGGCTCACAGAATTGTTGATCGTGAAAACAGAGTCTCCAGGTATAGCAGAGTTGCTCATCTCTACACTCATGAAAAAGATCTTCTCAAACCCAAGCCCAACTATGATAACGGCAGAAAAGAAAAAAGAAAAAAGAAAAAAATCCCTTTGGCATCTGGAGTTCAGAACAAAGCTTTTCCATTTGCTGCTGACTAGTCTATGAGTGTGGAGGAAAGCCCTGCCCTTAGATGCTTGGCAGGTTGCCCCTAGCCTGCTCCACCTTGGCACCACTGAAGAACATCTGTGGTAGATTAGACCAGATTTCCAGAACTGGTAACCTCCAGATATATTGGGCAACAAGTCTACCACCCAAGCACAATGATTGGTAATGCTGGCTGGAAATGATCTTCATGATAGAAATCTTAGTGATAGATCCCACATTCCTATTTGGACATACCCTGAAAGGCCCCCACACTTAGTAAAAAAAAGGAAGCCATATTTACCAAGACACGATCAAATGCTGAGGGGGTCCCCCCACGTTGCACATGGCCAAGAACAGTCACACGAGTGTCAAAGCCAAGGCGCTTCACAACCAGCTGATCATAAGTGGGGAGGAAGCAGAAACAAACATGACAAGATCAATTTTATACATTCCCCTATCTTTTCCCACAATAAGTGGGAGAGGACAGAATTGTTTACTCTGTCTGCCACAAAGCAACTAATGATTACATCAAATGTCTCTGGGTTCATCCAAAGCCTAGGTTTCCACTATCAAACAGAAAATGGATGCATGGCATGTTTACAGGGAATATTTCTATCAGTTCCATTTCCAGAATGTGAAAATTCCTGCAGTCACCCTTTTCCTTTTCTAAGGTCTATGCACAGGTGAGTATTTTCATTGCTCTTGTTCTATTCAATTAAAAAAATTGTCACTTACCTCTTTAACATAATTTGAAGTGATCGGTTTCCCATTCCTATCAATGGCACCTTCAGCAATGATGATAATATTCAATCGGGATCCTCTGCTTCGTGCCTGTGTGAAGAAAAACAGGGACACAAATGACTGATGCATCAGGCAAAGGCCAAAAGGCTACCCTGATTGGGAGTTTTAGCCATGTTCAACCAGTCTTGGCTGGGGGTTCTGTAAGCAATAGTCCAAAAAGTCTTCCAAACTCTTATTTTTAGCACCCTTGGTTTCACATTCAGGATTTCCTCTCTCTTTACAAGGAAGTCTGTATATCCTGCAAGCTGAGAAAGATGGAGAAAAGAATGTCTGAAATGAGCCAGGTGGTCCTGCACCTTTTACAGCTCTATTCCTCAATTCTGTAAGATCTCATCTTGCCCTTTTCCCCATAATTCTACACCTTTACTGGCCTGCTTTGATTATTCATTAGCATTCCTAACAGAAGATATGCAGGTTAAGATTTTTGAGATCAATATTTCAACAGCACAGATGGATCAACAGATAAAAATTCTAATCCTTTCAAACTCCTAGAGAAATATGCTTTCATTTACAATGATGACTATATATAAGACATTTCATAGGAGAAGCAAATAAAACTGAGCTAGCCCACCATTTCAATTTCAGAAGTTACACTGTTGAGTACCAAACACAATCACTGCCATTGCTCACCTCACCAAGCCTCTCACACATAAAATCCTCCCAGCCATCCTCAGGTGGTGACTCAGGGATGAAAAGCCAGTCAGCACCAGAAGCCAAAGCTGAGACTAATGCAAGGTATCTAAGAAAGAGAATGAGAGTCAGGGGAAAGAGTCAGCTTGTGAATGGCAGCCCTGGGTATCAATACAGACATTAGAATTAACTCCCCAGTATTCAAAGTAATTCAGGATTTTCAAGATCTGAGACTGGTCAAGGATATTCCCTACAGCATATCCATTTCTTTCAGTTTAATCCCCTAAATGAAAAATTGGACCCCATCAAGCCTCCTCCCTCCACTGACCCACCTATGAAAGGACAACAAAACTCTTTTCTTACCCACAGTGCCTGCCCATCACTTCCAGCACAAATGTCCTCTGGTGGCTGAAAAGCAACATTAGAGAGCAAAGACTTATGCAGGTGACTATTTAACACATCCTCCTATTACTGCAATATCAACATGCACATGAATTGGACGAGGGAAGCAAATAGCACTAATGCTGGGAGCAGGACAACATGAATGGTCTCACCCTCTTTGTGAGCACAAACTTTTAAAAAAGATCCTTGCAAGATCTTCTAAACTGCTGCTGACTGAAGAGGATAACAGTGAGAACTGAAATTCCTTGCTACGAAACATTCCTGGCTACATGTCCATTTCTGGGCACAATTCAAAGTGCTGGGTTTGACACACCATGTGTCAAATGAGGTTATGCTCAGCACATCTGAAGGACTGCATCTCCTGTTATGAGCCTCCCTGGGTTTTATGATGTTTGGAGGAGACTTTTCTCTCAGGAACCAGGGGAAGGAATAGAAGGTTGCCATCACAGTGGTTGTTTTGCTCTGATGGTTTTATGGAGCCATGTGGCAAAGAAAACAACAGGGCCTTACATCTGACCTGTTGGGGAAAAGTTATATATTCTAGAACAGAAACTCTAAAGTGACACAATATTCTTAACTGGATGGGAAGGCAAACATTTTCTTAGAAACATGCCATATGAGCATAGAGTAATGTAAGATCTAAGCAACAAAACTAATGATAAAGATAAAGGTATGTGTGTCCCCTGCAAAAAGTGAGCTACTTTTACAGTGTAAAAACCAAAACAAAACTGAACAACTTAAGAAAAGTCAGATTCAGAGAATCACACTTACCCATGACTGGTACAAGGCAGGAAATAATTGTAAGTAATGCAGCTCTCAAGCTAGTCCTAGGCAATGTGCATGCCTTGTGAAAAGAAGATAGGGAAGGTCTGAAAAATAATGTCCTCACCTCTGGGCAGTAGTGGTGATTGCATCAATAACCTCCATGATACGATGCAGAGCAGAGTCAGTGCCAATGGTCATATCTGTGCCACAGAAGTCATTGTCAATGGAACCCACCAGGCCAACGATGTTTAAATGACAGTATGTCTGAGCCACTTCCTCCGTGATCTTTCCTTAGAAAAAATGTGACAGGATTAGCAAACAAATATGAATATAGCTAACATGTCCTAAGAATATCCAAATAAATTGACGATTTCCAAAGAAGTGTACGAAACAAGAGAGGTTAAAATTATATGGATAGTTTTGACAGACAGGTGAGGCGGGAGTTTAAGAATATTAAAAGGGAACAACAAAAATGCATAAACATGTTTTTCAAAACAATTTTTTATTGACAACTTTTTTTTGAACATTCAAAGGGAAATAACCACCCTATTATTCTAAGAGGCGCTTTTTTGGTTTCAATCTATAGGAACCCAACTACCGAGGTTTGCTATAAGAGGAGAAACAGCCTCCAAAACTGATGTTGACTCAGTCAAGCCCTAAGGCTCTGGCAACAGGATGTAAGGCCAAGATTCATACATACCTTCTGTGACAAGCTCTTCCAAAAGTCCACCCCATTCTGTGCGGAAGATATTCGCACCAGTCAGGCTTCCATCGCCACCGATGACACACAGGTTGGTGATACCATGCTGCACCAGGTTGTAGGCAGCCTGGAGGCGGCCCTCCCGGGTGGTGAATGCTTTACAGCGGGCACTACCAATGATGGTGCCACCCTACAATCAAAGATGGTCAGTGAGAGAAGGACACTAAATATACGGATTATAAATTAGCACTGAAATCCATATATGAGTCTGAAGGTCAGCAGCCAAAGGCTAAGGTGAAAAGCTGGGAATTTCAACAGAAAATTAATACAGTCACTTTCTAGGAGCAGTGGTGAAGGGGAAAAAATGGCTCTGTTCCCCCAGATACAAGCAGATTTGGATTACCATGTCTTTTAGCCGAAGAAGATGCATGCCATGAAGAGTTTGTGATTTTTATTTCTGTCCTGCTTTAGCACTGGAACAAATGCAGTCACTCTGAGATATGGGATTACCTTAATACAGTGGTTCCCAACCTTGGGTAACCCAAGTGTTCTTGGACTGCAACTCCCAGAAGCCTTATCCACTAGCTGTGCTGGCTGGAGTTTCTGGGAGTTGCAGAACACCTGGGTTACCCAGGGTCGGGAACCACTGCTTTAATAAATAGGTATCTGTGGAAGTAACTGGAAGAGATGGTGAAATGTCAAGAAGGTAGTCCCTTTTCTCTATCAGGCCATGCTGTCAGATTTTTCATCTACTTTAGTCTTGTTGAAATGTGATTATAACTCCTGTCACAACAGCACAGGCAGCTCTGAATATGGTTAACATAATTCCATGCCAGCTGACAGATGACCTGTCAGGTCAACTTTCCTTTTGAAAGGAGCTTGGGCAGCAAACCTAGGGAAACAGAGGTCTTCCACAGCTACAGCACTGCAAAGTTCAACTCATTTTATTCTGCTTTACAGAGGCTTCTCTCCAATCAAAATCAAACTCTCTCCTGTGGTTGTTCATGCATAATGGCTGTTCAACTAGTCCCTCTGCCTAGATTCTCACAGTGCTGATTATCACTGCTGCAATAAGGGACTCATTTCACCATACACTCTGCTTTCACAGTTGAGAAGGATGACTGCAGCAGGATTAGTGCAAAAAACCCTAACATCCATCATACTAAAATTCTGGAGTCTTCTCAATAAGTACTGTTTGAAAAGGAAAAAAAACAGAGATCAAGAGAAATGCAAACATGTTGGTAGCAAGTGGTTGCTATCACTAGTAGTTCAAAGAGCAGTGAGGAGGAATAACATGCTGTTAGCACAGTTAGCTTTCACCTGGAATGCTGTTATAAACAGATGAAGAGGTGCAAGGGCACCCAAAAACTGGCAGAAAAGAGCAAAATGCTAGTGGACAGTCTACATGGAAGGGAAGAGACGGTGTTGCACTCCGCATGCCGACCTTACTTAAGGTTATGTCCATCAGAAACAGCAGCTGCATCAACAGCAGCAGACAGACACAAAAGGGTGAGAGACAGGGGGTGGGCAAACCTTCAGAGGCATGCAACATCAGATTGTTACCTGAAGGGAAAGGAGACATACCAGTCAAATTGGGAAAAGCTCTAAGAAGAAGGGGATAAACCACATAAACACTCTTGTGAGTGGGATGAACAGGTCCAATTGAGATAAATTTCTGACAGAGCCACTTAGGAAGCAATTCCAGCTCAGTAGCAAGGGAACTTCAGGACTGCCCGGAGAAACAAAGGGGAGCTGCAGTATACTAATATTGCAGCATGGTGTTTGAGATGTCCAGAAACCAAGCTGTAACATGAATGCCTCAAGTAATTTTAAAAGAAATAAAAGAGATTTCAGATGAAAGACAGGAACTCTTGATTCACTTCCTAGTCATAAATTGAATATCTGAGCAAAGTAGGGTCACTTGATCTCAATATACCGGGAAACTAACCATTTCCTTGTAGAGGTATATAACTCAAGAAGCTATTAACATTTAGTTGTTTTTGAAATATAAGGCCCTGTCCTCACCAGATATCTTGTATTTTAATAAAGATAAAAAAGTAGAAAATACACACATCCTGTTAGATAGCGCAGATATGCATAAACTATAGATTTTCTAAGGAGGCTGTACTTGCAAGCAGTACAATACTGTAGTTGGCATAAATGTCCTCCATAAAAGCACACTACAGTGAAATTTACATATCACAACAAGTCAACATTTTTTAGAATGCTGGAAGTCACTGCTCAATCATCCCTGCTTTGCTTCTACTACAAGCAGAAGTGGCTAAACAAATTGCATACCTTCCCTCTGTACTCTGTGCAGTGTTGCAAATGAAGCAAGACCCCTGCTTGACTATCCCCCAACAAAACCAAAATCATAACAACAAACCAAGGCTTATGACTCAGGCCTGTTTGGGGACAGACAAGCCACTAGGGATTTATTTATTTATTAGACTTTTTATCCCGCCCCCCTAGACACAGTCTACTTGGGGCGGGTTCCATAAAATTAAATACAAATCATTTAAACAATTAAAAATAAGACAATTCAAAATAATAATATTAATATTAATAGTACTCAAGATGGATAGAAAAAACTTATAGTAAAATAAAATCAAATATTGACAGGAGGGAAGGCTTGTCTGAAGAGCCAAGTTTTTAATTGGCTCTTAAAAACACCCAGCGAGGGAGCCAGGCGGATCTCTGATGGAAGATTATTCCAAAGCCGAGGGGCCACTGCCGAGAAGGCCCGGTTTCTTGTTCTTTCTTTCCGGGCCTCTCTCGGCGTTAGGCCCCTCAGCCGTCCCTCCTGGCGATGACGAGTGATTCGGATAGATCTTGGTGGAAGAAGGCGATCTGCCAGGTATCGAGGTCCTAAACCGTTTAGGGCTTTATACGTCATCATCAACACTTTGAAATCAATGCGGAAGCGGATGGGCAGCCAATGCAAGGCAGCCAGAGTGGGAGAAATATGTTGGTATTTTCTCACCCCACTAAGGAGTCTGGCCGCCGCATTCTGCACCATTTGAAGCTTCCGCAACAATCTCAAAGGTAGCCCCACGTAGAGAGCATTACAGTGATCTAATCTTGAGATTACAAGCGCATGGACAAGAGTGGTGAGGGCCTCACCATCGAGATAGGGTCGGAGCTGGGCAATCCGCCACAGGTGGAAATAGGCGGAGCGGGCCACGGACGCCACCTGGGTTTCCATGGTAAGCGCCGGGTCCAGATGTATCCCCAAGCTGCGCACCTCACTCTTTGCGGCGAGAGTCACCCCCCCAAAAGAGAGGGAGTTACCCAAACCGCCGACGGAGGGGCCGCCCACCCTCAAGACCTCCGTCTTGTCCGGGTTCAACCTCAACCCATTCAGCTGCATCCATTGCAGCACGGCCTCCAGACAGCGTTCCAAGGGACGAAACGGCATCCACTGAGGTAGATGAAAAGGAGATGTAGAGCTGGGTGTCATCAGCATACTGATGGCACGAAGCCCCACACCCCCTGATGACCCCTCCTAGCGGCCTCATATAGATGTTAAACAGCATTGGGGATAGGATCGACCCCTGCGGAACCCCACAATTGAGACTCCACGGGGCCGAAACACTCTCCCCAAGCTGTACTCTCTGGGGACGGTCCCCCAAGAAGGATCGGAGCCAGGCGAGCGCCAGGCCCCCGATTCCTAACTCGGAGAGCCTCCCCAGGAGGATACCGTGGTCGACGGTATCAAAGGCGGCTGAGATATCGAGGAGGACCAACAAGGACATTTTGCCCCAGTCAGCCTCCCTCAACAGGTCATCCAACGGTGCGACCAGTGCCGTTTCTGTGCCATGACGCGGCCTGAAGCCCGACTGGAATGGATCCAGGGCATTGGTTTCGTCCAAAAGAGCTTGACTTGGATAAGACTTTCAGAATTTAAGAACTTGCAGTCCCATAATTCAGCCAGAACTTCACCCTTAGGCAGAATTATGGAAGAGAAAGCCTCCAAACCAGAAAGGTTTAGAGCAACCCTTTCTGCCTCCATGCTGTTGCTAGACCACTTCTTTTTTGAATGGTAAGAAAAATGCCCCACTTCACAGTGTGTGTCCCAAGGGTCTCTGCGACTCACAAAGGTCTGTGGGAGGGTGAGTCCCAATGCCAACTACAATACATAAAGGAAGCCTCCAACAGAACTACCTCTCCTATGGATCTTGATGAGTTGTCTCAGGTACAGTAGCTATTATCAAAGTCATCTTAAAAGAAACTGCATAAAACCTGGCAAACCAGAAGGTTCAGTTCTATAATATTTGCCGGGCCAAAAGCTGCCCACCCCATTTTACAAAGATGATAGCCCCTTAATCATGACTTTGTAATAGAATTACTGTTGATCAAGAACATGGTGAAAGATGGGAGCTGAAAGTGACCATCACCTGCATGGTGAGAACTGAAAAGACCTTTCGAAAGAAAAAGAAGCTATGTTGTTACACTACCTCAGCAGTACCTATTCCTACTCTAAAACAAAACCAGGGCTCATGAGAGAAGAAAGTCTCACTAAGATTCCAGTTCAGAAAGTTATATCCAACTCGAGAAGTAAACAGAGCTTTGTATTCGAGAAGTCTCAGGCAGACCTCAGACAGAAAATATCTTGAAGCCTATCTGCTCATCCAGCAGCCTTACCAACTGAATGATGTTGGACACGCTGAGCCAGGTTGCCTGCTTGATGTTTTCCCCTCCTTCTACAAGTCCCTCATAACCCTGGAAAGGAGAAAAAGCAGCCTTGTGAAGGCAATATTCCACCCAAAATTTTTACTCCTTTTTTCATTAAAATTAATGACTTGCAAAACATATATACAGTATTCTTCTTCATTTCTAATATGCAGTAGGGTTATGTGACACAGAACATAAAACATGACACAGAGACTTCTAGGTCTTCACTTCTAGCATCCTTCCTGGCTGCTTCTCTACTAGATCACCACTGCACAAATATGGGTAGATAGGAAGCTTTCTGATATATTTATGTGCCTGTGCATTGTAATAATCGTTCTAAAAGAGAAGTGCATTCATCTACAAAGAACCCTGTATCTGATGATGCCAGCACTGTATTCTCTTAAATGCCAGGTCAGGTTTTCAAAATTTCACTTGTGTTTAATTTTTTAAAAAAACATATATAATTGTGCGTTTAATGCTTATTGACAGGTTTAAGACTGTTGTCTTTCCTGTTCAGATATAAAATTGTTTTACCACATTGAATGTTTAATTTATGAATGTTTAATTTTTATGCATACTGCTGTGAAATAATCTTTGGAATAAAGAATCTTTAATTTATAGACATTTTTAATGTTTAATTGAATGTTTGCTTAATGAAAAAATAACAAGTTCAAATATATTGAAGACAGTCTTACAGTTGTAATAAAAACTGTACGGACATATACTTAAAATATATCCTTGCAACTTATGAAAAGATGCAGAAATCAAAACTTAATTTATATGGAAAACACAAGCCATGTCTGAATACAAAATACAAGAGAATCTCTTTTAAGAGTGAAGACTCTTTTAAAAGTAAAAACTAACAATAAGTGCTTATACGAGTAGCCTAATAAAGCATATTTTAAAACAAGATACACAATACATTTCTTAAAACAATAAAATCCAACCTTTTAGCATGCTTAGACACACCTAGAAAAACAGTACAATTGCACATGCTCATCCAGCCCGGCCAGTTAAAAATCTAAGGAGAAAATTCTATGCTGATTGTTGTTGCCCACATCTGGAAACAAAGCTTGCTGCTGTGCTGCTACATCTTCTTTGATGTCCGGTACCCAAATTGGCATGGAGTAGTGCTGAATGCTTATGCATTCATGACTCTATATGTCCTATCACCATATATTTATACTGTGTGTGTGCTTCTTTATAACCCAAACATCTCTTATCCACTGAGGCAGCAGAAAGCTGGAGGAGTTAATAGCTGAAGTAGCTACTAGCTAAGATGAGGCATGCCACTGGCTAGGTCTGCTGTTTTAAAGCAATTCATCTTAATGCTGTTAGATGGTGATACAATACAATGAAAGATATACAAAGATATATAAATATTTAGCTGACAAAAATATGTTCACAAATTCCATAACCTTGATCTGCAATATGGCCAGTCAATGGTTTTAGTACACTTAGAAGTGTTACAAAATGACTCACAGTAGCAATTCCAAGCCGTAGTTTTAAACTGCACTTTACTTTTAGAGTTTTCTCCTGCCCACTCCACACACACCCCAAATATTGACCACTGCATCCCTTCATCAAGGATGAAAATTAAAATTGCACCTCATAGATCAGGAACACTTTAGCTCCAACATATATTCCCATGCGAGTCACAGCTCGAACAGCAGCATTCATGCCTAGAGAGATGGAACACAAAGTTAACAATAGCTGTAGCATAACCCAGCTCTGCACTTTTATTTGTGCAAAATCCATGGTTATCTTTACATAAAGCAACACTGCAGAAGTTGTCTCTGCTCATGTGTTTGCTGTGCACTGCACACAGAACTTATAGTCTGCGTTAACAGTTGGCCAAGATGCAGACTGTGAACCTGAACCTATCCATAGGAAATATGCACCATTGAACATGGTGGGGCTCACATCTGAGAAAAAAATGTATAGGACTCATTAGATATGGATATTTACAACAGGATTACTGTACCATCAGTGCAGGGTTGCCACTCAAATATTATTTTCCATTTTCCTAAATCTGTCCCAGAAACTTCAGTTGTTTTCTCTCACCACCATGTTAAAATAAATCCAAGTTTTAAAAAGCGTAAGTTACATTACATTAAACAAATGTCTTATTAAACAAATCAGTAGTTTGTTTTTACAAGCCCTGGAATATTATTGGTTTGGTTTGGTTTTTGAATAGCAGATCCAACATAAGTTTCTTTTAACAGTGACTGTAAACTGAAGAAACACATCTGTTTTAAAATGAGAATAAAACTACAGAAGTGCTTGTCCCCTGAACTCTCAAAGTAGCAAGCCCCATTTGCAAGCTTTATGTTGCATGGTCCAGAAAATGCTTATTCTCTGAAATTCAGCAACAGCATACTCCATTTGCAAGCTTTTCATTTAACCTGGCTCCACCTTCTGTCTGTCATTCCCTTTACAAGCATGATCCCAACTGTGCACAGTCTGCATATTTGGGTGTTGGTGGTAGGACGTTTTCAGTTACTTTCTACTTTATTTTAAACCAAGCATAAGAGGAAGTACTAAAAGAAACATTCCAGTAGATAATCTGCAGTGTACCCAGAACAAGGTAAATGTCTTGAGCATCTCAACCAGCGGATGCTCTTAATCAGTCCCAGGCTGAGCGAAACTGGCATTGCTCAGAGAACCATCCAAAATCTATTATCTGAGTTCCAAACAATTTCCAATAGTTCAGTTTTCCCCCATTTCTTTCATCCAGCTCCATTTTAAAAATAAACATTGTACTGTTGAATTTGCGTCAACTGTTAAAGGTAGAGAATTAGATAGGGCTGGTGCAAACTCTTCCACTTCCTGAGGTAGGAAGCAAAATGTCATGGCCCCCACCTTGCAAGAACACTATGAGATTAAAGAATAGAAAGCCAGCACCAGCTTGTTCCTTGTTCAATCACCCCTTCTGTAGCTCACCCATTTCGCTAAAAGATTTTGAAATAATGTGTAGCCTGGGAGTGGGGAGTCTAAAAAAAAGGTAAAGGTTCCCCTTGACAATTGTCCAGTCGTGTCTGACTCTAGGGGGTGGTGCTCATCCCCGTTTCCAAGCCGTAGAGCCAGCATTTGTCCGTAGATAGTTTCCATGGTCACGTGGCCAGTGCGACTAGACACGGAACGCCGTTACCTTCCCACCGTGGTGGTACCTATTTATCTACTCGCATTTACATGCTTTCGAACTGCTAGGTTGGCAGGAGCTGGGACAAGCGACGGGAGCTCACTCCATCGTGTGGATTCGAACTGCTGGTCTGACGACCTTGCAGCCCAGAGGCTTTGCGGTTTAACCCACAGCGCCACCACATCCATGGGGGTCTGAGGCCTGGCCAAAAGTCCTGCCTAGTTTTTTTGATCATGCTTTCCCACAAGGCCTTTGTCCTGAGGACCCTCAGAGCCAGGCATTATCAAAATGACCAGCTGAGAAGCAGTTAAATTACCAAAGTAGTAACTGCAGCAAAGGCAGTTCCAGTCTAGGTGGCAGTCAGGTTACATGGTAGTGAGTGGGTAGTTTTGCTCACCCCTGAAGCATGCTGGCTAGTGAGTGGCCCAGCCCTGGATTTAGACTGCTGATACTTCAGTGCAAAGTTCAATGTCCATTACAAGTGGACAAAAAAGAATTCCATCTACCTCAGGTAAGATCCTCTAGTGGTCTGCAAGAAACATATGTAAATAGGATAGTGAATTAATATTTTCTTGGACTTTTTGGCAACTGATTTGATAGCCTTTCCTTTGTTGATTATTTTTGGGGGCCCTCCCCCCCCCCATGTACAAGTATTTATTTCAGGTTATTTCCTTTTAAAGAAGTAGAGAAAAGAAGTCTCTGTACTAAAGTATATATAATAATGAGTCTAAAGCTCCTGTATTACAAAAGGCAAATATTAACATTTTCAAATTGCTTTCCCTTTACCAACATGGTCCTGCATACAAGTGATTTCTAATCTCATTTTTATGGTTGAGAGTACAGAAATATTGTGGCAAGACCAGACTTTACAGCTGGCTGGAACTATAATGGCTGGCTACTTAGTCTAAGCAGCCATAATTTCCAGAAACCTGTGAAAATAATCACATCTTCAGATCAACTGAAACTGCTTATAGTTTAATTGAATGCACAAATTATATATCTGCAAGAGGCTCATCAGCTTCTTCATAATAAAATAATGCTATCACATACAGCCTCTATTTCACTGCTAGCAACCAAAGCAGTCAACGTTTTCAAAAAGATCTAATCATATTATGGAATATCTGTGCCTCATTACCAGGGCTTGAAAATTTTTAGAATGTCTCACCAGTCAGTCAAAAATTTCACCAGTCAGCATGACCGGACTATAGTCTTGCAATTTATGTTAACAAATTTAAACTAGGCACTTGT
Organism: Intellagama lesueurii; assembly: GCA_037013535.1. Taxonomy (NCBI): domain Eukaryota; kingdom Metazoa; phylum Chordata; class Lepidosauria; order Squamata; family Agamidae; genus Intellagama; species Intellagama lesueurii. Next base: position 221,511,499 of record JBAJHW010000003.1, read on the forward strand.
TCACTTTTATTTCTACGTAACAATGTGTACAAACCCAAAATAAATCGTATTACGTACATGGTATTCACCTATGTCTTCTTAGGGGAAGAAAGGAGGTGTATAAATATTTTAAATTAAATAATAAATTAATTAATTAATAAGTAGATTTCGGTGCAGTTCTCCAGCGGTGGAAAGGTAGGGAGCTGGCTTCGGCGTTTGTGTGCCTCTAAAATGTTTTTTCATTGTTCTTTGTCTTTTCCTTTGCCTTCTGCTTTTCGGTTTGCTTGGCTGAGGGTGGGGGAATTCAAATTTCCTGCCATTTCCTGCCTTGGATTGCAATTCCCAGAAGCCTTCACCACCAGCTGTGCTGATTTCCAATCTAGGGTCCCCCCAGGTGTTCTTGGATTGCAATTCCCAAAAGTCTTCACCAGCAGTTGGCCAGCACAAGAACCAGTCCAAGGACACCTGGGTGACCCAAGACTGGGAATCACTGATTTATACCCTCAGACTTGGGTTGCTTTATTACCTGCGTGCCTGTGGGGTCATGAAGCTTGTATTTTGAATGCCTTTCTTTTGAATGTCTCCAGCAAAAATAAAACTGAAAGCAAAAGCGCCCTGCCTCTTATGGAGCCATGGTTCCCTCCCACCCCAGGATGTGTCCTTGTTCGGTTGAAATTGGGAGCAGAGAATCTCCATATTCTCTAGCATGGGACTACTCTACATTCTCCTGCAGAGCTATATCTCTGTGTGCCGCTCAAACTCTCTTCTCGCGAGAAGAGGGCAGTTTTCCTTTTGCAATGGGAGGGGGGAGGGGAGGACTGCAGGATTAGAGAGAGACAGGCGGAAGGGAAAGAGGCAGGCAGGGAGGGAGCTGTGACTTGTCGAGCAGCATTTTTCACTCGTCACAGACGAGTGGACGAGTGCATTTTTCAAGCCCTGCTCATTACATTGCACTTGTATCCCACTGCTTTTTTGTTTCAACTGCCAGAACTGAAGAGTGCTGCAATGGCATCCGAAATATCCATTATAAGATTGTATCCTTATGACAATTTCCTTGATCTTCCTGAAAACAGCAACCTGGCAATAATGCAATAAAGATATTTGCAAAGTATAGCCAACAGATACAAAAGAAAAATAAGAAACAAGCATAGCAGGGTGAGAAAACAATATGCGTGCAACTCAACAGACATGATACAGCAGACATGGGAATCCACATTAGTGAAGCATCTGACTTATTCAATATGAATGAGAGGTTTTATTTCATTTTAGTTACTAAATATAAACACCAAAGATCATGCAGCCTCCTTCCCCCATTACTGAGAACTGAGGAGAACAGAAGTGTGTGTCCAAACTGTTGCTGCAATGTGTTGTCAGTTCTAACTTACGGTGACCTTGTGAATTAATTACCTCCAAAAGGTTCATTAATAAAAGCCATTCTCAGGTCTTGCAAACTGAAGACCATGGCCTCCTTTACTGATTCAATCCAACTCACATTGCCTCAGCTCAGCAAAAATGTCTAAATCACAAAGACTTCAAAATGGCAGATGAAACAGGGCTTTTTTCCTCTCCTAAATTAGAGATGCTTCCAGATAAAGGGTTACTAGTGTTATCACTGAACAGGTGTTGTGCAGTTCTTCAGTTTTTCCCTGTTCCATTGTTTAGTTGTTGCTGGTGTTGGGTTTTTTAAGGGAGGTCTGTAGCAAAAACAATTATGCAAGTAAGGATGGGGGAAAACAACAGAATTGCAAGCTCAACACCATAGCATTTGTCCCTTTCTTCTGTCAGTGAAGTGACGCTAATACACAATTAAAGAATCACTTGGAAGTACTCATGATGGTTACAATCAAGAAAGACTTGGCAAAAAACAGGAGTAGGACACATGCTCCACATTCTAGTACTAAAAACGATTACTTGGCTGAGCAGTTCAAAAGGCAACTGTTCCTTCAATTTTAAGCCATTCTTTGTGAGGCAGTATTTTCAGTTTAGCTCTCCTTTGTAGATCTTGGTCTTACAATGAATTTCTGTTTTAGGAGTGTACATTAACAAAGATAAATAAATTTTAGACCACACAGAATGTTGCTGGGCTTTTCAGGGCGAGTACTTCCAGTTTACAGGAAAGTGTAATCAAGGTAAACTGAGTCATACTCCCACTCTTCCACCTTTAAGGATAAAGTACACCTATCTCTAAACTAAATATGGACTGTTACCTTTTCCTCGGGCTTCTGTCTGCTTATTCATTTTGTTTCCTTTTTTCAAATGTCTAAACAGTTATCTGTTCAAGTATTTGTTAGGTGCTTTCTTTTTCCTTTCTCAAAAAAGTTGTTTCCTCTCATCCAGTTAAGCAAAACTACCCAGGAAGGTAGGGGACATGACTGCTATAACAGCCAGCCAATCTGTAGTATGCCCTAATTCTTCTGTATTTTTAAGAAACAAAATTCCCTTAAACTTGATCTGGGACAAGTTTGGACTACAACTCCCAGAAGCTTTCACTACAAGCTATGTTGGCTGGAGTTTCTGGGAACTGCATTCCAAGAGCAACTGGGTTACCCAAAGTTGGGAACCACTGATCTAGGTGAATAAATGGTATGCCTAAAATGCAGTGAGCACTTACAGTAGGCTTCTTGCCCACCATAGGAAAAACTAAGTACATCTGTAGCGCCTGCCAGATCTTTTGCTACTGCATGCTTGTAAGATTTCAAAAGATGGTCTGCTACAAATGTTTCTGCTGGCCACATATATTCATTGGTTTGCACTGTACCTTAATAGATCATCTTGGTTTACATAAAGAATTATAATCAAACAGTCCAATATCTCACAATCACAAGCTAATCTAAAATTGTTTATATACTACTGGTACTTGACATATCCCATTATATTTTCTTCAGCAGTATGGCTGAGCGTATCACTGGTTTGATTGGAAAAGGCACAATCTAGGCTTTTCTCCAAGGGAAAAAGCACAGCACAGGCCCGCCCCATTATCTGCCCACTTTTTTTGGAACAACCAATAGGAGTAAGGGAAATTGTTTTCAGGAACTAGGAGAAAACAAGCAAGAATGACAACCAGCTGAATTGCAAGGAAAGCACTTGTCAGCTCATCCTCAACAGGTGCTAAGCAGAGCAAAACATGTTGTGCGCGAGAGGTAGAATCAACATCTCTTTTCTGTGATAGTTCAGAGAGACATCTAAATACAAGAATCAGAGTGGTGTACAGGATAGGTTAACTAGACTGGGCCCTGGGACATACAGGTTCAATTCTCCACTGAGTCATCAAACTTACTGCAGGATCTTGGGCACTCATCCTCTCTCAGCATGACCTATCCTGAGGGTTTTATGGGGAATAAAAGGAGGAGGAGGAGACCCACATGTTCTCTGAGCTCACTGAAGGAAAAATATGACATAGATATAACCAGGGCTTGAAAAATCCACTCGTCCACTCGTCTGTGACGAGTGAAAAAACGCTGCTTGACGAGCCACAGATCCCTCCATCCCTTCCTCCCTCCTTGCCTCCTTACCCTCAGTCCATCTCTCTCTCTCTCTCTCTGATCCTGCAGTCCTCCCCTCCCCCTTCCCATTGCAAAAGGAAAAACAGCCCTCTTCTCGCGAGAAGAGAGTTTGAGCGGCACATAGATATATAGCTCTGCAGGAGAATGTAGAGTAGTCCCATGCTGGAGAATATGGAGATTCCCTGCTCCCAATTTCAACCAAACGACCTGGCTCCTTAAGAGGCCGGGCGCTTTTGCTTTCAGTTTTATTTTTGTTGGAGACATTCAAAAGAAAGGCACTGAAAATACAAGCTTCATGACCCCACAGGCACAGAGGTAATAAAGCAACCCAAGTCTGAGGGTATATTTATTTTGGGTTTGTACGCATTGTTATGTAGAAAGTGCCTAGTTTAAATTTAAATTTAAGTTTAAACATAAATTGCAAGGCTATAGTCCGATCATGCTGACTGGTGAAATTTTTGACTGACTTGTGAGACATTCTAAAAATTTTCAAGCCCTGCATATAACAGTGAATACTATATTAGCTTACAGCTTGACACAGCAACTATGGCCTCTGTAGAGTGAGTCTTCACCCATCCACATACCAATTTTTGGCAAAGACAATGACTACACTTATAGTTAAATGGAATCTTGCTGCGTACAGAAGTAGATAAAAGATCAAATGATCTGTCTTCTGCAAGAAGAATCGAATGCAGAATGTGGAAAACCACTGGAACATTCAGCATGGATAGGGTCTCTAAGTCCACTGCTTTATCTCCAAATGCATAATGAAATTGTACCAGCATCCTCTTGACAGCAATGCAAAGAGATTCCAGTCTGTATTCAAATACAAACTGCTACCTTGTATTCAGATACAAATTGCTACTGCCTATGGTGGGATACTCAGTGTGGTATAATTATAATAGACAGAGTGACGGACCAGGACTAGAGATGGGCACAAACCAGTTCATTCCAGTTCATGAAGGCAACACCACAGGTGCTGCTGCTCCTCTCCCCCGCCTCCTCAGCCACTCACCAGGCCCAGCTTGCTTGCTTTTTCCACTTCCTCGGCTAATCTTCCAGTCATGAGGAAGAGCACAAACTTCTCGGCCCCACCCTTTTGTCTGAACGGGAGATCAGTGAAGAGGGCAGGGCAGAGAAGCCTGAGCTGTTGCCAGGACTGGAAGATCAGTTGAAGAGGTGCACAAAGCTAGCACACTGGGCCTGGTGCGTGGCTGATGGAGCCAGAGGAGGCAGGGGAGGGGAGCAGCAGCACCTGTGCCACCGCCTTTATGAACTGATACGAACTGGGATGAACCGGTTCGTGTCCATCTCTAACTAGAACTCAGGAAGCCTGGGTTCGAATCCCTGCTCAGCTATGGAAACTCACTGAGGGCATGGAACTGGTAAAGCCACTCCTTAAATATCTCTTACCATGAAAACCCTATTTGGGTTGTTGTAAGTCGGTTCTGACTTGATGGTAAATGACTCCTCTAACTGGTGTGTCTTTTGCCCTTAAGCTAAAATTATTTGACTCTCTATGTAAGACAACTCCCAAGAACAGCCTTTTTACCATCTCTGTGCTGGGGCTAATGTGTGCAAACAGGACCTAGTGATATGACTAATCATCCATATGGAGGGATGTCTTATGTAATTCACCTTGCTACACTATAGCAGAACAATAAGGAACAGTGCAGCAGCCAGAGAATATGCTGTCATTTACACAGGACTGACTCACTCCTTCCAATATTACTGTGTTAAAACTTGTCAGGATTACACACAGATTTGTTTTGACCATTTATACCCTGCTTTTCATCCAGTGGGATAATTCAAACGGGCTACTTCAGAATGTGTGTGCATTACACAAAAGCATTCATTAAGCACCAAAATGCTTGCAGAGAAAGCTAGCCAAGGTAAATCTCCCAAAACAAAAAGCTTCAGAATTGGTATTGAATTCTATGGATCTTCCCACCTATGCAAGACACCATGATTTTCCACCCTGAACAGGAGGCTGGATGGACGCCAAGTGTATACAAATCATTGTTTTACCTTAAAACATGGCTTTTAAATCAGTTTTAAAACACTGGGATTAGCTGTGCTAGAGTACACGTAAGGCCTTCAATGATTAAAAGAGTCAAACATAACCAGCCATCTGTCTGGGACCATCTGTCTAGCTGTCCCTGTGTTGTGCTTATCAGCTGCACCAGTTATTCACATCCAGATCTTACCAAAAGCCTGCTTCATGCACATTTACTCTCTAGTTTTCCTCACTAAGAAAGGTAACAGTTTTCCTGCAATGTGCCAAATTCATGCTAGAATCCACTGAATTCTTCGGTACAGATCTAGTATGCCTATATGCCGGAAGAATCTATCATCCATCAAAAAAATGGAACTATATATTAATAGCTGCCATTGATAGATAAAGAAGGTGGTAGCAAAAGGGAATCAGGGTGAAGCCTCAGGAGGTGGAACTTTTTCACAGCTTCCCATCTGTCCTTAAAGCTGGAAGAAGCTGTATATTTTCTTACTTTATGCTTGTACTGCACTGTATAATTGTATCCTTTAATTTGAGAAAGTATCATGTGCAAGGTTGGGCAAAATCAAGTACTAAATATGGACAATTGCAGGAAATCTTTCATAGACTGAATAGGGCAAAAGTGCCAGATCTCTCTCTCTCTCTCTCTTTCTGTTAATACCCTCTGTTTTCAAGCCAGCTGTGAAGAAATTCTCTCCTCCATGATGAGCACAGAGATGAAGGCTAAGCACACAAGATCTTCTGTTCACATAAAGAAGCTAAGAGCCTGTAAAACCTCCCACATAGTAACTTCATTAAGATTCGGAACTCAGTGAGAACAAACAGACATCTTTTACCACTTAAGAAAGACCCACTTCTAAATCAGACGTGAGAAACCACAATACACAGAAATCTGTCTCCAACCATTTCAATCTACCAGGGCACTCTTCAAAAAATTAGAAATTTGCTATTCTGGAAAAGAAACACTACACAACAAGAATACAGAGGGAAACAGCAGAGATAAAATATATATGCATTATGGACACCCATATAAATGGATTAAATATCAGTCAAGGTTTCTTAAGTCATTACCAAATACAATACCTATGCTGTTATTTTCCTTCACAACTATCAGACCCATCTTTCAATACAAGGTTCAAAGGTAAAAACTGTTAATATTCTCTATACTAACACGCATTGTTACTCTGCTGTCTCCTTTAACCATGTTACTGCTCACAGTTGGTCTTTACAGTACCACCCCAAAAAACACCTTCTCCATCTTTTTTGCTCTTGCTTTGTTTTCTATCTCTTGTAGGAATATTTACAAAACCAGACTTCAAAAGAACTGAATATCAAACATAGGTCATAAATTGCCACATGTGTGAGATGCAACCATACACCACTGACTCTTAAAGCTGGCATGAATGTTTTACTTGTGAACTCTGTACTTTATTCCATATGTCTGAAGAACTGGACTTGTTCACAAAAGTTCACATTAAAATATAACAGTTAGCCTTTAAGATGCCATGAGGCTTTTTGTCTTTTTAATTTTTCTTTGTGTTCTGCCTGATATTGTGCTAAGAATATAATCCAGTTTGAATTCAGCAATTTATTAAAATAATAGCATTCATGAAGTGAGCTGGTAGATGAAGGGTGAAGCGATCTAATTTAGGATGCTAAGCAGAGCCAAGCCTGGTCACCTGGATAAGAGATCACCAGGTAAAAGGAAGGATCTCTAATTTGGAAAGAATCTTGCCTGGAATGGTGGAGAATTGCTGATACTTGATATTAGGTTAGATAGAACAACAGTCTGACTCAGTATAATGCAACTTCAAGTGTTCCTGTGTTGAATCCATTCCATCTCCATCAGTGCACATACTTGCCTGAATAGAATTCCTCATCACTTAGGGTAGCCAGGATAACTACTAAAAAGAAAGCTGAATGAACCCCTCCTGATATGGGAATTGTATAAGACTAGTTGTATTGTCTGTAGTTTTGGAGAACTGAAGTCTGAAAAACCACTTATGGTGTGCAAATAACATGATTTTACTACCAGGGCTGGGATGATATCATTATTAACATCAAGAGTAAGCCACTCCTATTTAAGGGTAGTTCAAGTGGTATTTCTTGGTAAGAATCTTACATGTCATCCTAGATGACTAAACTGAAATGCTTTTCAACAAGCTGAAAAGTATCTTACTGTCTCAATGCATTAGTTTATCAACATGTACATTCTTTGAGCTGAACTAATCTATTTTAGGTTAAAATCCTGTTGCTTAGTGTAGTAAGCTGCACTAGAGTAGATCCACTGAATCAGTGGGGATATCATGAATCAACTTCTCTGTACATTCCACTGATTCAAATGGGCTTAATTTAGTTGTGACTTACTTTAGAACAGCGTAGGCCCATTTGAATCAGTAAATCTATGGAGGATTTGACTCACCAAATACCCACTGATTCAATGGGACTACTCTAGTCCAACTTACTATGCTAAGCAACAGGTTTTAGCCTTAGATTTTTCTGTGCCCTTTAAGGACACAGTCCTTAAGATTCCTATATCCAGCAGAATCCAGTGTCAACTAAACTTTGGCTGTAGCCATAAACTCTCTGGTTGAAGATAATCAGTAGTTCAGCACATTTGGAGGGAATTAGGTTGGTGAAGGCTAGAAAATCTACACAGTCTAGATCTTTTCTGTATGAAGCCATTACACAAAATGGCCTCATACACAAAGGCCATTAGCACCTTTCTAATTCTTTCCATTAGCACAATGCAACATTCATCTTCATAAAACCCAAATCCAACTGGAATCAAAGATTTAAAGTGAGAATAACCACTTGGTCCACTCTGCACATGCACTCTGAAGTAGTTACTATTAGTCTAATTTAGATTAAGATGGCTGAGAAATAAATGATATTTAGAAAAACAGAGGATCTGCACATTATGTGTGCAGATTGGTATGCTTTGAATCCCAATAAAGGTAAAATGAAAGTGTGCAGTGCAGTCCTACATTTGTGTATGTGCATAATGTTTAGTTTACACATCGGTGAGACAGAGCCCTGTCCCATTAAGGATTCTGTTACAGAGGGAGGTTTAATCAAGGACAACCAGGGTCCCAGGGGAAGCATGGACCATTTCCGAAGGACAAGTGTAAAAATGGGAGTCCACTTACACCAGAAAACATATCTACAGTGCTAGTTACTTTGGGGGAGGGTTTGCAACATAATTACCTTCTTTAAACACAAAGTGGAGGCCATCCCCCGGGACCTGGATCTCTCCCCTTTTTCAGTAGATCGAGCCAAGACGTCCTCTGCACCGTCTTGCCCGGTGACTTTAACACAATTTCAGCCTGTGACGTCGGATGAGGTGGACAGAGTTCTTGACTGCTGCAGGGCCACCACCTCCCCACTAGACCCTTGCCCACCCTGGCTCTTGAAAGCAGCCAGACCGCTAACAACAGAATGGGCTGCGGCGATTATCAATGGGTCTCTTCTTCAGGGCAGGGTTCCCCTTGCCCTCAAGGAGACACTCATTAAGCTGATCTACAGTCATGGCCAAAAATATTGGCCACCTTGCAATTCTGTCAGAAAATGCAACCCTTCTCCCAGAAAATTGTTGCAGTGGCAAATGTTTTGGTACTCATATGTTCATTTCTTTGGTTTGCGTTGGAACAACACAAAAAAACAGAGAGGAAAAGTCAAATCTGATACAATCCCACATAGAAACCCAAAAATGCACTGGCCAAAATTATTGGCACCCTGTCTAAATTGTAAGAAATAATTGCTTTTCAAGCATGTAATGCCCCTTTAATTTGTATTTAGACACACCTGTCGCAAGTAAGAGGTGTGGGCAATATAGTAATCACACTCGCAACTAGTTAAGATGGAGAAAAGTTGACTCAGCCTTTGTGTTGTGTGTGACACTGAGCATGGGGAAAACAATGAAGTGTAAAGAGTTGTCTGTGGATTTGAGAGAAAAAAATGTGGAAAAACATCAATAATCTCAAAGCTACAAGTCCATCTCCAGAGATCTTAATGTTCCTGTGTCTACTGTGCGCAATATCATCAAGAGGTTTACAGCCCATGGCACTGTAGCTAACCTCCCTGGACATGGACGGAAGAGCAAAATTACTGAAAAATTACAACCAAGGGTTGTTCGAATGGTGGATACAAAACCCAGATTAACTTCCCAAAAAATTCAAGGTGATCGGCAGACACAGGGTACAACAGTGTCAGCTCGCACTATCCGTCGCCATCTGAATGAAAAGGGACGCTATGGTAGGAGACCCAGGAGGACACCACTGCTGACACAAAGGCATAAAAAAGCAAGACTGGAGTATGCCAAAACGTATGTGACAAAACCACAATCCTTCTGGGAGAACGTACTGTGGACAGATGAGACAAAAGTGGAGCTTTTTGGTCAAGGACATCATGGCACTGTTTCCAGAAAAAGAAATGAGGCATTCAAAGAAAAGAACACAGTCCCTACAGTCAAATGTGGTGAAGGTTCAAAGACGTTTTGGGGTTGCTTTGCTGCTTCTGGCACTGGATGCCTTGACTGTGTGAATGGTATCATGAAATCTGATGATTACCAAAGAATTTGGGGGCGCAACATAGTGGCCAGTGTCAGAAAGCTGCATCTCCACCAGAGGTCATGGGTCTTCCAGCAGGACAATGACCCGAAACAAACTTCAAAAAGCACTCAGAAATGGTTACAAACAAAGCGCTGGAGAGTTCTGAAATGGCCAGCAATGAGTCCAGATCTGAATCCAATAGAACACTTGTGGAGAGATCTCAAAACAGCAGTTGGGAGAAGGAATCCTTCAAATCTGAAGGCCCTGGAGCAGTTTGCAAAAGAAGAGTGGTCCAAAATTCCAGTAGAGAGGTGTAAGAAACTCATTCATGGTTTCAGGAAGCGATTGATTTCAGTTATTTTTTCCAAAGAGGGTGCTACCAAATATTAAGTTAAGGGTGCCAATAATTTTGTCCAGTGCATTTTTGGGTTTCTGTGTGGGATTGTATCAGATTTGACTTTTCTTCTCTGTTTTTTTGTGTTGTTCCAACGCAAACCACAGAAATGAACATATGAGTACCAAAACATTTGCCACTGCAACAATTTTCTGAGAGAAGAGTTACATTTTCTGACAGAAATGCAAGGGTGCCAATATTTTTGGCCATGACTGTATAAAAAGCCCAACTTGGCGGCGGATTATATTAATAACTACCGTCCTGTTGCCAACGTTCCTTTTATTAGCAAGTTGGTAGCGAGTGTGGTGGCTGACCAGCTTCAGGCACTTCTGGAGGAAACCAACGCCCTTGACCCATTCAGGTTCAGGCTGCATCATGGCATGGAGACGGCATTGGTCACCCTGCAAGATGACCTTCTGAGGAAGGCTGATAGGGGCAAAATGTCCCTGTTGGTCCTCCTCGACCTCTCAGTGGCCTTTGATACCGTCAACCATGGTATCCTCTTGAGGAGGCTCTCTGGCTTGGGGATTGGTGGTCAGGCCTTGGCCTGTACTCTGGTCCTTCCTGGTCCCCCAAGAGTTCAGCTTGGGGAGATGTTGTCCACTCCGTGGACTCTCAATTGTGGAGTCCTGCAGGGGTCAATCATCTCCCCAATGCTATTTAACATATATATGAGACCGCTGGGGAAGGTCATCAGGAGTTTTAGAGCTCTGCGTCACCAATATGTGGATGACACCCAGCTCTATCTCTCTTTCCATCCCTCTGCAGTGGATGCTGTCCCGTCCCTTGAAAGCCGCCTGGACACCGTGCTGCGATGGATAAAGGATAACAGACTAAGGCTGAACTCAGACAAGATGGAAATCCTGCTGGTGGGTGCTCCCAGTGTTGGCAGTCTGGGTGCTTCCCTCTCTTTTGGGGGGGGGCACTCTTTCCGTGAATGATAAGCTGCGCAGCTTGGGCGTACTCCTGGACCCGACACTGTCAATGGAACTCCAGGTAGCATCTGTGGTCCGTACCGCCTATTACCACCTAAGGTGGATTGCCCAGTTGTGTTCCTACCTTGACACTGGGTCTCTCACCACACTGGTGAGAGCACTGGTAGTCTCAAGATTAGACTACTGTAATACTCTTTATGTGGGGCTACCCTTGGGGCTGTTACAGAGACTCCAGCGGGTCTAGAACTCGGCAGCCAGACTAGTAAGTGGGGTTAGGAGATACCAACATATTTCCCCCACTCTGGCCGCCTTGCACTGGTTACCCGCCCGCTTCTGTGCCAGCTTCAAGATGATGGTGTTAACCTACAAAGCCCTAAACGGTTTAGGACCATGATACCTGACCAAACACCTCCTTCCAACCAGATCTGCCCGCCCTATAAGATCCTCACAGGCTGGGCAGTTGAGAGTCCTGACTCCAAGAGAGGCCCGAAAAATGACGACCAGAAACCGGGCCTTCTCGGTAGTTGCACCGCAATTGTGGAATAGTCTCCTGCCCGAAATCCGCCTGGCCCCTTCACTGGGAACCTTTAAAAAACTGCTAAAAACCCATCTTTTTAGACAGGCCTTTCCAGATTCACATACATTATGATACAATAGTGTCTCAACAATTAACTCCAACCCACCACCATGTTTCTATTTTATTTTTCTTTATTATATTATGTCTTCTCTTGTAGTTTTTGTAGTTGTTTTTCACTTTTTAAGTGATTTTATTTTATCTTAATTTTATGGTTGTTATTGTACATTTGCTGTTATGTTGTTGTCGCTTGTTTGTACACCACCCAGAGTGGCCTGGCAGCCAGATGGGAGGTATAAAAATTGAATAAAAATAAATAAAATAAATATTAAGAATCTGCTGCCAGTCTTGGCTGAACACAAAGGCCTACATGTATGCCGTAGAATCACAGATGAAACTAATGCCTCTATCATGCTATACAAGATCACATTCATTACTGCTTTATTTTTACTGAAAGTACATATATCTACTTCTAGCTGAATATATCCACCATGTCCCAAGCAGTAGGATGTGTTCATACTATAGACCAGACATGAACCATGTCAACAAGAGAGATTGGAAACCAAGTGATGAAAAAGATAAGGCAGCAATTAGCAAGGCCGAAGAGCAAAACATCTCTGCTAACAAAGAAATCTCATAAGTTCTGGAATATACAGTCCACTAGTAAAGTAGGAAAATGGTTTCAGGGACATAAAACAAAGAATATAAAGTGGAATATATTCTAATTACTCTTAGAATGTACAGCATTTTAAAAGCAAAGTTTGTGTCATCATATTTTTTCCTTCTGAATTAGCCACATTATTTAATCACAAATGACTACAAAAACTAAGCAGAACAGAGCAGAGTGCAAGGGCAAAGAGAAAGCTGTGTAAGGATAAAAGGCTGTTCCAGAATTCAGGCACACGCATGCACACACACAGAGAGAGCAAATGCCAGTTTTCTGGACCTTTCATCTTGAGAAAGAAATATATCTGAGAATAAAAGGACAAATTTTTTAAACAAAAATTTTGCTAAACTGGCTGCCTCCTCTGTAGTATATGACAACTTTCTTTCAACTTTCTACCATGGCTGAAATCTGTTTTTCTGCTAGGATAACTAGGAAGATAAAAGTTGGACCAGCTGGGAAAATAAAGTTGGTATTTGAAAGGGTGGCAGAATATAACATTAGACAATATTTATAATATCCAAATAGAAGGCAGCATTGTAGTTGAATACACACTCATTTTTTAATTCTCTTGATGTCTAAAAGTTTACAAAAGTAGTTTAAATTTAAATTAATTGTTTTGGCATGCATCAGTTAAAAAAATACTAAAAAGTATTTTTCACCCTTTTATCTGAATATAACAGGGAAAACTTCCACTTGGATTCAATGGCCAAAATCCTGTTGCTCAGCAGAATAAATTGCATTAGACTAGGCCCACTGAACCAATGAATATTTGGTGAGTCACCTCCCATATAAGTTCCACTAAATGCGCCAACTTCAAATTTGAATTATTTTAATATAGGAAATTGCACATAGTGTATGCCCATTTGATCCACTGAACTAATGGAGGAGTTGGGTCACTAAATTCCACTGATTCAATGGGCCTACTCTAGCACAATTTACTCTGCTAAGCAACAAGATTTGGCCGATGAGACAGACATTCAGCATATGCACACAAACATGGTATATTCCCCTCCCTTCCCTGGACACAGATAAACATCCACAGATTCAGGAGTCCTGTTCCCTAAAGGACTAAGCAGATTGATTTTGCAAAAAACAACTGTACGGCTATTTGTAAGCAGTTTCTATAATGGTCACATGTGACCAATCAAATCTGTTACCATAGATGACATTGACCAGTTCCCAAGGGCAAAAATGGCAGGGACAACAGGGACAGAGACAAATCTGTACGGCTGCAGATGCAAATATCAATATAGCCCAGTTGCATCAGAATTGCTAATAACTGCAAACATGGTTATTAAAGAAAGCGTGGATGTAAGGCTCAAGTGTCATTCTAGCTTGCTAAAGTGTTGCAAGTAAGAATTACATAGTACAAAGTCTAGGCCTTGCCCAAATCCCTAGTCATGTGTACAGTTCAATTGCCATGGATAGGAAATGAAGACTTTTGAGTCTAAGCAGACGCAGATGTACTGACAACTCATAATTCCTAATATCATTTAATAATTTGCAATATGTTCCTAAATTAGCATGCAAAATATATGTTAAGTCATACAGCCAGCTTTGGCATTAGCAGCAAATATAAAATGGATGCCTTTTTACAGTCTGTTGTCCATTACCTGTAATCCCTTGGGGACCTCCCAATTTCTGTGCCTAAAAGTGTAAAGGGCTGTATAGTCCTCTAATATTGTTGGTTTGCAACTCCCATCAGTCCTAGCTAGCACAGGTAAACATGAAAAAGCATGAGACCTGCAGTCCAACCCTTTCTGTAAAGTAATGGAAGTGCTCAGCACCTAACATTCCAAATACTTTGCAGACACTGGCCAAAATTTTGATGCTTTGATAATTTTGATAAATCACACTCAGTCACTGGAGTGGGTCTGCTCTTCCACAAGAAAGGGCCCTATGGATCATAGAGTCCAGCCCCTGTCAAGGAGGCACAGTGGGGAATCCAACTCCCAATTTAAGACTTACTTTAGCATAGTTAGAGTAGGCTCATTTGAATCAATGGAAATTACAGAGGAATCCTCACCAAATTCCTATTGCTTCAGTGGGTCTACTCTAGTGCAATTTACTATGCCATGCCACAGGATATGTCCATTTCCCCTGTAACTCCTATAACCCTGTAGTGTTAGTCACTAGAGGACAAATGGGGATAGATGAGAAGAATAAGCAAAGGAAATCAGTTTGCCTTAGAACATCGAGGGAGCCCGTTTTATGTTTGAGAGCAGCTCTGGCTTTCAAATGAGCACCAGTCCTTCTCTCCCTTCCTAGATCCCAGGCACGGCTTGTGTCTATTCAGCAGAGAACAAGGAGCGCACGCTACACACGATCAGAGGCACTCTCTCGCGGTTTCACGCAATTTAAGCGTACGAGCTAACGCTACACACAGGCTATATATATGCGGAGGCCCCCCTCCACGAGGGAAAGAAGCTCTTCGGCCTTCAGAGAGAAGGCGGGGTCAGAGGGAGGAGCTTGCCCCTCGACCGCCTCGTTTTCGGGAAGGGTCCACGCCCGCGGGAAGCGTTTGCGATGGGTTACTCTGGCATCCATTGGGCAGACCCCTCCTCACCGAGGCGCCCCGAGCGCCCGGCCGAGGTTCCATTGCTTAGGCCTAGGCAGCGCGCGCCTTTTTCGCCCACGAGCCGTGCTTCGCTGCACGTCCCACCTGGCAGCGAGTGTCAGCGCCCCTCCCCCACCTGGGTCTCGAGCCCATCTTCTGACGGAGGGGGAAGGGGAAGGGTCAGCGGGCGGGCGGGCTCGCGGGCTCGCTCTCCCGTCTTTCTTTCTTTCCCTCCCTGTTCTCCCTCCGACTGACCTTGTGCATCGCCGCCGCTGGTAAGCACCGCCAGAGCCAGACCCGCGCCTGCCATCCGTAACTTCTCCAGGTCCATCCCGGCTGAGCCCAACCCAGTCCCCGCCATTGCTCCGGCTTACGGTCTAAGGTGCAAAGACGCGAAAAGGA
Organism: Intellagama lesueurii; assembly: GCA_037013535.1. Taxonomy (NCBI): domain Eukaryota; kingdom Metazoa; phylum Chordata; class Lepidosauria; order Squamata; family Agamidae; genus Intellagama; species Intellagama lesueurii. The sequence goes on from JBAJHW010000003.1 coordinate 221,527,074, forward strand.
ATGACAGGCGGCGGCAGCCGCCAGACCCCGCGCGCCCGGCTCCCTTAGGCCCCGCCCCCGCTGCCCGCAGCCACTGGCTCCGCCTAGGGGGCGGGGCTACCTGGCTGGCGCAGCTGCCGCGAGTGCGGAATACGTCACCTCAGGCCCATACTATCAGGTTGAACCTCCTGAGGAGACAGAGGGAGGGAGGGATGCCTTTGAGTGGTGGGTGTAGAGGGCTCGTCCTAGCCACGGGGCGAAGGCCAACAGCAGCCCTGCCTAAAGCGGACCTGCCGAAAGCCATGGGTCTCTTTTTAATCGTGACTGACAAGCCCCGTTTATCCCAAGGGTCTCTGCTCGGTAGACAGTGCAGCGCACTCGGGAGCGTGAGCAGGTATTTTAAAAAGCGCTGCTGTTTCGCGAAAGGTGCTTCCACACTTTGTCGTTCAAGATTCCATTTTCCACAGTGGCCACAAATCGTAGCCACAGGCAGCTTTCGAGGAGGGAGGTTCCTCCTCCCCTTTCAAAGACAACTGGGCTGCTGAAGGTCACTTTGTAGTACTGTAGCTTCCTTGGAAGAGTCATGATTTGCAATTAATGATAACTAGGTCCAACAAATACCCTGTTTTCCCGAAAATAAGACCTAACCTGAAAATAAGCCCTAGTATGATTTTTCAGGATGCTCGTAATATAAGCCCTACCCCAAAAATAAGCCCCAGTTAAGTGAAACCCAGCCCTCCACCATTGTGCAGCAACCAGAAGAAGATGACATGACTGTATTTGAATAGATGTAGATTGTGGTACATTAAAAAAATTAAACATCCCCTGAATATAAGCCCTAATGCATTTTTTGGGAGAAAAAATTAATATAAGACCCTGTCTTATTTTCGGGGAAACACGGTATAGAAAATAAAATAACAGCCCACAGACTGGAAACTGTTCAGTATACATTCCAGTCCCCAAGAAAGGAGATGCCAAGGAAGTGCAGCAACTATAGGATCATTGCTTTAATATATCATGCAAGCAAAGTGATGCTCAAGGTGTTTCAACAAAGACTTTCACTTTGTATGGAGCAAAAAAATGCCTCATGTTCAAGCGGGATTCCAAAAGGAAGAGGCCCTTAAGTGCAAATTGCAAATATAAACTGGCTGTTGGAGTGCACGAAAGAATTTCAGATGAAGATCAGTTTATGCTTTATAGACTACAATGAAGCCCTTGACCATGTGGATCATGGAAGCTATAGGTAGTGATGAAATAAATGGGTGTGCCTCAGCACTTGATTGTCCTGATGCCTAACTTATATTGTGGACAACAAGCTACTATTAGGACAGAATATGGAGAGACAGAATGGTTTTCTATAGGCAAAGATGTCAGACAAGGGTGCATTTTATCTCCTTATCTATTCAACATATATGCAGAACATATCATATGGAAAGCCGGGGTAGATGCAGATGAAGAATGAGTAAAAATTGGTGGAAGACACATCAATAATTTAAGATATGCAGATGACACCATCTTACTGACAGAAATCAGCAATAACTTGAAACAACTTTTAGTGAAAGTGAAAGAAGAAAGTGCCAGAGCAGGACTGCAGTTGAACATTAAGACAAAACCATTACTACGGGAGAACTACACAACTTTAATGTTGACAATTAAGAAACTGAAATAATTAGAGATGCTGTATACCTTGGTTCAGTCATCAATCCAAAGGGAGACTGTAGCCAAGAAATGAGAAGAAGACTTAGACTTGGAACTTAGGACATACTAGAAGAAGACAAGACTCTGAAAAAGACAATAATGCTAGGGAAAATGCAAGGCAGCTAGAAAAATAAAAATTGAGTATTAGATGGATTGACTTAAGGAGCCATGGGCTTTAGTTTGCATAAGTATAATATTATGTGTCATCAAGCCAATTCTGACATAGTGACTCGTTTCTGGGTTTTCCAGGTAGAGAATACTCAGAAGTGGTTTACCATTCCCTTCTTCTGGAGATGCCCTGGGACTGTGCAGCTTGCTCAAGGCCAAACAACCTGGCCCTACTCACAAGAGGCACTGGGGGATCGAACTCCCAACCTCTGGCTCTGCAGCCAGAGACCTAAACCACTGAACTGTAGTGGATAGAGTGTTGGATTAGGACTCTGGAGAACAGGGTTTGAATCTCCACTTGGTCATTGGAAACTCACTGGGGAAGTGGAACTGGTAAAACCACTCCTTAAATGTTTCACTTTCCGTGAAAACCCTATTAGGGTCACTATATGTCAGTTCCTACTTGACAGCACACACAAGTATAATATACTGTTGAGGTTTAGTTAGCTCACCGGTATCTAGTTTCTTTTAGACACCAGAAGCAGCATTAATAGACAGATAAAGCAGCTTAGATGAAAATAGGATATGTAAGTGTCTGACATGAAAATATTATTCTTGAATATTATTGGTGTACCAAAATCTCTGTATAGTATTAACATGCAGCCACCTATGTACAATGAAAAAGAGGAGAAAAATACAAACTGCTTAGTTGACATCATGAACAGTATCAGTTCTTTATCATCTACATCACACTATGGAATCCCTCATTGTGATCCTTCCTTGGGCATAGTGTAGGCTACTGATATAACCATACACAATAATCTCATTTATAAGATGTACAAGCTTTGCTTATCATACTTGGAAGATTGTAGGACTCCACTACAAGCATGAAAAATAGCATTCAAGGCAATTCTATGTATTGTGAAACATGAAACAAGGTATGTTTTTATTTATAAAAATAGATCTGGCATAATTAACATTTTTTTCCTGGGCTTTGGTGCAATTCCTTATTCAAAGTGCTGGCACTACAGCTTCCACAGCAGGTTTCTTGAGGTCACAGTTAGTTAATTTTATATGGAGTGAAACAGGGTTAGGGTTAGGAACATCCTGCAGCTTGCATTTGGCCATGTGCCCAGACAACAGAACATTCAACTGTTCTTAGCCCTTCTAGGTACTCTAGTAATTTCTTCTGTAATCAAATGCCTTAAAATCTTTCTCCCCAACTTTTGCCTTATGGTGCATTTGTTAAACTGCAGTAGTGCAGGCAAGACTCTGCTCATAACCTGCCCAAGGTTTACTCAGCCTTCCATTTTTCTGAGGTCAGAAAATTGAGTACCCAACTCACGAGGGCGGGGGGATGTGTAGCCTGCATAATTAAATTGTAAACTGCCCAGAGAGTGCTTTAAGCACTATGGGGCAGTATATAAACACCACATTTTGCTTTGTTATTGAAGCAGAGATGGGGAACTTATCACCTTCTAGAATATATAAATAATGTTCTTTTTATGTCTTATGACTATTATGTATTTTTTCAATCAGGATTCTTTTTCTGTTCTCTGAAAATATTAGGATATCTTCTCTATGCCATGTATTTCGTAATACCGTATACGCATCATGACTGGTAAATGATTTGGGCCCGTGCTATCTCAAGAAATGCATCTCACTTTATGAGCCTGGTATGATTTTTCAGGATGCTCGTAATATAAGCCCTACCCCAAAAATAAGCCCCAGTTAAGTGAAACCCCGCCCTCCACCATTGTGCAGCAACCAGAAGAAGATGACATGACTGTATTTGAACAAATGTAGATGGTTGTACATGAAAAAAATAAAACATCCCCTGAAAATAAGCCCTAATGTGTTTTTTTGGAGCAAAAATTAATATAAGACCCTGTCTTATTTTCGGGGAAACACGGTACTAACTGCTGAAAGATGACTGTTCTTGGTTTTGCAAAACCTGCTTCCTTTAAATAATTGCATTTAGACATTGCTGCTGATAGGATTAATCAAGGCTGAAAAAATATACGTTTGTATTTTATCTTCACTACTGTTTGTACAAAGATAATTTGGTAAATATTGTTATCACAAAGGAAGATACTGATAATGTGTGAATGTCATATATTTTCAAAGGTTCTGTTAATGCAGAAAGAAGCCAAGTAATAATAATTTGTTTGTTCTGTTGTATTCGTTCTTCCACTGACATTTTTCTGTGAGTCTTGTATTTGCACTGTTTACAAAGGAGCTGTCAAGCCCAGGATGGAGTGAGTCTACACGAAGGCCTAGGATGACCCAAGACATTTAACTGAGTGAGGTGGAAAAAAAACCCATCCAATTTGTACAAATTTGACTAGGCTTGCAGCTGAATCTTGCTTCAGGACTGGCAGTGGGATTGCAGCACATCTAAGGGCAGCAGGCTACCACAGAGGGTGTAGGGCTGGTACCATTGCACACATAGCTCTGTCTTCCAGCTTGGTGCCAATCCCTCTCAGCATTTGCTGTCTGAAGCAGCTTCCTCACTCTGTGTACTAGCAAGATCAGCCATCCTATCATACCTCTTTCATCCAAGGCACTGTTGTAGTGGTATTAGTTTTGAATATAATTGCTACTACATGGCCACATACAGTATTATACACATTATAATTTTTGTAACACCATTTTGTGCCATATATCAAAGTGTAGTTTTGTGGCACAACATTTTGTGCCATATATCAAAGTTCAGTTACAGGTGAGTGTTTGCAAAGTTATTTGAGCAATTTCTGGGGAATTTCCCCCCACCAACGTAAGTAAATGGCAGGCACTCCTACACAGATAGTTAGATATGCACATTTTGTAGGCAGTTTCATTCCAATCTGTTACAGTAGATTTACAGCTAGGCCACAGTACAACTGCTTGGAATACCTTCCTTCAAACATTTCCTTCAAATGAGCAATGAAAGGAGCAGCAATTAGAACAGTTGACTCAACCTTATGTTTGATTTTTCACAGCTAATGTATCTTCCATACATTTCAGTAGATTAATAAGTGAATCAGATGTGCCAGTAACACCTAAAAAAAAGGGGGGGATTCTCATATAGATAGATCCCTATGTTCTACACCTGGTTCACACTGAGTACTGTTAATTGGTAAATATGGCTATTCTCTTTCCCACTTAGTCTTCAAAAGAACCTTATTACATCTGTTGGGCTCATGTTGCTGCCTCTAGAGTGGAAGGATCAGCTGAAGGGTGCTGTTGTTGCCCAGGAGATGTCCAAATAAATTCACATTCTTCAGTGAAATAAATGTTACAATTGGAGACTTTAGTTGCTATAACAGTGTCTGGGGATGTACACTTGATTATAACAATGAGAAGCAGTATTAAATGGGTGGAAACATCCTAACTACACACATGAGAAACTGCCTAAATACAAAGCAAAAGATCTTCACAAGGAACAATACCCTTCAAAAATTGGGGCACAAAACCACAAATATTGAGAATTACAGCCGTTGTCCTTTGCATACTCTGCAAGTGAATACACCAGCCCTGTGTAGTATAGTAGTTTGGCCCAAGCAAACAGTAATCATAGCACTGAGTGAAAGTTGTAGAATTATTACTGGATGTCTGAAGTCAGTCCCTTTTGATAAAATCAATTACCTTGTTGGCAGATGTACAGAGAGATGTGGCAGCTAATAGTGGAAGCGTCAAAGCATTTACATCCAATGCACATCCACTCTTCAGCTACCATCCCACCCTTCCCAAATTAAAATCAAGAATTTTTTTTTCAGAACCTCTGTGCATCTTGAAGAAACTACAGCAGAGAATGCAATAACTATAAAGTGGAAAGAAAGAACAGATCACCTCTTAAAGGGGATGGAACCCAAGGAAAATTGGGCACCCAGCCATATGGAGAACTGGATTACTTGGAAGTCACTTCATAGGCTACTGAGTGAACTGGTAGAACCAAAGTGAACAGTCCTTTGCAAGTGTGGAAAATAGCAGGAACTATGTCAGTGTACTCCATGCTTCTCAACATGTACCTGATATTAGCTGCACCAAATGCTCTTGAAGTTTCCTGTTATTGGGCAAACATTACTCAATATATTTAATTGTACTGTAGTGTCCTTGACACAAAGAAAGAAGATCTGTTGGGCTTTGCAGACTCCTTGTGTAAAGTGGAAGTATGCCCTAGAATGCAATCAGAAACTCTCCTAGAAATGTTAGATTGGTAATAATGAACAAACTAATTTCATTCCTTTATTTGTTACATTTATAGACTGCTTTTCCTCCAATGAGTTCAAAGTGGTGTATAGGGCTCTTTTCCTTCCTATTTTATCTTTATAACAACCCTGTGAAGTAGTTCAGGATGAGAGTGTGTGTCTCAGAGTCACCCAATGAGCTTTATTGCTAATAGTTTCTTATCCAGCATCATTGACTTTTTAACTGAGAAACACATCAAAAATCTGGAATGACCTTGGAGGTTCTTGGTGCACTGTTTGAAAATTATTGGCAAAAAAGATTGTTATTTACTCTAAGATAGGGATGGGCAACTATCACCCTCTCTAGAATATAGAGTGCTGTTACCAGTACCTTAGGCCGGGGGTCCCCAACCTTTTTCACCCCGTGGACCGGCTGGGGAAGGCGGGGCAACCCCCGCGCTTGTGTGCATGCGCGAACAAGCGAGCAGGGGTGAGTGCGTGCGGGGGTGGGTGGGTGGGGTGGGAGGTCTGTCTCCACGGCCCGGTCCAGCTCAGGCCGCGGATGGGGGGTTGGGGACCTCTGCCTTTGGCAGTACAGCCAATGCTGAAGGACCATGGGGGTGATGGAATTCCATCTCTCATATAACTAATTGTGTGCATGACAGAAGACAGAGGGGGAAAGAATATGTGTATGAACAAGGTTTTTCTTTTTAAAAGAAACTAAAACATTCAGTAGGCTGTTATATGTTACACGAGAAAGTTATTTTTGGATTATAATGCTAGAATCTCCTAGCCAGAATGGCCACTGGGAATTGTAATCCCTTACAGTAACTTTTCCAAGCCCCGATCAAGAGTATTGGCCTAACAGAAGGAAAGCCATTATTTGTGTGAAATATTGTGCTTATATTTGCAGTTAGTATGAAAAGGAGAAGTTGGTGTATAATGGAGGTCAGTGACCCATAGCTGCAAGGTGCTGCCTGAGCTCGTGCTGACAGAAAAAGTGGTTGAAATCAGTGGTTTCCCAGACCATATATTGTTTTACCTTCTCTTTTGTTGCTTGGTGGAAGATTGCAGGCTAGGGAGTCATATCCTATTAATTGTCAAATGCTTCAGTGCTGTAGTTCAATTTGAAAATGTGTGAGCCTGCCGATGTTGCATTTGCTGGTGTTCAGCAAATATCCATTTTTGTTGACTACAGTTGATATCTGCTTCGATGTGTTTTGTGGGCTGTTGCTAAATCTTGGTTTTGGGATGGACAAAAAAATGGAGGAACACATTACATTTCAAAAAATTACAATGTGGAATTAATATATGTCATTTGGATGTTGGGGGAGTTTCTAGTAAGATCGGTGCACAACCTGGACCTTAGAGTTAAATTAATTGTGCATTTAGAAAACTAATAGTAAAATGGCCCTTGTCATACAATGTGGGCAGGCCTCCAGTTTCTAATCTAATAATAAGAAAACTGCTGTGGTCAGTTTTGTATCTCTTTTTGCTTTTTAATTTTACATTTTAGACTCCCCTTTCATTAGTTTAAGTCATCTGATATCAACATATAGCTGGGGTGAAGAGCTCTGCAAGGAATTGATATCTTTTTTCTGTTAGGTAAGAGGGTTGAACTTCGGGAAGCTATTACCAGCTAGGGACAGCCTAAAGAATGCATGACCATCACGCTACACATCTTTCCTATATTCCTCACCGAGACAATATGCTACCTATTTTGTTTCACATCTGTAACTTGTGGTTAAACCTATCCCCTTGATTGGAGAAGACACTTTCTGATGTAATAGTTGGGCGGCAGTCATGATGTGGTACAATAAAAGCACATGTTCAGGCTTTTTTTCTTTGCTTCCTAGCCCTCTTTTCTGTTCCATAACTTCCCGTAATTTTGCTGCCTGCTTCTCTGTATTTGTATTAAGCTCTGAATGAATTTATTAGACCACTCAGCATGTTGCTGTTGCTTTCCTGAACCTCACTGAGCCAACAAACTGCATAAGCATAAGAACTATTTATGCTTATATCACATTTCTCATTGTCATTCTAGTTTTAACCTTCAGTATGAAGTTACAATTATGTCAACTGTAATTTTTTTTTTTTTTTAGTAAGTGAGAAAGTGAGACAACGGGTGTGACTACATTGGAGGGCTGGATTGGAGCAATTTGACTTTGCTGCAATGTGATTTGCAGCCTGTATTACATCAGAAATAGGGAAGAATGCTCAGAACAGGGGCTGCAGATTGATTCCAGAGCTGTCTGTTCCATGTGAGGTTCCTCTGCTTCATTTGCTTGCACAAGGGGGAATCCACTAATTCCTTGTTCTGATGGAAACCCTGCTCAAATCAACAGGAAGAGCTCTGATTTGCTTAACTGCAAGCCTGAAATTGGTAGGGGGAAGTGCCACGTGTTTCAGCCATGGAGCAGTGGGGGGCTTTGTGAAAACAAATGGAATATACTGGCTGTTGTGTTTTTAAATAAGATTCCCATCAGCGCTCTATAAAGTAACAGTGACAAGAGGGTTGATGTGTGTATGAAACAAAGGAAGTGGGAAATTTTAACAGAAGCAGAGGGAGACTGCCGAAATGCTTAAATGGGAAACATTCTGGGTGCAGGATTTTTCTCTGGGTAATATTTATAAACAAAGCAAATACTCGTTATCCTGCTGATTTTAATTCAAAGGCAAGGAAAGTAGTTACACAGTCCCTGGACTGTCATTTTCCGAGGAAGAAGGGAGTTTGCAATAATGTAGCACATATTTGTGTTGATAGCAGAAATCACTGTGAACCAGAAAGTTATGCCACTCCATTTGTAGAAAGCACTATTTTCACTCGTTTATGTAAATAGTATTTTTGCAAGATGCACTCTCCACCCTATTTCTCCCCCTCATGTATTGTTTCTCTACTGCTGCACTTCAGTTAATAAACCTGCCCCCCCCCCCCCCAAAAAAAAGTTTGGGATAGGACAGCAGGATTACCAAGGGAAGTGAGGGGCGAGGCCTGGCAAGGAAAAGAGTCAGTTCCTCAGCCACAGATGAGGAAATAAGAAGGAAGACTGAACACACGCCCCGCCTCGCCTCACCCTTCTGTTCCCAGCCCACCCTGCCTTCCCCCTCCAGTCAGCTGAACAAACTAGAGAGTCAGATTCTACCCCTCAGTTGCTTGTGGTTTTTTAAAAAGCTTGGTTTTGTTTCTTGCAGACTCTTAAGGCAGAAGTGCTCTTGCCTTTTGGAAATAAGGGTCACTCTGAGGATGTTGCTCCTGCATATATTTCTCCTGCCTTGGGCTCTGAGCTGTTGGGTATATGGTGCAGGTAAGTGGAAATACATTGTGGCAGGTTTAAAACATCTGCCCTAAGGACATATTTAAGACCAGGACTGTTTAGTGTATTTTTATGAAGCTTGACAGGTATTTGTTTTATAGAGCATTTGCGGGCAAGGTGGGGAGGGCATGGTTAACTGCTTTTGCTTCCCCACCTTTCTGAACCACCTGGCCTGATAAAAGAATTTTGGAGAACTTAAAATCTGGCTCACAAATTGTGGAAATTTAGTTTACTTTAATAATATATTGCCCACCCACGGGTTTTGGATTTTGTTTTAGACCGATGCAGCTATCTTTGTTTTGTTTTGGCTCCATATATCACATTCTGTTACTTAAAGAAACTACTGTTGACCAAACAAACTTCAAAGGGAGATGAGAGACTTCTTACAATGTCTAGTGTGTTACCAGGATTTTGAATGGGGGCAAAATTTCTTACTGCATTACCAGCAACAGCGTTGTCAGTGGCTTACTGGTAATGTAATTGTTGCCACTGTCATACTTCTGTTTTTGTTTTAGCAATTTCTGAGCTTAATTTCCTTCCTACCTTGTTAATCCGTAAAGTGACAAACAACTTGTTGTTCTTTGTGTAACAGACTAATATCCTTGTGGTAACTTTTATGTACAATAATCTCTGCTACTGTACTGACCTGGCTATTCTTTAAGACCAGAGTTTTGTCCATATTGTTTCTTTGAAAATCATCCTCAAGAAGCCTGGCTTTCATAACAATGGTGCCTTGGTTATGGAATGCTCTCTCACGAATCTCCTGACAACACTGCTATCATGCAGGCACTAGGAAAACACATTTTTATCTACTTGGGTATTTTAACAGATTTTACTTCCGGACTGGTGCAAGCTTTTGGCTTAAATACAAATCACACTTATTAAGGAGGGAGCCCCTCTGATTATACCACAGCTGCCTCATGAACAAACATGGATTGGAGTGGACTAGTAGTCTACTTTAGAGCTGTGCTTGCTTGAAATATTTGTGGGTTTAAGTGTGCTCATTTCAAAGTTGTATGTCACTCTAAAATCTGATATGCTGAATATATTTTCAGTATATCGAGAATTGAAATTCAAGGAATGCAATTTAGGAGTCTAAGGCATGATTTAGAGTTTAGGCTTAACATCTAGCAAGGATGGCAGTGAAAGACACCAAACTGCACACTAAGACGAGAAATCAAATTCACTCTAATAGCCTCAACTCTTGTTGGGAAAATCAGGGCAGATTTGCTGATCAATTACAGAGAAGAAAAGCAACTTCGGACTATCATGTTGTGCAAATGGGGACACTTATTCTGTTTAATGAAACTAGGGTCTTCTGAAACAGAACAGTCCCTTAAACTAAGGCAGACCTACAGGGATGGCATGTGGTTTCTGTGGATCATGAGCAATGACCATCCAATGATCTCCACTTACTCATCCTTTCACTATGCATATCCCTTATTCTACCAGGGAATAAATCCTACCTGCTTCTACCTCTATTCTACTCACTAATGACATAGTCATTTGTGCAAGGATGATTGTGCATTTCTTCACTTCCAGCTGCACTGAAATGCCTAGAAGCCCTTAATCCCCCCAAAACTGCTCCTAACAGATGGGAATTGTAGGCCAAGGTTTGGACAGCACGCATTGGCTATAGTTGGCACAGCAGATCTATTTTAGTGTATTTTTCTTCTACATCTTCTACATCTTTTAAGTGCTGCATGCCAACTTTACCATAGAGTGATACCCTGCTTCTGCTGATAATTTTTAATTACACGCAGAAGCAAGAAAATAGTACACCTTCAAAATTTGCTTCCCAAAGCAATAGCTTTATCTTACTTCACACTGGCCCTAGCACATAGTATTAAGGAGTCAATAGTAGCATGCCCTTGCTTATAGGAGCCTACATATTCCTTCTTGAAATACAGGAAGTAACAGACTAATCTGTCCCCTAGTTGCTTTTCTTTTCCTTGAGCAAAAGGAGTAAGGAGCTGGTATGGGAAAGGGGGGGGGGGTGCCATGCAGTCTGAGAAATACAATGGGAGGCAGTCAGCCAATTAATGCCCTGCCCAGTTCTGTGTGAGTACCAAAAACATCCCTTGGGATGAGGAAACAAGTGGGGAACTCCTTCCTTCGGGAATGTTTTGTATCTATGTATAATAAAAATCACAAGGTTTCCAGTAAAATACAAAAAAGAGTGCAGTGTTTGATTTTAAATTTTCCTAACTCTTGCAGTTGTTACACCTGTTGTTTTAGCCATTGTACCAAAATTAGCATTATATACCACTATTGTATTTTTCTTAGTTTCATCTTTGTATTTTCTTTGATGGGTGAAGGAATGCCCTTTGTTCTCTTACTCTAAGCCTTGCTGCCCCTTTCCCCTTCAGTACTGTTTGCAAGGAAGGGATGACAAAAAATTTTGGTTGAGTGCCATAAATTCTTTACAGCATCTGTGGGTGCCCAATGTTGTAGGACTGCAGTTCATGTCAGCCCTAACCATCATAGCCAAGGGTGAGATATGATGAAGACTGTGGCCAAAAGATATCTGAACAACCACAAGTTGCCCACCCCTGATTTAGGAGTAGTGATAAACCAGAGAGTGAATTTTAATGTTTTCTATGTTGGGTTTACCTCTCTTTGTTCTGATCTTTCTCTCTCAGAATCTCATGCCTTCACTATCACACAGCTTGCCTACTTTCTAAACAGAACTTCAGTGGAATTCGTTGGTAATGCCACTTTGGATGGGACACTCACCCATAGCCTAGAGAGCCATAATGGGCAAGTCAATGTGAGCCAGCTGTGGCCACTGGAGACCTCAGACGTCTGGAAGCAGAGAGAGAACAAGCTGCAGGATTACCTAAACAAGTTCGTGCTCCTGGTCAACTTGTTTGTGAATGAAAGGGCAGCATCATGTGAGTAATGAAGCAGGGAGTAAGATGGTAATGGCTGCAAGAATTGTCATAGCAACTATCTTAGGCAAACAGCAATTTAGGAAGGTGATGTAGCTGAATATTGAAGGCTGGAAAATACTGTGACCTCTAGCCAAATAATGTACCCAGGGATTTGCAAATGGGAGAAAAACAGAGAAGCAAGAAGTTACTTTTTTGGACTACAACTTCCAGAATACCCCAGCAACATTGCCAATGGGCAGGCTAGCTAGCTATTCTGATGCCTGAATCTAAAAGAACTGAGTATTTCTCATCACTGGAAGAAAATAATAGCAGCAATAGTAGGATCCAAACAAGATAAAAACAGTGTCCTCTATTGGTCAGTGTTGCTCCAACCACATTAATTTTCTAGATGTGTTATTTGAAAAGAAAATATATAACTCAATCAGTGAGAATGTGATAGAATACCTACTGGAAAAATGTACCTATCATATACAGGTGTAATTTGGAGAGGCAGCAGCAGTATCTGCATGGTGAGTGTGCAATGAACTTCAAGGATGATTCCAACCAGCTCAGCATAATAGTGATGTATGCATGAAAAACAGAGGGAAGGAGCTATATCTATAGCATATCTTTCTGACACATGTATTTTTGGTTCCAGATCCTCTACAGGTACATTGCATGAAGGGCTGCCAGCTCTCAGAGAATGGCACCAACAGCTTCTATGAGGTATTGCTCAATGGGACCAAGTTCCTGAGGTTCTATGCAACCAGAAATTACTGGACACCTTTACAAGACACTTCTGCAGCCAAGTACACTAGCGCCAAGCTGAATGAATACAATGAGACGACAACCGATCTACAGTTCTTCCTACAAAATACATGTATCAACTTCATCAGGGAGCACACTGACATGCAAGGACCCTTGACTGGTATGTAAAAAGTGTTTATAGAATTTATAAGAAGCAACTTCCCAACCCCAACTGCTGTTAGATAGGGTGTCCAAAGAATGCATAACCAGTCAGTGCATCAGTCAAAAGTCCAGGAACTCTGATAGATAAGGTATGTGTTACCTGTAGCTCTTGCATCCTGGAGTAAGATGCAGAATTCTGCATTCCACAAATTGAGTTTCACTGCTTTTTTTTAAAATTAACCCTACAGGCATGGAAGTCTGTAATAAAACACCTGGCACTTAGCATGTAGGGGAGGAAATAAGGCATACTGCATACTTACCAGTGATCGAGTCTTCAAAATCTCCCCCAGCTCATTACCATTCCCAACTAGCAGCAAAATTATGCAGAAAGTTACGTATACAAATACAATGTTTGATTTTCAACTTGTTAGCTTCAAAATATAGCTGATCTTGGAGCAGAAACACATAGCTGTGCACCAATACCAAAAGTGTTTTTAGCGTTCTTTCTGTTACAGGATGAATGCACAATTTCCTGCTGGGGGATAGATTGAGATGGTTTCAATTGCAGGAGACACTGCTTAAAAGATATCCCCCACCCTGATTATCATTCAAAAAGTTCATTTAAAAAGCAGACAATAATTTGCAATTTTTACAATGATGGCACTAGCTCAGACAAATGTACCTTATGACTTGAAGCCTAAAGATCATAGCCCTGTGCTCACCCACTTGAACAACAGAATGGCAGTTGCAGTGCCTATGATATGGAAAGGCTTTCAAAACTTGTTTTTTTTTTCTCCTTACAGGGAAACAAAAAGGACGGTCACATACTCCACTAGTACTAGGTGTCTGTATTGGTGCTCTTGCTTTAATGGGCCTGGCTGTTTGCATCTTCCTTTGCACAGGTGGGAAGAGATAGCACCAAGTGCTATAATATTACATGGACCACCAACTCTCCACCTGATTGTCTAGCATGGTGCTTCTGAACTCTACCATTAGTGATTAATTAAATGCAGACCTGTAGGCCCCATCTCCTTTTTGCCGGAAAAGTGAACCCCAGAGCAGCAAGAAGGTATCCGGATGTCTTTGGAATTTTCTCTAGTTTACATTTGTACTGTGAAATATTGTTTATCTGCATCACTTTTACAGGACTGTAATATCTTGCACACAGGGATACTTCTAAAAATGATCTGGAAATACCAACTTCTACAGTGTTTGTGGGAGTTCTGCTGGTCTTTTCTTGGTTGCAGTGGCTTCTGGTGCATTTCCTGGCCCAATTCACAATGTTGTTTTTGACCTACAAAGCTCTGCAGTTTCGGACCTTGGAACCTGTGTTATAGTGGAAAACCTTTGAATGTCTTCTGATTCATAGGGTCAGAAGGTGCAACAAGAAAGAACACTTTTTTGAGGGCTGGCCTCCTAGCTCTTGAATGTTTTCCACAGAGAAGTTCATTTGATGTCCAACATTATCTTTTCAGCACCAAGCTAAGATTTTTCTATTATAAAAATATATTAAATACTATTATAAAATATTTAGCTTTTTTAGTACTCATAGCAGTGTTAAGACACTGCAGTGTGACTTTATTTCTTGTACTAGATATTTTTGTTTTTTAATCCATATTATATTTATCATGCTGTATCAGTATGTGTTGTGCTCGAATGTATTGTTATAATCTTGTTGTATATTAATAATTCTTAGGTTAATATGACGTTGTTTCAAAATGCACTAAAGAACTATTTTGTGTTACTTTTAACAAAAAAGTATTCCCATGATCCACCTGTTTCAATGGACAGAGAAGAGATATAAATCATAAAGCATAGTATAAAGACCATCAATATAGCTAGACTCCTTCTTGCTCCTCACTTTTCCTCCACCTTTCTGCAGAAACACCCTGAAACTGGAAATCACTGCACCTCCTATTTATTTCATTCTAACAGTCTGAAAATTACTGAGATTGTATTTTTCTATGGTTTTTAAAATGGAATTCATTGCTAGAATATGTGATGCTACTGGCTTTGACACTTACACTGCTCTTGATAGGTATTAAGGCATGTTGGCTTATGCCACTGAATATCCAAGGCAGTATGCAATTGGATATCAGTTTCTGGGGTAAGAACAGCCTAAGAGCACTATAGCCCCATCTGGAAGACTCCTGGGAGCATCCTGCTGGTCACTGCAGAAATAGCATACTGGTCTCAGTAGAATATTTGGTCTTAGCTACCAGAGATGTTTGTAAGGTCCTTGATACAGACCTAAACATTGCATTATAGCTGTCAAGCCTTCAAAAAAGCCCTCAAGATCTGCTTATGCCTGTTTTGGTTAGACAGATATATCTAAAGCAATATAACACATCTCAACAGATTGTGAAGCAGACAATGAAAAATTTCAACAAGGGACAGCCAACATCTCAGGAATACCTGATGAGCAAACAGGATTTTGAACAGCAGAGATTCCTTTTGGATGGATTAAAATTAGAAATGATACTTCTCACAGAAACTATTAAACATAACTTTACCAATGTACTTAACTTTGCTTTCCTATATTCTTTGAGATATAGTGGATAGTGTGCAGCCAAGAACTGTAATACAGAGGTTGGGAGTTGATTCCCCACTGTGCCTCCCTGACAGGGGCTGGACTCGATGATCCATGGGGTCCCTTCCAGTTTTTAGGATTAGGGAACTCCTCCTCATATTTTATCCTTGCAACATAACTGAGTAGGAAGCCAACAATTGTAAAGCAGTGTGTATAATTTACAAGTACTCTGAAGATTCTCTTAATAATTGCTCAGTTAAGCCTCTCTGGATCACACCCAAAATGGTGTTTTTTTTTGGCAGTATTGTAGACTTGTGGCTCTGAAGTGGCAGGAGCTCAAAAATGGAACAACAGCAGTTTTGGAAATCCTTTCAGCTCCCCTAGGAAATCTCCTCTCTTTATGGATCAAAGCCAATAAAAATACTTCAACCAGCAGAGAAAAGGAGGGGATAGGCATGGACTTTCTGAATGTGTCAAATGTGACATTTTTATAGTATTTCCAACTTATAAACACTTTGCAACTTTTTTCTCAATATGAAGTCATCTCTAGCTCTTGTTCACATAGATAATGGTGCTCCCCCTGTGTAATTTACATCAGGACAGGACAGGCAGTTTCAGCTGTTATTTTAGATAGCACTAGCAAGAGAGCCTGGATTATATGATTATAATTACGTGTAACCAACAAGTCCTTAAATCTTTGACAAGCAGTTGCAGCAAAGGGTTAATTCACACACCACTATGTGTGCTGCACATATGCCAGTGTTTGCAGAAGTAAACACCATCCATTGCTTCAAATAAGGCTCAAAGATTCCCAAGGAAGGATGCATTCCTATCCTAGATTAATCAGTTGTATTAAATGTTTTGCTGAAGAGTCTAGGAAGAAAATGTTTTTACACAGTTTAATTCAAAGAAACAGGGGGAAAGCAGCTACTGCTGTCTACAGATGCAGGTGAAAAACAGGGAGGTACATGTTATTTTATGTCAGAAATGATGAACATGTAGTCTTTCTGGATGCTGTTGGACAGCAACTCCCATCTGCTCTCAGCAGTGGAGTCAAACAGTGGAAGTTGCAGTACAGCAATGCAGAGGAGCACACATATTCGCCATCTGTGCTTTAAGTGCGCAGAAAAGACTGTTTCTTATCAACAAGGCCCTTAGTTCACTTAGAATAATGGGAACGGGGCTTGTTTTTGCCACCCACATAGTTTCAATGTTGTCCACTATCCAAATTTTAAAGCTATTTGATCTACCTGAGTGACCCTGTCACCTTTGCCCACAGCACTGTTCTTTCTGTATGAAACCACGTTGCACATTTCTACACTTTCACTACAGTCTACAGAAACTATATGGTTAAGTATTGCTGCCAATCACAGGCATAGCAAGCTTCCAAATTTGAACGACCAAAATCATATATTTCAGTGTTACTAAGGGAGAACCAAGAACCATTCTGGATGGTGGAAAAACCTCAAGTACACTTCCATAGTGCAAACAACAGGAAGCATCTGGATGTTTGTCAGAACCCTAAAGAAGGTCAAATGCAGGTAACAAATCAAATCTGCAGAGGTAGCATTGTCTCATGTCTCAACACCATTAGAAGAAGAGACAAAGAATTAGGTGTTTTTGCAAGATAACACAAATGAGGACAATGAAGAATTTGTTTTAAACCAACTGTGTCAAACGGGCTGAAGAATGGCCCAAATTTGGTACAAGGCAAAACAGAGGGAATGTGGAAAAGTTATGAAAATTCATTCAGAAGGGCAAGAAAAAGTAACATCAAAATATATTTTAAAACCAGAATTCCAATGTAGTATTTTTTTTAAATTACCTCACATTTCTCAACTGTTGGAGCCTGACTGCTCCAAATAAAGCACCAGTTGTGTCCTGAATAAGGAAATTTCTTTTGCTGTCTTCTGATGAGTCCCAATCACCTCACTACTGTAAAAACAGAGGTTTCGGTAGTCACTCCAATACCCTTCAATTTTGTTCTATTAACGCCCAGAAGAAACTACTGCAGTTTACAGCACTGATTTCATTCATCTGTAAGAAAGTCAATTTCCCCCAGTCTTAATATCCCTGCAGTCCGTTGTACACCTTCTGCACAGATGCCTGTTTCAGCAGTTGCTTGAGACCTGCAAAAGAATGTAAGAATGATCATTCTCAGCCAGCACATTCTATTTGTTACTTCTGAGACTGAGTTTCTTAAAAGAAAAACTCGTAAGAAATATGCAAGTGCCTCCAAAACAAGTAAGACAGCTATGCCATAAAGAGAATCAGAGTGGACCAATTCAAATTTGTCGCCCCAACGGAACAGACCCATTACTGAAGTAATGGAATTTGCATAAATGCTAATTTAACAATCCTAATTCATTCAATGGGACTAAGCTAGTCGACAGAGAACTGGATTTAGCATATCATCTTGGCTATTAATTAAAGCAGACTTGGCGTACAAAGGTTATCACCGAACCATGATTTTGATTTTGTTCATGAATTACACAGCTGTCTTTTTTTTAAAAAATTGCTAATGAAATATCTTGCTGAACATGGCAGCTAGATGCTGAAAAACAAAAGAAAATATGGTGCTCTTGCACAACAGAAATGGTACCTATAAAATGGGCAAAGGATGAAACAACTTTCTGATCTCATGCAGAAGAGCATTCATAAACATTGATCAAGCCATGTGGGAACCTATCACAACCGTGGTTAAGGATACAGAAAATACAAACCTTCCCGCTGGTCACTTGTCAGCTGCTCTTTGGGAAATTCTACATCAAATGTAATTATCAGGGAGCCTTTTATATTGTTATTGTCAAAGTTGGGAAGACCTTCTCCTTTTTTCCACAGCTTGGCTCCAGGCTTTGTGATTTTATCCCTGGCAATGTGGACCTAGGGGAACGAGCATGGAGAATTTACGTTAAAAATTTTGACCACATACTCTTACACATCAATAACACGTTTAACAGCATATTTTAGCACTAATAGATGCAAAAATTAATCATCTACCATACCTTGTGCCCATCTAAATGGGTAATATCCATTTCAAAGCCAATGAGAGCCTCAACTAGTGAGATAGTAACATTCGTGTATAAATCATCCCCTCTCCGTTCAAAGACTGGATGCCTGAAGAAAAGGGGTTAGAAGAATATTATCATTTCCTATTTGCTACCATAACCAGTATATCTGCTTACTCTACTTAAAAAAAATTTAAAATTTAAAATTATTGATAAATTAAAAATTTGCCACTGATCCTGACCCTCCTTTTTGGAGAGCCACTATATCTTAGTCTTTCAGAAGTCTTTGACAGATGGATCATTCAAAACATTAAGAAGCTTGGTAAACATAAAAACATAAACATTTGTGTAAAGAAATTGATAAAATGTCTTTGTCTTGATAAAAATGGAAGTTGCCCATGTGCAATTATCACATTTGCCCTAATCCAGCAGGGGATCATTTGTAGTTGTACTCATTAGCTTTTCAGTACAGTCAAACCTCGACTTACGAACCTCCCTAGTTACGAACATTTCGAGTTACGAACAGCTCCGTCCGCAAAAATCTGGATCGACTTGCGAACAGAGCTTCCACCTACGAACGAAAAAAGGCAGGGAAAAAGGGCGGGAAATTCAAACTGTTGGTGGCAAAGAGGCTTTGTAGCTCTTTCGCCCCAACGGTTAGAGCAGGGGGTCAGGGAACTTTTTTACTTCTGCCGAGCAGGAGGAGGAAGCCGGTGCACTCCCTTCCCATCCCTGGCGCGGGTCTACCCGTGAGTAAGCGCCGCGGAAAGCGCGGGTCTACTCGCGAGTAAGCGCCGCCGAAGGCGCGGCAGTGGAGGTAAGGTTCTGCTTTTTCCTTTTAAAAAAGTTGATCTGGGTGGGTTTTGGAGGGTAGGTTTGGTTATGTTTCTGTGTTGTTTTGTTTTTTGGTGATTTTTTTTTTTGCAGTCCCAGCGTGGGACTTGCTCCAATGTTTATTTTTGGATTGGTTTGTTTTTGCTTTTTTTTCAGTCCCAGCGTGGGACTTGCAGTGTTTGGGCTTTCCCCCAATTCGAATTTCCCCCCTTTCCCCCTGCCTTTTTGCCTTCGGAGGTCTGCAAGGGCTCCCTCCAATGTCGGGGGAAAGCCCTTGGAGACCTCCTGGGGGTCCGATCGCGGCGGCGGGTCTACTTGTGAGTAAGCGCCACGGAAAGCGCGGGTCTACTCGCGAGTAAGCGCCGCCGAAGGCGCGGCAGTGGAGGTAAGGTTCTGCTTTTTCCGACATCGGAGGAAGCCCTTTGAGACCTCCGAAGGCAAAAAGACAAGGGAAAAGGGCAGGAAATTCGAATTTCCAGCCCTTTCCCCCCTGCCTTTTTGCCTTTTTTCTTCCCTCGGAACGCATTAAATGGTTTTCAATGCATTCCTATGGGAAATGGTGCTTCGACTTACGAACTTTTCGACCTACGAACGCCGTCCCGGAACGGATTAAGTTCGTAAGTCGAGGTACCACTGTATCTGTTGGGAGTCCTAATGGGGTAAATTTCCCTGAAACTACTGAATTACCTGGAGATGTTCATTTACTCAATTCATAAAGACTTTCTTCTCAACTGTTAAAAGTTAATGTAGAAAAAAACTCCAGAATATAAGGTAGTTTCTGAAACTCTCTGAACTTTGTCATCCCTTTGGACTTTACTTGATTTGAGGCCCCAGAGTCTAAGCCCCATAACGTGTTCTGCAGGCAAATGCATGGGAGATTTTTGCATGACTACTGCTCATTGCTGGTACATGTGTCAAGGTCAAATGACACTCATATGTGGCACTGGGACACTAACCCAATTACTGGCATCAGGAAACGAACAAAGTAAGACATACTGAGTTCTGCCTGAAAACCAGACAGAAGGAATAATCTTTACATCCCAGTAGTAACTCTTCATGATTTCCTCCTTGTTCAGATTGCATCATCCCAACCTGAAGAAAGATACTGTTACCTTCATACACTTAATGTGAATCAATGAGTCTTCTGCTTGAAGGTATTCAACTTATCCAGGTATTTGATGGAAGGGGAAAAAAACCTCCACCTGTTTCAGAATCCCACTCTTTCTTGGAACTTCATATTCACAAACACACAAACCTATAAACACTTTTTTGGCGCTGCCACTGACCCTATTTCCTGGCAGGTTTACACTACAATCAGAAAACCAGTGTTGTAAAGTAGAGATGGGAGTATTCGTATACGAATACCCCCGCACAGGTGGACGTGATGAGGGTCCAGCCCCCAGGGGCCGGACCATCCACTCACCTGTATAACTGGCTCCGCTCTCCCTTCCAATCACTCCAGATCTCTCGGTTGGCTATCCACTCGTCAGCCTGGCAGGGAGACTCGTCTTCCCTACTCCTGCCAGGAGTGGATAGTCGATCAGGAGCTATTGGAAGGGAGAGCGGAGCCAGCGCTGGATGGGTGAGTCCGTTACGTCCACTTGTGTGGGGGTATTCGTATATGAATACGAATACCCCCATCTCTATTGTAAAGCAAATCCTTTCCTCATCAAACCCACAATTGTTTTTTTGTATTTTTGACCCCCTCTTGAGAAAACACACCTATCAGCACACATACGCTTAAATATGTAATTTACAGTATTGTCCGCATTTTGCTCAGTACTGAGTTAACATAGGGAAGAAAATGTAAGCATCCTGGTAAGCAAGAGATAACTTACTTGAGAACTTTTATTCGGAAGCGCAAATCCCCTGGCTCTCCATCAACATGTGGTTCCCCTGGAAAAGAACATGGCCAGATATGCTGAATTTATTCAGAAGGTTATGACACCCCAAGAGTGAAATCTACAACCAAGGGAGCTTTCCCATTAATCATATGATCTCTCAGGATTGGGATTCACCTATTTCCCAGACTCTTGACATTAATCAACTGCAACATACTTTGCTATTTCAAAATACAGTGGTGCCTCGCTAGACGATTGCCTCGCAGGACGAGGAAATCGCTAGACGATGCCTTTTTGCGAGCGCTACTGCGCTTCGCAAAACGATGTTTCCCTATGGCGATTTTCGCTAGACAATGAGGTTTCCCCATAGGAGTGCGCCGACTAGTGGTCAAAAGCTGTCAGTGCAGCTGTCAGTGCATTCCTATGGGGACCCTCACTCGCTAGACGATGTTTCCCTATGGGAAATTTCGCAAGACGACTGCGTTTTCCCTTGGAACGCATTGAAGCGATTTCAATGCATTCCAATGGGAAAACGTGCTTCGCTAGACGATGTTTTCGCTAGACAGCGATCCTCGTGGAACGGATTAACATCGTCTAGCGAGGCACCACTGTATGCCAATATAGATCAAGCAAACTTGTTCTGCTACCAGATAACCATGTATCCTAACCATTATGTCTTCCAGCATACCATTGGTATAACTTTCAGCGGCACACTGTCCAAGTTAAGAAGTCAGTATAGGCCTTTCCTATCACATAGCAAGTCACATGACTGGTGTGTGATAGGAAAGGCCTATACTGACTTCTTTTACCAATCTGCTGCTGATAAGTACACCAATGGCATTATGCCAGCAGGTATAATGAATAGGATTTGGCCATAGGTTTTAAATGCTCCATAAACCAACAAGTGCTTAATTTGAATATGAAAGCCAAGTTAATAGTATCTGCTAACCTGTAAAGAGGTTTGGCCATCAAAAATAACACATCCCATTTTCCAGTCTATGTAGGCATTATGTGCTATGCACCAAGCATCTTAGAATAACTTAGCTATATGAATATACATCAGTATTACGTGAAGTCACATAGAACCTAAAATATTTTAGAAACAAGAGCAAGCACAGATAATGCAGAAAATGGGGATAAAAAAATCATGAGAATGAGTAATTGTGAAAAACAGTTAAATCTCTGCTTCCATGATCACAGGGATCCCCACCCAAGGACTGAAAGCTGGTAAACAAAAACTACAACTGAGTCATGGCAGACAAAAGATACACAGCTTTTTGTACAGACAAAATTACCGGGTCTCCAGTAATATTACAATGGATACGTTCTCTTGTTAAACCGGTCTTAGGGCCAGGATATTCAAATATATTTGATGTATATAAGAATAATTTTACATAAAAAGACCAGTTTCAAACTTGCTGCCCAGAATAAAAGAATCACAGCATTTTAGAGCTGGATAAATTTGCCTGCATTTTAAAAATATTTAGCTGACCCAAAACACTGATTTTTTTTTAAAGAAAAAAAGGTAGTTTATTGTACCTTCCCCAATGAAGGGATATTCCATGCCATCCCTCATGCCAGGTTCTATCTCTACCTCCAGGGTTCGTTCTTCATTCACAAGCCTGCAAAATAAGACAGGAGTGGCAAACAAAGAATGATGGACTTGCATGAAGCACAGTTTTCCTTTAGTGATTGTATTATCAGTGATTTCTTGCTATTTTGTCTCATCAGACCATATGGTGCAAATTGTTCTGTGTGTTTTGTGGAAGAGGCATTGGGCCTATAGCACTATTAACCCATAATACAAAATCCAGCTAGGTTTAGGGGATTTCCAGGTAACTCAGCATTGTCTAGAAGAATGCTGGTGACAAAATTCCCCGGAAAGCACTCACAAGTTCCATTTTATACCAGAACTGAAGCACTTCTGGTGTTTGGCGAACATGTTTTACCTTTATGGTAATATAAGGAAACTATCTTGCTCGGCAAAACTACTCAAGCTCCAGTCAGTAATCCATGAAGTTTTCTATGTTGATAGTTTTTCCTTCCTGTTTTTATTCCCACTGATAAGCAACAAGGTACACCACCATGTGGACTGTACTGGCAATGTAACTCCTCCTCCCTCGTTTCAATAACCATGCATGTTTACAAATCATGAGAGCACATCCGCCAAAGTGCCAGAGGACTTCAGACTCACTTGACATTGGGGCATTCATCACAGACAACTTCTTGGGTCATCTGGAAGCGCCCTGGGCCTAACTGGGTTGTCCTCATCTCCTGTCGGCAGTTGCATTTTCGTTTGCCTGGTGCCTGTCTTGCTACTGGCTTGTTGCGAACTACCTGCAAAGAGACAGAGAATACTTCTTTCTCATCCAGATCATATAATAGTGAAAGCGACTAATGACTTTTCACTATGCCTTGCAGTTCGCAGGCAGTATCCTCTTTTTTTGTAACTCTAAAGCTGAGGGAGAAAAATATTAATAGATGCAAAATTTAAGCATGTCTCTAAGTCATCATGCTGATGTTCCACATTAATGCCTTTTTTGCTACAAGAGTGCAGCACAGCAACTCTTACAGAATCATTTGTTTTTGAAAACAAGAACAGGCAAGCTGACTTTAAATAAGTTAAGGAGGTTCATCAAAAGAAATTTGGCAAACTTACTTCCACAAAGTTTCCTGAATACACTTCTTCCAGTGTAACTTCTAGGTCCACAATGATGTCACTTCCTCTTGGAATGTTTCTGTCTTGCTGACGAGGGTTCCCTCCAAACATGAATCCGAAATCCCCAAAGAAACTGTAAACAATCATGAATTTGAGCAAAGGTGTAGTACATATAATTTAAGATTCAGGATGGGTAAAAATCAAATTGATTTAAATCATGATTTAAATAAAAAAATCAATTTATTTTATTTAAATTTTCCAAAAAAAAAACCAATTTTTAAAATTTAAATCATGATTTAAATCAAATCCACCCTGTTAAGATTCCTTTTCAGTTAACTAGTGAGAGAGTAGGAATTATATGGTTCAGCTCTTCAGCTCAAAAAGCAGCATCACCCAAATTCCCATTCACTTCTTGAGTCACCATAGCAATTTAAGCGATTACTTTTACGAAAACAAGCTATAATAAAACAGGAATAAAAAAGAAATAAGAGCAAAACAAACTGGATAAAACTGCATTAAGAGAAATAATCAAGATACAATCATGGAAATAAAAAGGACTACAGGCACAAGGGTCATACAAGGGAAAGCTTAGGTAGTCTCTGATCTAATGTCTAATTCTTTAGGGAAAGGGTTAGCCATTCTAAATAATTAGATCTTGAGCCAGATTCCCATCCCTTCAGCCTGACAAGGATGCAATGAAATCAGAACATTTATTATGTCCCCTGACATTCTTGATCCTGCCACTGGGTTGGTGCTTCTAGCTGCTGCTGGAGCAAGGGACACAGATTTGTTGCTTTCCATGGGGTGAGGGAAAGAGGTAAGAAAGGACAAAAGCTTCATCTACAGCTGTTGCACAGCCATTGCTGAAGCTGACATTTGGATGTAAGAACTGTTGCTTGTCCCGTGTTTCCCCTCTCATGAGGTAGAATGAGGCATGGACAAAGCAGATTCCAGTGCCAAGTGAAAGCTGCATTAATACTTCTGCTGTTGGTACTTGAGTCTAGGGGGCTGATTCTGTCCTGTTTTCCCCCACCAGGAAGAAGAGGGGGTGGGCAAAGCTCTCCACTACTATCTCTGACTTGAGGTATTAGTGGGAATGCCAGCACATGCTACTGGCCTTCAAAATGTAGAGTGCTAGCAATACAGAAGAATTCCTGCTGTTATCTCTGATCAGAAGTAACAGTGGAATTTCCACCCATTCCTCACTCTTTTCCTGACTGGGAGGGTGAGAGGTGTTGCAGTAATTCCCAAGGTTGCTGTGGTGGGGGTGCTGTAGGGATGAAGCATGTCCTGGATTTCTCATCAGCCAGACTGGAAATACATGCACAATGAATCAGGCGCATGGAGGTTCCCTTTCTCCTCCTTCAGAAGGATCTACAAAGACTAAAAATCCCTTTTTCAGTAAAATTACCTAAAGTCTATACCTACTCACACTAAGTGAGCAGTAACACCAACACATTCAGGAAAAAGATGGCCAAAAGATACTCCACTCCTTGGGAAGCATTTTCAAATAGTCATGCCATTCAAGGTATACACTTAGGAGAATTTGCTACAGAATATATGCCTTGAAGTAGGTGGCTCTGGGATGTGTCAATGTTGTAATAAGGATATTGAAATCCAAACAGCTGTCTTGGAGATTCTCATTCATATCACTATTTATTTCACATTCTTTTTTACCTTGTTCTGAAACTCACAAGAACCCATGCTAGTTTATTTATTTATCTGATCTATGTCTTCCCTATAATTGGACTCAAAGGAACACCGTTAAAATTGAAAATGCAGATTATATTAAAATACAATAAAACAAGATTCTATGAAACAATGACGCTAAAACAAATGAAAAGCATCTCAATCAATATAGTAATCAGTATATTAAGTTGGAACATTAGTTCAGAAGGCTCCATGGCCTGCTATCAAGAATGTGTACTAGCTACAGAAAAAAGTGTTTAACAGAGGTGAAGCAGGGATGTATGTATGTGCAGATACAAGGCAGTTCAAGAAGGCCTTAGTCAAGTTTGGTGAGGTTCCTGCATCCCTACAATCACTACAGTTTGGTCCAGTGTTTTGAGGGTTAAAAATGCTGAGATTGGAACAAAATTACTTAATGATAGTTGTTGTAGAAAAAGAAATGAGTGCCCAAATAGTAGGGGATTGACATCTAAAGCTCCAATGGAAGCCAAAACCTCTGCTACAAATGACAGGTGGTGACCTGTCATTTCATGACCTGTCAAAGGAGAGCTCAGCTCAACCTTTACAGGACTCTATTTATTCCTTCCACTGACTAAGCAACCTTTATACATCTAAGAACAGTAAGGCAAGGGTGGTACCCTACCTTTTAGACTAGCAGGGTTCTAGAATTTTCTTGCTTTTGCTTTTAGAGACTATACTGAGTCTTCATTACACTTAGGATTCAGTACGTTTGTAAATGTGCGTAGGAATTTAAATTGCCTAACTTCCTGTTTTTTCATAGAAGGGGAAAATGGCTTTTTCCTCTCCCTGAAATTTCTCTGTCCAAATCTCTCTAGAGAAAAATCTCATAGCAATTCATGGATTTCCCAAACAAAAGAAATATACAATTGCTTCAGGAAACAACTCTCTTTGGAATTTGTGGTTTTTGTTTGTTTGGGAGGGGGGAGAGACAGCTCTACTGTTCATAGTTTCCCATCACAGCTGCTAAGAGTAGCAACTCAATAATTTCCCTCTCAGATGAAACTTCTACCTGAGTTTAGCTGCCCTTTGTTTTTCACTATGATATAGGTCAGCCTCTCCTGTGCTACCGACACTAAGGATGCATCCCCCACTTCCCACTTGCTGCGGGTGCCTGTGTATGTTCCAGAGTGAGTGAATGGCAAAACATGACACACTTTGCTTTGGGTAGTGGGCAGCAAATGGCACACTTAGGCTACTAACAGGGGACACTTGAAGACATTTACCTTCCAATGCACATTGTTTCTCCTTTTTCCCCTTACCTGCATTTTTACTATTTGTGTGCAGTATTCCCTTCAAGAGCACCACAGAAGTGCCACCTGCCACTTTTCTCTACATTATGGGGAAGCCTCTCCCAGTGTGTTAAAAAACAGTGACAGATTTCACGAAAGGAATACACAGGTTGGGACATATATAGGCTGACAGTGGGCAGGAAGCCTTCCTACAGAACATCTGCCATTTGAATGACCTGAAAGAGATTTTGCCCAATCATCTACAACACTCTTCAGGCTATTGTTTGCCTTTTCAGAACATAAAGTTCATCTAGGGTTAGAAATTCTGTCAAGTCTCTGTCCTGCCAGGCAAAACAATAATTTTGCCAATTATTCTCCCTTGTTCCAAGCAAGGGTCCAGGAATGTTCCTTACTGTACTCTCTAGAGTTTTATGTAAGACTTTGGTGAATTTCACATGTCAGTGTTGTGAAAACAGTGTTGTATAACATTTCTGCACAAAATTCTGTAGTGAGTTTTTTTCCTATGGCGTTCTATTGTTGGTAGATTTATTTTTATGATCCTCATCCCACCCTTAATTTCTGACTTCTCGGTGAAGTCTTGACTCTACACGTTTAGTACGGCAAGGTTCACTTACTACTTGGCCACCAGGAGACACGTTAAGCCCAAAGCAGACTATTGAAAGGATATTTAAAAAATTAATATGCATTTCCTCAAGGGAATCAGAGAGAACAGCATGTCACTCGTCAAGCTCACAAGTTCAAGTAGTGGGTGAGCAAGATACAAGAAGGCTATATAAACCAAATGTTGGACAAATTGAGAATAATGGAAAAATGGGAATAAAGAATAGAAGGAATACAAAGGGGGCAGTTGTAGTGAATGGTATCACAAGAAATTAAGAATTTTAAAAACTATCTTTTTCTCTTAGAAGATTTGAGACTGAAACTGGCATGACAAGTTGAGTTTGTTCATTCATCAATAGATTCTGAACTGATACTTCCCAAACAAAAGCAAGGATCCTGCCAGCAATGAAGCAACCATCACAGCTTAAGTGGAATGCTACCAGCCAATTGATCTCTCTCTTTATTCAGGGGAAATGCTTGTCCTTCTAGGACCTCTTCTACAGGCACTGGACAGTGAGGTACAGAAACTGAAAAAGCCATGAATATTGGAATGTCTCCACTCCAATACACATACACTTTAGGAAAGCAAAATAGCTTTTGAAGGAAAAACATGTTAATATGTATTTTATGGAACTGTCTGCAAGCCAAAGAAAAAGTAGCCCAATATAATCCTTATGCATCTCCCCATATTCTACCCAGTCCTCATATGCTACCCTCTTCCCATATTCTACCCACTGGATTGCTGCCTGCACTGCTGCCATTGGTCACATTCAACACACATTTTCCCACTGCTGTGGTCTGCTCCTGTTCAATGTACATGATTAGGCACAATTAAGCACCATAGTGACTCATGTTCTGCAAGCACACATATCCTCCCTCTTGAGAAAGAAGAGATTTCTGTACCCTCATCGAAAGAAGAGAAAAGCTGCACACTGAGGAAAGACAGCTGACAGAAGAGCATTCTCTTGAAGTATTTATAAAGTCCACCACCCAAGCTAAACAAAGCTTAGCAGGCAAGTTTAGTTTTTTTTCCTTACAGTGCGAGACTGAAACTGGTAAGAGAAATGGATTCACTCATACACCAACAGCAACAACCATCAGAGCTAAAGTGAGACATCAGCACACACATGGCCATTCTTCATTCAAAGAAACCACTCCACCTGTTAGAGCTTCTTCTAATAGACGCTACTAGCAACTGAACTGGAGAAGCCAGGGAGACTGAAATGCTTTTTTTCGTTCACTGCTTGTTAGGAAAACAAAGCAGCCACTGAAAATAATAATACTTTTAATATTTTACTTATGCCTCTGCAAGGAACAAGAGAACATCCTCCACCCCATTTCTGTGGCTAAACACAGTATAGGCAAGGAAGCTGGGTGCTTTTTGCTTATAGAACTTGAGACAAAAACTGGTATGATAAGCTGAATTCAGTCATTATTACCTCAATCCAGCTACTGTGGTACACCAGGCTGGCTTTTTTGCAAAGCTCTGGAATATAATGAAACATTTTATATGTTACATAATTTTCTTTATGATACCAAAGAGAATTTACCCCATACCTCTCCTGGGACCAGCTAGGTGGCTAATCAGCACAGGAAAGGAAGCAGGCAGGCAGAAAGGAGGCAAAGTTGTGGTGTGATGAATTTGAGGGTCACCACTGCCAGATATTTGACATTTTAAAAGTGCCTTTTCTTCTTCATCTGATGGAGCCATTCCTCTGTGTGTGTTTCTACCTCACCAGTAATACCATGAATATTGAGAAAGGAAGGAATTGGAATGACAGACTAACTTCACACACTAGATCCGAGCTTTTGCACAGACATTGGGTGCTTCTTTCCAACACAGAAGCAGTGATAGTGGGGTAACAATTATTGTTTCAATGGCAGCCAAAATGACTTTCCATGAACGGAAACTTCTAGGGTGGTTGTTTATAGTAGTAGGCATTGCCGGTAAGAATGTGTGGAGAAGCTACTGAAAGGTTGGGCTGCCACCTGGAGGAAACTCAGGAAACTACTAGATTAGAAATATGTTACTTTCACACAAGATTATTTCATGAAGCTCCCCCCGCTCCTTCCCGGCAATACTACATGGTAAGACTTTTAAAATATCAGAAGACATTCAAGAAAAAGAAAACCCAGGAGACTTCTTATTTTCATGCAACTTTTGAAGATACTTTCAGCCATAACAAATCTTTCAATGGGAAATCCCACCTTGTCAAGGAAAGGGAAACTGCTAGGGAACAATGAATATTATGATCATTTCTTACACCCCTCCTATCACAAGCCTACCTCTAAGAAACTTGTGCATTGTGGAAGCCAAGATAGGCACAAGATACCTCTTTTACATCACTGGAGGAACATTCTTCATAATATCTGGTAAATGTTGCAGGTGGATAGCAAGGGAAGAAGACTGTGTTAATTGCATCTGGAAGATACCTTGAAGCTCAAGAGTGGGGAACCTATGTCCTTGCAGATGATGTTGGACTCCAACCACCATCAGTCCCAGCCAGCATGGCGGCCAAGGGTCAGGGATAAGTGAAACTATAGTCCGCGAAGAGAGGCACCTGGAGAGTCACAATATTCTCATCACTGCCATAGCTTCGTTGCCTTTCCTCGGCCTCTAGGAAGCCGGATAAAGTCCATATATTTATGAATGGAAGACGTTATATTCCTAATATAAAAAATCCCTGCGCTGTGAGAACTGCCATGACTTTTAAATTAAGAGAATAATAAACTCTGAGAGTCAGACTTCTGTCAGTCAGTATGGGCAATCAGGATTATTTTTGCTTAGATTATTCTGCTCTTTGGGGATCCTGGGTCTCATAAGATTTATGAGGGAAACTGTACCATATCCATTTCATATACTTTTATTGGCTCATCTTCCAAGTAAGTTTCATGTGGTTCCATAAATGTAGATGTTCAAATAGGCATATGATGCTGTGTTATTTCCTTTGTTTTAATGATACTGTGAAGTCAAATATTGTTACTGTTGTTTTGCTGCTATTGAACATTATATCTTTTATGCAGCATATTGATTTTTTAATGTTTAATTATTGTTTTTCTTATGGCACAATATTTACTCCTACGTTTTATGCACATGTATTTGTAAAATATGAGCTACTTTGAGAAGGCTTGTACATAAAGGTGGTCCGAAAGCTATATTAAATAGCTACCTAACTGCTTGTTGCTTCTGCTTCTACAGAATATGTAGAATAGCTATCCAATCTTGGTATTTGCTTTGGTATGAGGTAATCCAATGTCAGATTGCCTGATATCCCGCATTAGGATGTCCCCATGCAAGTCTCAATCACATTAATCAAAACGCTAAAGACTGAAATGTTTTAGAAAAACTTTCCCAGCTTGTTGGAAATGACTGCTTGATGAAAGCCAGGTTTATATCTGCCAGCTGAATTAGAAGAGTTAACTCTTTCTTGCCTATTCTACAAATAAACAAAAAAATATATTCACTTAGGTGATACAGGATCTTCTCACCAGGACCAAGAGTCCTAATTCTGCAGTGTGTTCTTATAGCCTTCATTCATCATGAGACTAACCAAACAGCCACAAGAGAACAAGAAATTATGGCAGTGTTACTGAATGCATTGAACCAACAGCAACATCACTGCAGTGTACTTAAAGGAAAAGTTTGTCCTGTTATGCAAGATAATATGGAGGATCAAAGCAGACTTACTGCGAAAAAATATCTCCATGGGAACTCTGATGACCCTCTTTCAATCCTTCTTCTCCATATGCATCATACTGCTTTCGCTTTTCCTCATCTGACAGTACCTGAAAGAGACAGTGCACATGTGTGTATTAGATAAAATGAAAGTTAAACAGCGAAAATAATCATAAACGGTGAACGGACTGAAGATATTAAGATTAAAAAAGGCACAAGACAAGGATGCCCTCTCTCCCCTATGCTGTTTATACTGACCCTGGAAGTGCTCAATAGAAATGTGAGACAGGATCCGGAAATTAAAGGAGCAAAAATAAAAGGTGAAAGCTACAAGCTACAAGCATTTGCAGATGATCTGGTATTTATCTTAGAAGATCCGCTGGAATCAACATCGAAATTAATAGAAAAGATTGCGGAATATGGAGAAGTATCAGGACTGAAAATCAACAAGGAAAAAAACAAAAGTTATCACAAAAAATCTAACAGCAAAGCAAAAAACCCAACTATCAGAAATGTCAAAGTTACAAATAGTTAAAAAGGTTAAATATTTGGGAATATATCTAACCGCAAGATGTGCAACCATCAAAGACAACTACGTAAAATTACTTAAACAAATAAAAACAGATTTGGAAAAATGGAAGAACTTACAATTATCAATGTAAGGAAGGATAGTGACAATTAAAATGTGTATCTTACCAAAACTACTTTTTTTGTTCCAAACAGTAACAATTAAAATAGAAAAGAAATACTTTGAGGACTTAAACAAGATGATTTTAAAGTTTATTTGGCAAGGGAAGAAGGCAAGAATTAAACTGAAGATGCTACAAGAATGTAAAGAAAAAGGAGGATTCAGACTACCAGACTGGGAGCTATATTACCAAGCATGTATAAAGAATGGATCACTTTGAGGAATAAAAGACTGCTCTATCTAGGACATGATCTACAATTGGGCTGGCATGCCTTTTTATGGTATGAGAAAGCCAAAACCCATATATACTTTCAAAATCATTATATTAGAAACTCACTACTGATAATATGGGAAAAGATAAAAAAGAAAATGTACATAAAAATACCTAGGTGGCTTTCACCTATGGAAGCATTTGTGCACCCAAATCTCAGGAACTTTGAGGAAATTTTATGCTATAAAGATATACTAGATACAGAAGGGAAATTAAAACCAAAACAAGATCTTATTGCTCAGGGATTAGGCTTGTAATGGTGGGCATTAATGCAAATTCAATCTAGATACAATAAAGATGGATTTTAGAAAGAACTAATACCGCTTGAGCAAATATTGTTATCCTCAGACGATAAACTAATTAAGAAACTGTACAAACTGCTTTTGAATTGGAAAATGGAAGAACAGGTGAAAGAAACAATGGTACAATAGGCTAATTGCACTCATTTCACACGCTAGCAAGGTTATGCTCAAAATCCTACAAGGTAGGCTTCAGCAGTATGTGGACCGAAAACTCCCAGAAGTACAAGCTGGATTTCGAAGGGGCAGAGGAACTAGAGACCAAATTGCTAACATGCGCTGGATCATGGAGAAAGCCAGAGAGTTCCAGAAAAACATCTACTTCTGCTTTATTGACTACGCAAAAGCCTTTGACTGTGAACCACAGCAAACTATGGCAAGTTCTTAAAGAAATGGGAGTGCCTGACCACCTTATCTACCTCCTAAGAAATCTATATGTGGGACAGGAAGCAACAGTTAGAACTGGATATGGAACAACTGATTGGTTCAAAATTGGGAAAGGAGTACGACAAGGCTGTATATTGTCCCCCTGCTTATTTAACTTATATGCAGAATACATCATGCGAAAGGCTGGACTGGAGGAATCCCAAGCCAGAATTAAGATTGCTGGAAGAAATATCAACAACCTCAGATATGCAGATGATACCACTCTGATGGCAGAAAGTGAGGAGGAATTAAAGAACCTCTTAATGAGGGTGAAAGAGGAGAGCGCCAAAAATGGTCTGAAGCTCAACATCAAAAAAACTAAGATTATGGCCACTGGCCCCATCACCTCCTGGCAAATAGAAGGGGAAGATATGGAGGCAGTGACAGATTTTACTTTCTTAGGCTTCATGATCACTGCAGATGGTGACAGCAGCCACGAAATTAAAAGACTCTTGCTTCTTGGGAGGAAAGCGATGAGAAACCTAGACAGCATCTTAAAAAGCAGAGACATCACCTTGCCGACAAAGGTCCGCATAGTCAAAGCTATGGTTTTTCCAGTAGCGATGTATTGAAGTGAGAGCTGGACCATAAAGAAGGCTGACCGCCGAAGAATTGATGCTTTTGAATTGTGGTGCTGGAGGAGACTCTTGAGAGTCCCCTGGACTGCAAGGAGAACAAACCTATCCATTCTGAAGGAAAACAACCCTGAGTGCTCACTGGAAGGACAGATCCTGAAGCTGAGGCTCCA
This sequence comes from Intellagama lesueurii, assembly GCA_037013535.1. Lineage (NCBI taxonomy): Eukaryota > Metazoa > Chordata > Lepidosauria > Squamata > Agamidae > Intellagama > Intellagama lesueurii. The sequence continues at coordinate 221,560,664 of JBAJHW010000003.1, forward strand.
ATACTTTGGCCATCTCATGAGAAGAGAAGACTCCCTGGAAAAGCCCCTGATGTTGGGAAAGTGTGAAGGCAAGAGGAGAAGGGGACGATAGAGGACGAGATGGTTGGACAGTGTCATCGAAGCTACCAACATGAATTTGACCAAACTCTGGGAGGCAGCGGAAGACAGGAGGGCCTGGCGTGCTCTGGTCCATGGGGTCACAAAGAGTCGGACACGACTTAACGACTAAACAACAATAGGCTAAAAATTTTGGGCACAATATTGAATTGGAGAAATGGCAGAAATTGTGGAATAGAAATTGTAAAATAATAATGGCGACTTCGTATAAAGAAAATCTTTATAAAATGTTTTATAGATGGCACTTACCACCTGCCAGAATTGCAAAAATGTTTCCAAATATTTCTAGTAAATGTTGGAAATGCGAACAAAAAGTAGGTACCTATTATCATGTATGGCAGACATGTGAAAAAGCAAAAATAAATTGGACTAAAATACAAACATGGTTGGTTAAAATGCTTAAAAAATGTATAGATTTTAAACCAGAACTGTTTTTATTAGGTATTTTACCAGAGAATTTTGATAAACAAATGGTTTACCTAACACTGCATATTGTGACAGCAGCTAGGATTGTATTTGCACAACATTGGAAAAACAAAGAAATACCAACAAAAGAAGAGATAATTAAGAAGATTTTAGATTGTGCAGAAATGCATAGACTCACACTGAGACTGAGAGAGAAAGAAGATTCCGAATACTTTAATACGTGGAATTTGTTCTACAAATGGCTAGAAGATCGGAGAAGGGATTAAATCACGAAGATGCGAAAATAGGTAATTATAAGCAAACCCATGTAACACAATGTTTAACAAGCACGAACTGAATGTAGATATAGTGAAAAGCTAATAAAATGTTATATATATATAAAAAAAGATAAAATGATAGTTAAAATGTTGCTATTATAGTTTCCAAGCAGTTAAATTGGCACAACTCTAGAACAAACATCTGAGTTGAAATGCTTCCCATCAAGAAGAAAAATGTTCCATTAATTTCTGCAAGAAAAAATGTTTTAGCAGAGGCCTTATGGTAACATAAAATGTGTAAATTGTCAGACTGAAGTGGGTGTCAATCTTTTCAAGGCTGCTGGAGGATTCTGAATGCAGTTATTTTGCAGACTGTGAATGGAGAAGCAGAATTATAAAACAGACATAATATCCTACATCACATCAAAATGTTAGTTTGCAATTTCATGTATTCTAACTACAGCCAAGTTTCCAAACTCAGTATATTATACAGAGCTGTAGAATGACTTACATACAGAATTACTTTACTTTCTTGCTTCTGACCTTTACTAAATATATATATTCTATTCAGTCGATCTGCTGCCTGATCTTATGTTCAATTACAGGCAGGTACCACTTATTTGCTGTACTTATTTTCACATCAAATGTGCACAGAACTGTATCCTTAGTAATGTACAGCAGACCTTCATCTCAATTCAAGCAGCCATCCAAATCAAAGTAGCATGCCAGCTTCCAAAGAAGCAGTTTTTGGAGGCTTTTTATCCTGAAGCCATGTCACTGTAGACTTTATGCTCCAAAATGTCCAGGTTTGCCTGCCCACTATGATAAGGTATTTCCATGATTTCTTTCACAACAATAACAACCTGTATGACATTAGAAGCAATATTCCTACTTTGGTCTTCAGAGTGCAGAAACACCAATAATATTTAGAATATCTTGACATGATAGGAAGAAAAATCAATAAAGTACTTAGAATTCCATCCTTACTCACATAACATGCTGACCTTGGGCTTGATTTCTGTAATGTATGTATCAGTGGCCAGGGCAGGGTGCTTTTTCAACCAGATACATGCATCAGGAAGCCATACATGTATGGCTAATTTAATACTGAAATATAACCTGATACAAGCACTTTGCTTGGGATTTGTAAAAACAATGTAAGGAAGGAAAGCTAATCCCTGGCTCTTAAGAGCTGTCAGTTGGGTTAAGAATCAACTCATAAGAAAGAACTCATAATTCTCAATTATGTGGAGCCACCCAGCAAATAAAAATGTTTAGTCAGTTGTTGACTTTATAAGGTTTTCTCACTAAACTAATTAAACACATCCCACAGGTGATAATATTTTTGAAAACAAATTTGTAAAAAAGCCTATTTCCAGTTCAGTTTCCACTTAATGGCGATTCTGCAAAGGTTTCACTAAAGAGCAGGAACAGGAGTACAGGGAATAAAAGATGCTGGGCGCAGAATGGCACAGGTTTTTTCGAAATACACTAACCTCATAGGCAGCCCCAAGATCCTGAAACTTTTCCTGTGCATGTGGATCATCAGGGTTCCGATCCGGATGAAGCTGCAGGGCCAATTTTCGGTAGGCCTTTTTAATATCTTTAACTGATGCACTGCGAGGCACCCCCAATATCTTGTAGAAGTCTCTCCTGAAAAACAATGAAGTCCACTGCTTGTCGTATTTCTTCTCCTTCAATATCAGCCTATCTTCCAGCCACATGCTGTGGTTAGATTTCAGTTTTTCCTTTCAACACCATAAAAAACTACAACCAACAGAGAAAGCTCTGCAAATACTGTATTCCAGGTATAGTATACACTTGCTTATAAGGAAGCATCAGAACTTCCAGACACACAGTATGTGAAAGCAGATACTGCTTATAAATCTGCCTTCATAAGCTGCATGCTTGGACACAGACACTAAGGGCACTAAAAGCTACATGCAAAGGGAAGAGCCATCTCCTTTGAGATGTTCTGAACAGATTCTGATCAGACCCAACAATGTGCCATTGTACAAAACGCTGGTAAGGCCGCACCTGGAGTATTGCATACAGTTCTGGTCGCCCCACCTCAAAAGACATAGTGGAACTGGAAAAGGTGCAGAAGAGAATGACTAAAATGATGACTAGGTTAGGGCACCTCCCTTATGAGGAAAGGCTACAGCATTTGGGGCTCTTTAGTCTAGAGAAAAGGAACCTAAGGGGGGACATGATTCAGACATATAAAATTATGCAGGGGATGGATGAAGTGGATAGAGGGAAGTTCTTTTCCCTCTCACACAATACTAGAACCAGGAGACATCCACTCAAATTGAGTGTTGGGAGAGTGAGAACCGACAAAATATTTCTTTACCCAGCATGTTGTTAGTCTGTGAAACTCCTTGCTACAGGATGTGGTGATGGCATCTGGCCTAGATGCCTTTAAAAGGGGATTGGACAGATTTCTGGAGGAAAAGTCCATCGCAGGTTACAAGCCATGATATGGATGTATAATCTCCAGGCTTAAAAGGAAAGTACTTCAAAATGCCAGATGCAGGGGAGGGGTATTAGGAGACAGGTATCTAGTTGTCTCGTGTGCTCCCAGAGGCATCTGGTGGGGCCACTGTGAGATACAGGAAGCTGGACTAGATGGGCCCTTGGCCTGATCCAGCAGGGCTCTTCTTATGTTCTTAGGAACTTGCTATCTTTGCCTAGGGTGAAAATTACACAAAACAGAACATTCCATAACTGGGATGCCACCAGCAGGCAGGCTATTCCCACAGTATCCAATACATCCACTGTACCTCTGCTGGCAGGAAGTTCAGAGAAAGAACTCTGATGAGGGCCTTAATGAATATTGAGGCATATGTAGAGACAGGGGATCCTTTGCACATCCAGTTTACAAACCACTGGAGATCAAAGCACTTTGGATTGTGCCTGGAAATCTGTGCATTTGATGAAGCACCAGCATGAGCTGATTATTACAATGCCCCATCCTTAAAAATTCTGGAGACCTCATTCTGAATTAGCGGCAGCTACGGAAGCATCCCTTTATATAAATGTATCAGAAGAAGTCTAATCTGAAAGTTGCCAGAGCTTTGGTCACTGAAACCAGGGTCTCTCTGTTCAGGTAGGCTCACAGCTGACACACTAGTAATAAAATGCCACAATGAAGTGCTGTAGTTCTACTAAACAAAACAACAACAAACAAAAAAACAAAACTTCAGCATCTCCCTCAAAGGAAAAAATTCAAAAGGTGAAATTTTCATCACACCTTGCAAAAACATAACACGACATTCCTATTGAGGTGTTCCATACCACATTTATACACCACCTTTTCTTCAAGGGAGATAGATTAGGTATACAAATACTGACTGTTCCAAGGTCACTCAGAACGGACAACGGCTGGGCAGGGATTTGAATGCGGGTCCCTTCAGCTTCAAACCAACTGGGCCCATTACATCACGCCAGCCTACAAGACTACACTTAACGGAATTCCCCCACCCACGCAAGCAAGCAATACAAAAAGCACAGGGAAACAAACGATCCTCCTCCCGGTCACTCAGGCAACGCAGGTGGCAAAGGAAGGGGTGGCAATGAATGGGACTCGACGCAAAGGGAAACTGAGCGGTGACAACGGCAACCAAGGCAGTGGTGGTGGTGGAGGAGGAGGAAAGGGCGGCATACACGCCGCGGGGGGAAGAGGAGCTATATAGGGCTGTATGGAGTCAGAAACTGAGGGAAGACCCGGTGGGCAAAGGAGGAGGGAGCAGAGCAAAACTCTGGCTCCAAGGGGCCCTTCCGTAGCTGGAGGTGGGGGAGGGAAGTCTATGCAGCAACCAAGGGGTCCTGCTTATCGCGAGAGCCCCGGGGAAGGGGGTGGTGTTTCCTCCCGAGCTCCCTTCCTTTCCCTTGGGCTCACCCTGCGATGGCGTCCCCGAGCAGACACAGCAGCAGCAGCAGGAGGCCGCCGAGAGAGCAGGGGGTCATGGCGGGGCCGGGGTGTCGTCGAGATGGTCGGCACCCCCCACCTTACTCACACGCCGGTAACCATAGGCACGAGAGAGAGCGAGAGCAAGCGAGCGAGAGCCCGGTGTAGCAAACTGACCAATCAGCACCGGGCACAGCATAGGCTCATCACTAGCTCCTGGCCAATCACAATCGCACACTTCACTCGCGACCGGGTTAGATTCAGCCACTCAAACTTTGAAGCGTCAACAATTTGGGACGGGGAGGAAGTGCGGGCCTGCAGAGTCCCTCGTCCAATCAGCTGTCCGATAGCTGGAGTGACGTCAAGAACAGATGTTTTCTAAATAGGGGTGGTGGGTAGCTTTCAGAGGTTGAAAAAGGCACATTTCGGCGACAATTCTAAAAATCGTTGTCTAAAAATATAACTTTTCAGTATGGATTCCAGATAAGTTTTTAATAAATCTGTGATTCCTTTATTCTATAGTATCTTGTACATGGGGACGTGGTAGCGCTGCGGGTTAAACCGCAGAAGCCTCTGTGCTGCGAGGTCAGAAGACCAGCAGTCGTAAGATCGAGTCCACGCAACGGAGTGAGCTCCCGTCGCTTGTCCCAGCTCCTGCTAGCAGTTCGAAGGCATGTAAAAATGCGAGTAGATAAATAGGTACCACCTCGGTGGGAAGGTAACGGTGTTCTGTGTCTAGTCCCGCTGGCCACGTGACCACGGAAACTGTCTTCGGACAAATGCTGGCTCTATGGCTTGGAAACGGGGATGAGCACTGCGCCCTAGAGTCGGACACGACTGGACTAAATGTCAAGCGGAACCTTTACCTTTACCATCTTTTACATAGGCACATAGAAAAACAAGCGTACCCCCCCCCAACGTTTCTATAAACTAACCGTGTTAATCTGCTTCAGCATGTATAACAAGAAAAAGTAGAAATAAAGGGTTGTGGTGATACATGGAGGATCTAATACTACACTTTAACATGTGATTGCTACATTATACATATCTTATATGTCGATTATGCTGTATTATTATTGTAGTTTCTGTAGCACTGTAGATTCTGAGTAATAAATGTTTGCCACATTAACTTCCCCTACAACTAGGCCTGAACCAAAGTTTTAGCAAGCTGAATAAAGACAGGCCCAATATTGCCAAAATGGTCAGCACAGGGACATTCCCACGTAGGCCAAACATATGGCCTCCAGGAACTATCTATGTCTTTAGTAACACCAAGGAATGTTTATGGCACATCAAGAACACATCCAAATAAACAATGAGCCCATTTACTACCCTAAAGCTGCCATCAAGGGAGGAGGAAATGCAGATGGCCAAGCACAAATATGCTAAGGGCAGCAGAGTAGAAAGATAAAGAGTATAGCAAGTACCCATGAATAGCCAACTTTGAAGGACACCCCGGAACACAGGAAGGCACATACATAAACATATCAATAAGGAAAAGAAACATTTATCAACCCTTCAGACATTGAGGCGCATCCCCACAAACAAGGTCAAATGTTATAAAATTGAAATGTATATCTATCTGTGGCCAATGGGGTTCCAACGAACACAACTGAAGACCAATCAAGAACAGGGGGTACTGATGACCAATGGCAACTGACCAGCTTTGTAATCCTTTGATCTGCTTATTATAAATGTATGTTTTTGCTTTTGTTCCGGGCCAACTCTTGACTTAGAGAGAGGCCCGACTGATTGTTTTCTAAATAAATTTGGCATATGATCAGTTGCTTGCGTCTGACTTAGCCTGTGTCCTCGCCGGAAAATAGCGGACCCGAATTGACCGGTAACAGTGGCATCTTTGAGACTTTTTAAAAAGTTATTATGAGCTTTCTTACATTACAATTCACTTTTTCAGACGCCTTAAAACCTCCCGAGGAACATCTGAATAGGTAGATTGCAATTTACGAAAATCAACGCCAAATATATATCTGTTTTCAAAAATAAAGCAAGGTTACTCTTCTTTCTTGAGAATGTGTGTGTGAGGGTGAAATCTGTTAATCATCAAACTGTCGTGATAAACGCTTACTTTGAGATTTCATTTTAATGCCCTTGTATAAATAGTTGTATTGTGAATTGTTCTGCTTCTCCATTTCTGTTGGTTCTCCAAACAGCAATTTGTTACATAGTAAAGACTACCATATTTATTTTGTCATAAATTCTGTGAGTTATAGTGTCAACTTTATTAAACTGGCCAGTATATAAAGACCATCTATACAAGGACATCTATTTACGCTGTAGTATGGACAAAATAGTATGGAGAGTGAAGTCAAGTGGGCCTTAGAAAGCATGGCTAACAACAAGGCCAGTGGAGGTGATGGCATTCCAGTTGAACTATTTAAAATCTTAAAAGGTGACGCTGTTAAGGTGCTACACTCAATATGCCAGCAAGTATGGAAAACTCAGCAGTGGCCAGAGGATTGGAAAAGATCAGTCTACATCCCAATCCCAAAGAAGGGCAGTGCCAAAGAATGCTCCAACTACCGTACAATTGCACTCATTTCACACGCTAGCAAGGTTATGCTCAAAATCCTACAAGGTAGGCTTCAGCAGTATGTGGACCAAGAACTCCCAGAAATACAAGCTGGATTTCGAAGGGGCAGAGGAACTAGAGACCAAATTGCTAACATGCGCTGGATCATGGAGAAAGCCAGAGAGTTCCAGAAAAACATCTACTTCTGCTTCATTGACTATGCAAAAGCCTTTGACTGTGTGGACCACAGCAAACTATGGCAAGTTCTTAAAGAAATGGGAGTGCCTGACCAACTTATCTATCTCCTGAGAAATCTGTATGTGGGACAGGAAGAAACAGTTATAACTGGATATGGAACAACTGATTGGTTCAAAATTGGGAAAGGAGTACGACAAGGCTGTATATTGTCTCCCTGCTTATTTAACTTATATGCAGAATACATCATGCGAAAGGCTGGACTGGAGGAATCCCAAGCCAGAATTAAGATTGCCAGAAGAAATATCAACAACCTCAGATATGCAGATGATACCACTCTGATGGCAGAAAGTGAGGAGGAATTAAAGAACCTCTTAATGAGGGTGAAAGAGGAGAGCGCCAAAAATGGTCTGAAGCTCAACATCAAAAAAACGAAGATCATGGCCACTGGCCCCATCACCTCCTGGCAAATAGAAGGGGAAGATATGGAGGCAGTGACAGATTTTACCTTCTTGGGCTCCATGATCACTGCAGATGGTGACAGCAGCCACGAAATTAAAAGACTCTTGCTTCTTGGGAGGAAAGCGATGAGAAACCTAGACAGCATCTTAAAAAGCAGAGACATCACCTTGCCGACAAAGGTCCGCATAGTCAAAGCTATGGTTTTTCCAGTAGCGATGTATGGAAGTGAGAGCTGGACCATAAAGAAGGCTGACCGCCGAAGAATTGATGCTTTTGAATTGTGGTGCTGGAGGAGACTCTTGAGAGTCCCCTGGACTGCAAGGAGAACAAACCTATCCATTCTGAAGGAAAACAACCCTGAGTGCTCACTGGAAGGACAGATCCTGAAGCTGAGGCTCCAATACTTTGGCCATCTCATGAGAAGAGAAGACTCCCTGGAAAAGCCCCTGATGTTGGGAAAGTGTGAAGGCAAGAGGAGAAGGGGACGATAGAGGACGAGATGGTTGGACAGTGTCATCGAAGCTACCAACATGAATTTGACCAAACTCTGGGAGGCAGTGGAAGACAGGAGGGCCTGGCATGCTCTGGTCCATGGGGTCACGAAGAGTCGGACACGACTTAACGACTAAACAACAACAATGGACAAATTAAAACATTGTATGTGGGAACAAAGAAATGTAAGAAATATGTAAATGACAATGCAGTTAAATAATTTTCCAAGCTAGGGTTCGCTATAAAATCTAAAGTACAGTAAAAGGAAAACACAGAATAATCTTCCAGGCCAGGATCTTTCTTCCCACCAGCCCTTTCCCCCCTCAGTAGTCATTCCTCCTCCCCGGAGGGGGTGCTGCTGCGCCCTTTCAGCTTCTATGCTCTTATTCCATTGTCAGTAGGAATGCCCGGAAGCAATGCCAAAATATTCGGCGGAAGCGCTCGCCCTCATGGTTTGGGTCCCAAGAGGCGGGCCTTCTAGGTGTTCAACAGAAAGTTACGGCTGTTCTAGCCGAGCATCTCGTTGGAAAGTGTCTCAGCAAGTGAGCGTGGTTTACGAGTGGTGGTGCCGCCCCTTCGTGAGGTACTTTGCGCAGGCGCTGTGTGGGCGGGCGGGGGCCGCGGGGTTTTGAAAGCCGCGCTCTGATTAGGTTGTTTTCCGAGGCGGGCCGGCTGGCCTGTGGGGGAGGCTCCTTTCGGTGTCCTGAGGAGTGGTTTCTTCGATGAAGGGCTGAGAGGCCCCAACGCAAGAAACACGTCAGTAGGCTGGTGTCACCGTCTGGTGGTGTTGTTTTTTTTCTCCCCGTCGCGGCCCCTCCCCCTCAAAACCTGACACCGCACTTGAGCGTCCCTTCCCCTCACCATTTCAGCAGCGGCTTGGTAGGCCTAAATACTCTTATATGCCCTTTTCTCCTTCGCTGTTGTGCGTTTCGTTATGTTTATATCGTGTTTCCTTCCGGGCGAACTTACGGAAGCGGGGAGGACTAGCGTCCCAACTTATATCTTCAGAAAATCCCTGTGAGAGAAATCAGGCTGAGGGAGAACGACAGGTCCAAAGTGGTGTAGTAACTTTCACAGCTCGGAGGGGACTATTTATAAATGTGTTTGTTTGCATATGTATACACACAGAGACATATATCTGTATATGTATTTCTTATATTCTGCTTTTGTCTGCTCAGCTGAAGGCAATGTACATGTTTCTCCTCCCTGTTTTATTTTCCCTTTAGAAAACTTTTCTGACCTTGGAGATCAGACTGAGAGGGTATAACTAGAGGAGGGCCATCCAGGGTTTTTCCCCATCTCTGTATACTACTAATTGTGGTAGGGGTGGTGAATCTACACATGTGAAAACTGGTGAAGGTGCAGTCCTTATGTAAAGAAGGCAAAAATGTTGAAACTTGAGGCTCTCCTGCTTTGGGCACATCGTGAGAAGGCAGGATTCTTTGGAATAAACAATAATGCTGGGAAGGTTTGAAGGCAGCAGAAAAAGAAGAAGACTAAATATGAGATGGTTTATTCTCTAAAAGGAAGCCAGGGGCTTATGTGTACAAGATCTGAGCAGAGTAATTGAGGACAGGATATTTTGGAGATCGCTCATGCATAGGGTCACAATGAGCTGGAGGCAACTTGCTGGCACATGAAAACAATCTTTGACGTCTCGAAGACTGACATTTCCTTTCTCCTCGCCCCACAAAAACTTTCAGTAGATCACAAATATGCATGGAGACTGTAAGAAACAGTGTATTTAATCCCCATAGGCTTTGTTAGGGTATTTGACAGTGTACGGTAGATGAACCTAAGTTACTTGAAGGATGGGATGAATGTCTACTTACGAACTTAATCCGTCCCAGGAGATGTTCTTAAGTTGAAACATTTGTAAATTGAAGCAAAATTTCCCATAGGAATGCATTGAAAACCGATTAATCCGTTCCGTCTGTTTTTGGTTCTTATGTAGAGGCGCCGTTCTGAAGCATTAGTTCCCATAGGAACTAATGCAAAGCCGGTTAATCCGTCCTCTACCACTAGGGCGAGAATTTTTTTTTCTTTTAACCTAAGATGACTCAGGGAGGGAGGGAAACACCTTTTAAACAGAACACTTTTTTTTTCTCGGTTCGTAAGTTGAAGCTCCGTTCGCAAGTAGAAGCAAAATTTTGCGGACGGAGCTGTTGAAATATTGAAATATTTGAAAAAATAAGTTGAAATATTCATAGGTAGGGACGTTCGTAAGTAGAGGTTCCACTGTAGTAAGCAAATCTATATGTGCAAAGGAATCAACTGAAGGCCAAAATGAGCATCCAATCTACTTTTACATAATTCTTATCAAAGATCTTGTCCTCTTTATACAGCTCAACTGCTACTCAGTCAAGATACAAAGACTTTCCTAACACTGATCCCCATAGTTTGAAAACATATAACTATAACATATAGCTGCTCAGAGCAGTGTTCAAAGAATAACAGAAATATAGTACAATCCAGGAAAATAAAAAGTTTGGAAGGGAATTAAAAGCCCAGCAAGAAATACACCTAGAGGTTCTGGGTAAATTATGATTAAAAAAAGAAAAAAATAGCACCAGATAAATTCCTTTAGGAAAGAGGTGTGAAAGGTGGGGAAAGGAGATTGGGGAAAAGCCATTTATTTGCCCCGCAACTTCCAGAATTCCCTAATCGGCATGGCTGCTGGCTGGACGATTCTGGGAGTTATAGTCCAAAGAAGAAACTTTTTGCATCTCTAACAGATGTCATGTTGGAGAGGCCTTGTTTTGTGTCATGTGGTTCCTTAAGTCACATATGTCATCAGGACTGAGAACTTGGAGAGTGCTAGGAAACAGGCTTTCTGTGGAAGACGAAAAGCAGTACAGGGGGCAGAATGCAAGAGGCAAAAATGGGGGCTAAGCCTTGGGTAACAGTGGCACTTGGTCAAACTCAATATTTATGTATATTAAAGTATATTAATTGCAGGGTCAGAGACAGATTTTGCATGAAGGAGTAGCAGAAGACTAGCACAAAACTGCGTAGAGGTTTCTTTTTGACCCTAGAAAAAGAGCTCATGGTTTTTTGCACCTTGTCAGTAAGAGGAAGTTTCATGGAGTTTATATCATCTCTTGCTGTGAAAATGGTGATGGAGTAGGTTTGCCATCATTTCTAACACATTATCCCTTACATTCTCTACTACTTTTGCTTAAATATTTAAAAATACAGACGTTATCATGAATACAGTTGATCTAGGCATCAAATGACAGCTAAAATCATTTGGGGAAAAACACCCTCCTTGCTCCACAGAAGGTTTGGAAAAAGTCTAAAGATCATAGGAGTCTATTTAAGGATCCTTCATCTAAAACCTTACCTAATCTATAGAAGCTGGTTATTAGTCATCATTTAGATTGTATATATTGTGTATGGAGGAAGAATAATAGTGGTCAATGTGAAGCTCCATTGAACCAAATATCTATTTTTAATGTTCTGTGTCACATTTTTTAACACAGAGATCATAGTAATAGATAGAGGTGTCACACTCTGGGATGTGCATCACTGGATATTTGAGAAGCTGTATGAACTGTGATATGTAGTAGATCCTGAGAATCTTGGCAAAGGTTAGGGGAATCCATCAAAGCTTCTCTACAAGGTCAGATCAAGGAAGAAGATAATACAGGTGAATATTTAAATTGAATATAAGATGTAAAGGATGGAAGAAAATGATTCCTTTGCTTATTTTAAAGACATAATTGAACAAAAGCCTTGAGCCGTTCAGTATTTTTGTGAATGGTTTGCAAACTTATTTTTATTTTGTCTTGAAAATACAGGTTTAGGAGTCTTCTGAATGGCTAAAATGAACCAACCCACCGTCAGTCTGTGGGTGAAGATGGAACCTTTTATTGTGGGAGCCTTGCAAATCCCGCCTCCATCCAAGTTTAGCATGCATTATCTCCGGAAGATGTCAACTTATGTCCGAATGCGTTCCAGTGAAAGCTACTATCCGTATCTTTCTTGGCCTATGTGGCAGCATATTGCTTGTGGGAAGCTACAGTTAGAAAAGGATCTTGCTTGGCTGTATTTTGAATTATTTGACAGTCTTGTTGAACGTACTTCAGAAAAGCGATTGGAATGGGCAGAGGTGATATCCAGTTGTGCAACTGAGGAGGAAGCAGAGAAACAAAGAAACAAGGCAGGAAATTGTCATATTATGATTTTTAGTACTGTAGAATATGGTATATACTCTTGTGACAAAGGTTTTCCACCACTGCATAACAAAACTATAGCTGCCACCAAGAAGGCTGTCTGTGTAAGCAAGCACTGCTTGCCAGAGCCGTGAAGCATCCTGTCTAATCCAGCTGCATCCTGGAAGCCCAGGTCAACCAACAACTGTGGTCCCTTCACCAGGGTACCCAAGTCTAGGAATTCCCTTCCTCCCAGGGCTAAAGTCATCTGTGCAGTGGAGTTGAACCTTAAGGGAAATGGATAATAATTAATAATAAAAAATATATATGGTAGCCAATCAGAGCCTCTGTGCATTAAATTAATGCACCATACACTGAAAAATACACTTTGTGGAGAATTTTTTAGATAGAAGAAGAGAAAGCCAAACTAAGGAAAAAACACTTTTGAATCTATAAACCAATTTCATCAAATAGGACAAATCCAAATTGCAGTAAGTCCAAGTACAGAATAAGTAAAGTTCAGGTAAAAGAACACTCATGCAAGAAAATAAGAAAACTACCCAGTCTGTTCTACGGACAAGAATAGACATAGTTAAGTCTCTCCGTATGTACAGAGTGCCAATCTCACCAATAGCATAATGTGTGGAATCTCAAGACATGGTGTCCCTTTTGCAGTCAGCTCTGCACATCCACAGTGATTTTTCCACTGGATTGCAGCTGTGAGCCAACTTACAGCTCTTCTTTGATATGGATCAACCTGACCTTGGGCACTTCCTAATACCATCTTGTCTTTCTCAAAACCCAGATGGCTCATAAACCATCGACCTTCCTTCCCAGCCAGCATTTTAACCTCTTCTCCCAGTAGCCTTCTGGTGCCTAGGACAGACCCAGCCTGGTTCTCTGGCAGTGCAAAATAAAACAACTCACAGTTGTATTATATACAATGTGATACAGTATATAGCATGGGTCCATTTAGGCCACAGTTTAGCATGAAATTAAATCTGCTTAAGCTAATTGGAAATAATTCTGGTTTGATTTCTTTAATTAGCCATGGGTGGTCTGTTTCCTTAATTCTTTGCATTCACTTGCTGCTGAATATAGAACAGCCATGCCTGTTGAAAAATGTGATTTTTAATCTTTAATCTTAAAAATCATACTTTTTTTGGTTTCTCTGTAGCTATCTGTGGACACTCTTCAATTTCTGATATTCCTTTACATGCAACAACTAAATAAGGTTTCTCTAAGAACATCTCTGCTTGGAGATGAATGGCCAAATCCTAGGTCTAAATCTTACAGTCTGACTGGAGAATCCACCAATCAGATAAAGGTATTGTTTTTAATTGCCTTTCTTTCATGTTGTTACCTCCAATAGAAGCAATCTTAGCATGTGTGAGGGGAATAGCTTAGAATAATTATATAATAATTTGTAAAAAATTGCAACCCCCTTTTAACTCGTAAAGTGGCAATTTTTGCTGTAAAAGCAGCAATCCTGAGGAAACAAGAAGCCGGTAAGGGGTCTGTTTAGTTGAGGTATGCCACTAAAGAGGTTCACTACTTAGGTATAACCACTAAGAGGTTACCTGGAGTGTCAATGGGGTTTGTTTTAAATAGTTGTTTTAAAGATAATTTTTATGCGCATTTATACTTGTTTCTTATCATTTTATACACTTATTTATATTTATATGTTTTGCTATGTAACATTGAAACGGTCTGTTGACTTATTCAATAAAAACGTATGTATGTATATATAATAATTTGTAAAAAATTGTAAAATGTAGCTGTGTGGTACATCTATAGAAACAAAGTTCTGGGTTGGGTAATACTTTTACTGGATTACAAAAAAATTAAAAATAAGGCAAACTTTTGAGTTCTCCAGAACTTTTATCAGGCAAAAATGGTATAAAATTTGAGGTTAAGATAAATAGTACCAAAACTGGGCCAGATGGGATGCTTATTGCTCTTGAAACCAGACTGCCAGTAGAGTCAGTTGGAGTTTGCAAATTCCACATGAAATAGAGGTGTTCAAAACCATGTGGCTTAGTGTTTAGAACCACCGGTTCTTACCTGCATTTAAAAGAAGAAAGAAAAAAAGAATAGTATGGTGAAGCCTGTTCTCCTCTGAGCTTGGATTTCCCCTAAGTAGACAGGGAAACTGCTTACATTGATTCCCTTTATGCTGCCTGTTAGCAGTGTGTCATAAGCTAAAAAGAAGAGAATAGAATGGGATTCCATACTTCCATTTAGCATTTTTGCTGAAAACCTAGTTGGAGAAAAACCACACTCATAAGAGCAATCTTTTTGTCTTCCTTCTAGCTTCCCTTTGTGTGACCGATTGTACAACTGGCTGCACCCTCAGTTTTGCAGACAGTGTAAGATTGGGCATGTGAAGGTGAGCCCATGGAGGGGGGATATTTATGTGGTTCCCCTTAAGCAACAGTATCAGCAAATGTGATTCTGGCACTGTGGATGAATTGTACAAGTAGGACTTCAGTTTCATGTAAACACATACAACATATAATGATTTGTGTTTTGTTTTTTGGTCCAAGAACTGGAATGACAGCTATCACCGAGATTTTGTCCAAAACCATCTCCAGGATCTTTTGGAACTCTTACTGGATCCAGATCAGCTGACAGCTTCCTCTCACTCTACTCACAATAGTCTGGTGTCACCTGAAGCTGCTCGAGCTCTCAGCTTTCTTATTGAAGGGAGTGTGAACAACAACAGGACTGTCCACCGGTTTCATGAGCTTGCACTCTGGCAGCCATTGCATGCAAAGACTGGCTACTCCAAGATCTCCAAAGCCTTCTTATTCTCTAGATTTGAATCTTGGGTGAGAACTTGTCTGACAACGAACCCATTTGGGATAACTGCTTGCCTTAAGTCTGGAAAGAAGCTTGCATGGGCACAGCAAGGTACATTTTTTCCTAGTCATCAAATCTCTGACAAGCATAACCCCCCCTTTCATATGTAGAAAACAATTTCCTATACTGTAAGATAGCATCCAGAAATCTGTTGGGGATTTACAGAGGCATACGTGTGACTGCATAAATTGCAGCAGTGAATGGCGGGTAATTAATGAGTTGCTGTTTGCATTTCTGATCATGCATCTAGTCTTGTGACTGGAAAGCCAACAGTAGTGCAGTGGCAACTCATTAATTAGTGGCAATTTGCTGCCTCAGTTTGCACAATAACACTTAATGCCAGTGTAAATCCTCAATCAGATTCTGGTCAGTGTTTTTTAACCCTGGGCATCTGTGAACAGGTTTAATTTTTAATTGCTTTTTTCTCTTCTAGTTACTTAGTAGTTTGACTCCTTTTTAACTGATTTATCTAGTTGTCTGAATGTTTAATGTCAGTCTTCAAGAAGCTTGGTGTATTACAAGTAAAGTCTTCTGGCATCTTTGAGACTTCAGATTCACTTGAATGTGAGCTTTTGTATTATATTTACCAAAGTGGACTATAATCCACAAAAGCTCACATAGAAATAAATTCACTAGATTATATTCTGTTGAATTTCTTCGGAGTAGAAAGTTTCAATGGTGTAGTAACACAGGATTGCATCATTCGCAGAAGTGTTGCTGTTGGCAAGTTTAGGGCAGGTCTTCTTCATGGAGCTTACTGCTTGTGCAATTTCTGTACTTGCACAAGCAGTGCAGTCCCACATTACTACTCTGGTGGGACTTCCTGCTCAGTGGAAAATCAGTAGAATACTAGCCTTAGTCTGAAAGCTGCCATGAAACTTTTTAAAAATTTGTTTTAATGTTGTTTTTGTTATAAATGCTGAAATAGACTAATATGGTTTCTACTTTGAAAACTGTATAGCAGTTTCAAAATCCTTATGGCTGCAGAACATTATAACTTAATAAGTTGCATGATCTCATCACATTTCAAGACCTAGCAATTTTAGAGTTTACAGATGAAGACAACCAAAGATTGACCTCAAATTTCTCAGTTCCATGTTACATACTTAGTGTTCCAGCTCATGGTTGCATTCATACTAGATCTTATGTGGTGATGTCTCCTTGCATTATGAAGACAATTTAGACCATGCTGATATCACTAGGTATTTACTCTGTGAAGAGTTGTTACACAGTTTTCATTTGTTCATCTATTCTCTTCGCTGCTATCCTTACTAGGTGGATAACAAAACCATTATTCTCTGGGGAGGGCAACCAGTATATGCAATATTTCCACAATGCCATTCAGAGTACAAGGTTATGGAATTGTGTATGGCTTGAACAAAATGTACTGTCCATGAATGCTAGTTATGCATCTACATAACTTAATTGCTTGGGAACATTGGTTCCTTTTCCTTGCAGTAATGAATTGTGTAGTTAGTTTTCAGTTCTTACCTTGAAAGAAAAACCTTCCTGTTTACATATCAAAAAGAAATTTAGAATGATTTCAAAGTGTTTCTAAAAGTTCATTTGAAGAAAGCATTTTTCATGTTTATTCTGAGAATGTCTAGAAAATGTGATACAGTCATCACTTTGTGTGCCATCAAGACACATTCAACTTGTGTTGGCTAGAGATGGGGTATTCGTATTCATATACAAATACATATATCCCTGCGCAGCTGGACTTAATGAGGGTCTGGCCCCTGGGGTTGGACCGTCCACTCACGTGTCTTGGCAGCCATGCAGGGAGACTTGTCCTCCCTCCCCTTGCCTGGAGTGGCTAGCCGAGTGGGAAGAGAGCGGTGCTCCGGATGTGATTGGAAGGATGAGTTGGGCCGCTGCCGGACACGTGAGTGGACGGTCTCTCCCCATGGGGAGGACCCTCATTAAGTCCAGTTGTGCGGGCATATTCTAGTTGGCCTCTCTAGCCTCTCCAGTGTTGGCCTTATTGGGTTTTTGAGGTATGTGAGGTGTAATTTACCATTGCCACTTGACTATTGGATTTCTATGACTGAGCAGGGATTTGAACCCAGGTCTCCTGAGTCCTAGTCTGACAGTCTATCCATGACATCACACTGGCCCTTTTAAGCAGAATTACCTTAAAAAAAACCCAACACAACATTTCACTTGATTCTTGCAGTTGAAGGAGCAACCAAGCGAGCCAGAATAGCCTGTAATACTCCTATGGTCCCTCCAGCTCACCGTGTTGTTGTCATGAGCCAAGTCTATAAGCAAACACTGGCAAAAAGCTCTGATACCTTAGAAGATACACATGTCAAGATTCATCGTTGCTGTGAATCCTTTATCTATTTGCTGTCTCCACTGAGGTGAGCTGGCCTTCCCCAACTAACTGCAACCTCATTTCAAGGTATATGGCCATTTTGTTTTGTTCTCTTTCCTCATACTTTAATAATAATTGGATTGCCTTTCCTTCTCTTTCAGATCTGTGACCATAGAGAAGTGCAGGAATAGCACCTTTGTCTTGGGCCCAGTGCGAACAGTAGTTCACCTCCATAGCTGTGACAATGTCAAGCTTATTGTTGTTTGTCACCGTCTGTCTCTTTCATCAACCATCAGTTGCACCTTGCATATCCTCACTCCAACTAGACCTCTCATCTTCCTTGGTAACCAAGCAATAACGTTTGCTCCATACCACACCCATTACCCAATGCTTGAGGACCACATGGGCAGGACTGGACTGGCTACAGTTCCGAACTACTGGGATAATCCAGTATTAGTATGCAAGGAGAACTGTGATGAAGAGGTGTTCAGACTGCTCCCACCTTTGGAATTTTATCCTTTTGTTGTTCCCTTTGAAATGGAAGGTGACACAACAGAAATACCTGGTGGGCTACCACCTGCGTATCAGAAAGCATTGAGTCAGCGAGAACAAAGGATACAAATTTGGCAGAAGGCTGTGAAGGAGGCAGGATTGACAAAGTAAGTAACAGGGTTTTTTGAAATGGAAAAACTGTAGCACTTTTGAGATACAATGTTAATACTAGCATTTTAATGTTATTAAAATGCCACTTAAGTTCCTTGTTCAGATTATTCTGTGGGAGAACCTGTTAATTTTTATTAAATTGCAGACTTACCTAACAATTTTAAAGCCCTACTCATTAATCTTATATTTAAAATTTATGCATGAAATTCCAAAGGTGCTGTAAAATTTACTATTACTCAGACACACAACACACTTTATTTACAGAAGCACAATTGAAATTCATCAAGCTTGCTATTGGTTTTTTTTAATTGTATGTCTTGCTTTCTGTAGGCTGCCATGCTGTGTCCATTTACTTGGGAGTAAGACCCACTGACCTTGAATAGACATGCAGTACATAAGCTCAGACTGCTTGTCTTTTGATATATTCAAAAGAAAATGGAAATAAAATGGCTGGGCAGTTGTGTCCTTTGGCTAAGTTGGGTGACTACATGAGGATTTAGCCCACTGGTCTGCTGCAGGAACAGGCTGGTATGCTTTTAAAGACAGCAATCAGATGACATCTCTGCTGGAGTAAACTAGCCCACCTCCAGAGTGGTTCTGTCTGTACATTTCTGGCACCTGTCAGGGGCTTCTACTTTTTAGGTGTGGGTAGCATCACTGTTTTGGTTTGTTTCAGCATGTGTAATTGCTGGGAACAAACCAAAAAAGAGCCTTCCTGTTTGTATTGCCAATATTGTAAAGTGGCTTAAGAAGAGAGCCACTCCACTATATTGCAAATTAAGCACATCCTCAGGGCTGGGGACATGTTTCACTTTTAAAAAAAAAGCCAAATTGTAAACTTCTTCCAACAGGATGCAGAATTAGGAGGATTTTTGTTTGCTTTTCTCGATCAGCTCTTGACCGCCCTTTAAGAGAAAATCCAAACAGGAAGGCACACTTAATTATTTTTTCACTTCTTAGGCCGCTCCATGAGCCTAGGAAGTGTTTAATTTGCCTGAAGTGACCCTCTTTTTAAGCCACTTCACAAATTGATGGTGAGTGATATGGACCAAATAAGTTACTTGAGGTCTGAATCCAGTTGGATGCGCAAATTGCACCAAATGACATACAGTACTAGACCTCCTAGTACCCTAATTAGCCCAATCCAACCTGTTCCAAAAGAGGCGTGTAGACAAGCCTTCAATCTCATAGAGTTCTGTGGTCAGTTATCCTGACTTCTAGAAACACTTAGAAATGTACTGTTTTCAGATTTCATAATTGATATGAGTCTTTGCAATGGGATCAAATCTTACATCAGTAAGTAAGGAACAAAAAGCATTCCATACCCTAAACTGGACTTCCAAGCAATGTGTGTTTAAACATATACTTCCCTTAATTCACCTCATATTCTTTGTGGATGAAAAAGTTATCCTCTTAGTTATTGAAGAGAGAATTTGAATAACGAGATATGTACAGAATTGTATGTACCACAATATTAATGTTTTAATGCTTTTCAGGGACCAGAGGAAGTCATTCCAAGTGTTGGTAGAGAACAAGTTTTATGAATGGCTTGTCCACACAGGCAGTCGCCAACAGCTTGACAGCCTGGTGCTTCCAGTTGCAGGTTCCAAGCAGGCAGCCGGATAGCAGAAGGGTTGAAGTAACACAATAGTTAGGTGAGTTCACATATTGTGATTCCTGCTGCAACTGTTTTTTTTTTTGGAAAGGAATATTCTCTTCTACACAGTTATAACTATTGATGCCTTAGTGAATCTCATCAAAGGTCCATCTGGTCTGTTGCCATGGGGATTAGGAAAATGTTCTTGGAACACCTACAAAAAGTATCCTGGTTCAGATGTTTGTCTGATTTTGTGGGAACTACAAGTGTGAATGTGACAGGGTCATACATGGTGATCACTTAGTCTACATTTCCTTGCATGCTGGATTCCATCCTCCCAGTCCCAAACAGTACTGTGTTTGTTAGATCTGAAGAGACATTCTATTCATATTTGCCTGAAGATGAGGTTACTGCCTATTACAGTTGAGGTCTCTGAATACAGCTCAGTTGTCTCTAACATCAGTTAATAAGACTAAAAGTTCTAACTAGTGTATGGATAACTTAAAACTCGTATCTGCAAGGGATACTTTTAAATAAAAGTTTAGTACTGTTCTTCATTCTCATGCTGTATCAAATTACAATTATGCTGCTAGATGGCATTCTGTTAATTTTGTATTTCTCAAATGAAAAATTCATAAAGCAAAGGTTGCTTTCCTCTTAAACCTTGCTCATATCAGTGACACATATTTCAAGTAATTGGTTTCTTCCTTCTTAACAATTATATTTAACAAATAGGTAAAGGTAAAGGTTCCCCTTGACATTTAGTCCAGTCGTGTCCGACTCTAGGGCGCGGTGCTCATCCCCATTTCCAAGCCATAGAGCCAGCGTTTGTCCGAAGACAGTTTCCGTGGTCACGTGGCCAGCGCGACTAGACACGGAACGCCATTACCTTTCCACTGAGGTGGTACCTATTAATCTACTTGCATTTGCATGCTTTCGAACTGCTAGGTTGGCAGGAGCTGGGACAAGCGACGGGAGCTCACTCCGTCGTGTGGATTCGATCTTACGACGGCTGGTCTTCTGACCCTGCAGCACAGAGGCTTCTGCGGTTTAACCCACAGCGCCACCACGTCCCTATTTAACAAATAGTATTGAATAAAAATGGTCCTTTCAAAACTCCCCATTGATTGTTTACTACCTGTCTTACAAAGGTATTTCAAGGCAGACTTCAAAATATCTTACCTTGTTTAAATACCTCTCCAAAATGTTTTATTTCTTGGCCTTAAACTCTGCTTCCTCCTCAACATGGGGAGGAGTTGGAATCTTCTCTGTTAACCTAAGTTTCAGAGATACTCAGAAATCTCACTGGTTCAGTGTACTTCTGAAGCTAGGATGGAGGGATGCACCCTAACATCTTTTCATTTGGGAAAAGGGCAGGGGATCTTGCTTGCAACTGTGTTGAGCTTCAGAAACAGTTCAACGTGATAGGAAGTCATGGAGGTCATCCCTGATATTATGGTAACCCACCTGAATGCTTTTGATCAGTGGCATGTTGAAGATGAATCACTGCCTTGTTAATATTCAAAAATTGATTTTATGGGGGTGCATAGGTGATGCCGTAAAATGAAAATATATCTAGTATTTTGAACAACTTTTTCATGCTTTATTTTATTCCTAGCTGTAAAGATTCTAGGTGCTTAGGAGTAAAATTTGCTGGACACTACTATACATAATGACTAAGGTGAGGTAACGGGCAGCTGTGTGGTCATAAAAAAATAAAATCCAAGTGGAAAAATAGGATATAACTTTATAGACCACTGAAAAATCATGACACAATAAACAAGCTTTTGTGGATTAAACACCACTTCATCAGGATTGTACAAGTGTGAAGAACTTAAAAGTTCAAAAGTACATGGCAAGATGAATTTTTGCCAGGGAAGTTGCTTTTAGATGTTAAGTCCAACAGTTTTTGGCAATTCACCAGGCTTTTCTCTCTTTTCTCAGATGGAGATAAGGAGTCTGGTTGCTGTTTTATGGTTACCATTTAGGCAGCTAGTTCTACAAACAAAGAAGCACAGGCATGTGTGTACATACATCTCTCCATTTGGCCTTTATTTGAAACAGATATGTTCTGATTCGCTGCAGGTGGTGGTGGTGACACAGAAAACCTGAGTCCTCCATCTGAGAATTGGGGTGATAATTTAGTAAACTCACTAGGTGTAGCCAGTTAAGGTCAGATTAAAGCCAAAATGATACTGTCTAGTAGTTGCAGTCCTCTGCTGATGTTGACAGTCCCAGTGTCTTCTTGATGGCATGGGGAGGGCGGCTATTTCTTGGTATCCTTATAGTTCCATTGAAGTAAAGGGCACTCATGTGGTCATAACAAAATAAAATCCAAATGCAAAAATAGGCGATACCTTTTAGAACACTAAAAATCACTCACACAAATAAACTTTTGTGGATTAAACACCACTTCATTAGGATTGTACCAGTGTGAAGAACTTGAAGTCCAAAACTTAGTCTAAAAGTACTAAAGTGAGGATTTCTGTGATCTTCTAAAAATATCAGAAATATGCAAGCATTTATGACCTTAAAATCGTTTAAGTATGACCAATTAGACCAAAAATAGGACTTTAATTTTTTTTCTGAAATTATCACCCAATTTTTGAAAATCTGTGCATAAAAATTAAAAGGATTATTTTTCTTCACTTCCAGTGCAGAAGCGCTAGCACTTGAAGGAATCAAATGAACATTTTCAGAATACCTGGATTAGTTTTTGTCAGCAGCGGAGTTGCATTGGATGATAACATGCATCTTGAGGTTATCAAACTCAAAACTCCTTCTGTTGTCTGTCAGTATGTTCTTGTTTCTGGAGAAACTCAGCATCACAAGAGGTTATAGGAACAAATTTGAAAAAAGCCAACTCATCTGGAGAAAATTTGAAGTCATTAAATTTTACTTCAAGTCCATTTAAAATGTTACTTATTTTGCAAAATGTTGAATAACCCAGATTAGATTGCAGCATTCTTTGCAGTTTATCACTATTTTTTCAGCCACTTCTCCCTTTGATTGCTGTAAAACACTCTCAGTTTGTTTCACAATTTTCAGTGCATCACTTAAGTTCCATTGCTACAGTTTCAAGGTTGGTGACTGCTCTTGATAATCCACTGAAATTAGATTTTATATATGGCAAGTTTCCAGCCAAGGTTTCAGATTGCACAATCTTGATGGAGGAAGATTCACAACAGACAAATTCTTTAACTATCTGCTGCAAGCAATCATAATTTGTGGGATGAAACATAGCTGCATCTAGCCAACTCCGCCAACGCATCATGACAAGTTGGGGAGGGAGAGCCAAAATATGAGCAATTTCTTTGAACTTTTGTACTTGAAGTGGAGCTTTAATGAACATTTTCTGCCATTTGACATTATCTACATCAGGAAAGCTGCTTCAAATCTGTTCGGCTACTCTGTGTAAACCATGTGCAAGGCATGTGATATTGATCATTTTCTGATAAAGAAGTTTAAGTCCCTTGACTGCCTTAGTCATGTATGGAACGGTGTCTGTTACAAAGAGGAGGATGTTTTCCATTTTTACACCATCCGGGCAGAGTAGTTTCATAGAATTGTCAAAGAGCATAGAATTGTCAAAGACCATACTTTTTGTAGAGTTCCACATGTTGGAAGAAACACTTCACCAGGCTGGTCACATTTCAGAGTTCCAATAACACTAGTTACTTATCTTCGATTTACATTACTTGTTTCATCTGTTGAAATGCACATCTTAATGTTGTCAACAGCAGATCTTATCTTTCCTAACACATCTTCCTAACACAGCCAGAGATGTAATTTTTCCTTAGAGTTGATTCATTTGGAATCGAGAGACTGGTGTACTTCTCCAAGAAGTATCTGCCTAATTTATTTAAGGAATAGTTGAAGTAACCATCATTGTACTGAGATCCTTAAAAAATTCTTACTGTGTAAATGATGAACCTTCAGTTGAAGAAGCAGCTCTCTCAAAAAGATGTTGCCTGTTCCCAGCGAAGGTAAATCATGTTAAACAAGATTTTGTGGTATCAGAATGTTGTTGAATATCAAAATGCTTTTGGGCCTTAACTTCACACAATTTACAAACCAAAATATTACCATCACTACTGACAATCCGTTCCCCAAACTCTTGAACAAAATGCCAAAATTTTACACTTGCTGAACATCTACTTTTAGGCATATTGAAATTGTTGGGAGAGTTGCCAGTGACAAAAATATGTTTATTACAAAATTAAGCAGAAATATGACATAACACTTTAAAAAGGTCAAAATATTACTTTCTAGGCAAAATAAAAACCATGTAATTCTCACCAGACAACTCAGAAATATGTTTTAACTTATAAATTCAAATAAACATTTCAGAAAAAGTATGACATGTCATAGAAATCCCCACTCTAATAATGGCATTATTGCAGTGTGTTTATGAATGATACTGGTTAATGAACTATTGCTGTGTCATCAGAAAGTAATGGATTTGTTAATTATTGCATTCAACAAATAAAAGCATGTTTTTCTACTTTGTTACAGTTCTGCAGACACACTGTGCCAAATCAAGAGTGTTTTCCTCTCAATAAACTGAGGCCAAGCTGATTTTGAAGCTCTTGTGGTATTGCTAATGAATTTGGAAGGGTGGATTTGCTCTGTATCATTCTGAAGCAAGAGATGGACTTTCTCTTAGTTCTCCAGGTGTTACTGCACTTTTCATTGCTCTGCGCCCTTCCCAGAAGATGCAGCTCCCAGAGGAAATCAGCAAGCATTGCTGTTCATGCTTCTACATGTGGTTAAGAGCAAGATTTAGATTTGTGGCATATATAAAGGTGTGGCAAAGGATTTAATGTTTCTTGGTGGGACACTAGGGTCAAGTTCTGGTTGCTGAGTGAACCTCTTCCTTGCTATTAACTGAAAATTGACTGATTATTTAAAACATAATGGATGTATTTTTGTAGCAGTTTAGCATTTCAGCTATGAAAGGTAATTAAATTGGCAGAATTTTGTTTAAAATTCAGTTCCTTTTTTCAGATTTTGCTGGATGATAAAAGTATTTAGTACTGTCTTTATACTTTAAGAAAGTGTCTTGGAAAAAGAGGATCAAAAGCAAACATAATCATACTTAAGAATAAAGACCCATTGATATTAATAGGATTTATGTTATCATGACTAGCACAAGTTTTATTGATTGCAGTGCATCTGCTTCTATGTGTGACCAAGTGAAAATCCCTCCCCATTGTTTTATTCCCTTCAAAAGAAATGTGTGCCCTGCTCATTCCCATGCGTTACAGATAAAACAGAATAGAAAGCATTGTTTCTGGCTGAAACATCTCTCTGTCTCTTCACTAGTGGATGCGAGGCTGGGGGGGGGGGGGGAGGGTAGCATTGCTGAGCCAAAGCTCAGTCTCCTGTAGGTGACCCACTGCAAAGTCCTAGAGGCCCCTGGCTCTGTTCATCTCTTCTCTCTTTGTAAGCAAGCAGTAAGAGAAGGAAAGAAAAGGGGTAGTGGTTTTATGTTACCTTTTATTCTCCCTATTGGTTGCTGTGTGGATTTTGACCAAAGGGTAAGAACAAGCAAGTGAGCAGTGGCAACAACAGTGAGGATGAGGCTCATCTTGTCCAAGCCCACTCCCAAAATCTGAACCAGGCACAGGATTAACATTTTTACACTCATATGGAATCCTGCCTTGCTGTCTGAAGAACAAAAGGCCTTACTCTTTCTGAAGAGGCAGAACGGTGATGGGGGCCAGACGATTCTTTTTAGTAATTTGAACAAGAGGAAGGGAAATGATACACCTCTGTGTTGGTTGTCAAAATGGTTGAGGCACAGGAGATTTTTAAAGCAAAATGTCAATGTGTCCTTTGGGATCC
Source organism: Intellagama lesueurii (assembly GCA_037013535.1). Classification (NCBI taxonomy): domain Eukaryota; kingdom Metazoa; phylum Chordata; class Lepidosauria; order Squamata; family Agamidae; genus Intellagama; species Intellagama lesueurii. The sequence continues at coordinate 221,586,493 of JBAJHW010000003.1, forward strand.
CTTGTTAAAGCAAAGGAGTCTCTTCAGCTGCTGTTCAGTACATACTTGCTTGGGAATGAGTCTCATTAAACTCAGTGAGGCTTATGTACATATGAATGCTCATATGTGGATTTGCACTGTTTGTTATGTTTACACCTTTGACGTCAGCTTGTGCATAAAAGTGGAAAAATATTTATGTGCTTCTTTGTCTAAATGTTAACTCTGACATGGATGACCTGATATAAACAAAAGTAAACACTGCCTTTCTGAAGCCATAGTGGTTTTTTTTAATGAAAGTAAATTATCCAGCTGCATTTTGTAAGGGAGGGGGATATTATCCAGGAGAGGTGGGATTTTAATGTTTCTCTCTTTCAAAACACCCAAACCTAGAAATGTTTTGTTATGCTTTTCTGGTATAATGACTTCAAAGTATGCACGCCTAATTGGTCTAATACTACAAATGTCAGCTCTCATTAATACATGGTATTCATAGCATTGCAAAAGCTATCTCAAAATTTTCCACTTAGAAACTCAAATATATTTAAAGCGGCAGAGACTTCATTGGTTGAGTGGCTCTGTACATTTGCAGAAGACGATTTACTTCAAAGTTGTTTAAGTTTTAGTGGAAGATCGTGATGTCAGTACACACTAAAGCTTAAATATGTTAAAGATAGGCACATAGTTGCTCAGAGCTAAATTCAATTATTAGAGCCATTTCCTGATTTTTGAGAAATTGTCTCCTTTCTAATTCTATCATCCCCATCATCACCAGATTGAAACTGATTGTTTTTACAATCGTTTTACTAATTATTGGTAAACAAAGCTTTTCCAAGAATACATCTCTCTGGGTTACTGCTGTATTTTGTATGGACAATTTGAGTTAAACCAACCCCAAACACAACTGTGTTTTGTCACTGCCAAAACAAATTATGGTTCTCATGTTGCTTCCTCTAGTGGGAATGAGTTTCTTAAGTTGGAAAAAACTAACAGGTGAAGTTGAGGTAAGTGAAAAGATACTCTTGATATTTGGAAAAGCTTAAGGCACTAGAAACATGAGTATGGCTTGGGTTCCAGTTGGGAGCAGGCAGGAATGAAGAAGCATGCAACCAAACATAACAAGGCTGTTGTTGGAAGAAATCCCACTGATTTCAAAAAGAGAGGTTAACATTGCTCACTCCCCCATCCTTTTGAAATCAGTGCAATCATGTGCAGAGGGCACAATGGCTTTTTTAGGACATGGGAATGGAGAAAACTCAAACTAGACAGTTGCTATTGGGTCCATTTAGTGGAAATTTTCATTAGGTTTCGTGGGAGCTGTGAGGGAAGGTAACAGACAATGGAAAAAATAATTTTGTGTATATGTGTACACACAGACACACCTTGCATTTATCAAAGCAAGCTGTGAGACAGTTTCAGTTTAGTATGAGACTGGGTTTTCTGCAAAACCAAAAAGTAATGCAGTATGTGTTTAAACATTGTTTTTCTCCACAGCTACAAGATGGATTAAAATGAATTTTTATCTGGTTATCCCTAAAAATAGTGATGTAAGACATTGTGGGGTAGATTCAGATTTAGCAATATTTAGAGGAGATGTGGAAATCAGTTAACTTGCCCATGACTGCTGTTTGCTTTACTGATTTCTATGGATCTGGATCTGTCCAAATGAGGTGAATGCTAGAGGCATGCCCATCCAAACCCTGCCCCTTGCAAAGCTTTGTGTACTTTTTAATAAGTTCCAGATGATTATACAATGGCAGTAGGTGAAGGAGGGAGAATTGTGGACCATGGTACTTTGTGTGCAGGTGTTTTGAATTGGAATCCAATGTTTCTTGGTTGGCAATGGTGTCTGAAATTATTTTTCTTATTTCCATTCTTCTACCCTGCTAACTAATCCATCTTGGAATTTTACTGTTAAATAGTGTCTCAATTGTATGGAGATAAGTTATTGCTAGTGAAATAAGAGTAATAAGTTTCTGGCTATTTTTACTATTTTTTTTTTGAGCTGCAAAATTTCAAGCTGCTTTCAAATCTTCTTGCACAAAGGAAGATATTGAAGCTTTGCTGTTTAGAAAGGGAATTGGGTTGAAGAGTACCACACTGAAATTCAACATACAAGGTATTGCACCTATTGTGGTTTCCTTTTGTTTTCCTGCCAACTGGCATGTGAGAAAATGTTCTTTGTAATGTTTGGCTCCTCAAATGAAATGAGATGTTTGCACTTGTATAATGGTACATATAGCTTTTCAGAAATCTGCAGAGTCCTTAGAATCAGAGGTGTGGATATCTGCGTCTGAAACCAGGTTTACATCAGAGCTTGGAAAAGTTATTTTTCTGATCTCTGACTATGACTGGGGGCAAGCTATGTGACTGTGTACGCCTTCCCCATTGTATGAATTTTTGCTTACCTCTTCTATCCAAGTTGATCCATTTTATGCTGTGGTTCCTTATACATTCTGAGCATAAACTGTAAAAATACTGAGTAGTGATATGGAGGACTGAAGTTTATGGGCTGGACTTCTGAAGCATGGCCATCAAACAAGCTGACATCCCACAAAGCAAATACTACAAGAAAGCTATGTCTAACATATAAATAGGTGTACAACATATGTTGAATTTGAACATGTTCTTGCAATATTACAATTAAAACACATCTGTTCTGAGGTTGTTGATGAGTAGAACTGTGTTAGCTGCTGGAAAGGTTTGACTGTATAAGCAAAGGGCAACAGACAGAGCTTCCCAGGGAAGGTAGATGGGCCTCAATGGATGGATAGCTATTGTTGTGTGGAAATTGCAGGTCTGTGTTTCCCCCCCTCCTCATCAGTTGAAAGGGGTAGTTGTGAGATGTACAGACAGCTGGGTCTTCAAAGCATATATGTCTTCTTTAGCTAGAAGAGTTCTACAGGAAAGTTCCTTTTTTGGACCACAACTCATAGAATTCACTACAACAGAGCATGCTGGTTAGGAAATTCTAGGTGTTTTCCTAGAAAGCAACAGTGGTTTAGCTTCTTGTTACTCAAATAAGTTTGGCATAACCCTATTTAGGCATAATGTTAACAAAGTGCAGGACAGATTATGTTTTCAGTTTAAACAGTGGCACAGAGAGCTGGACACATAATTTTACACATGCAGGACTTACTCTGCACAACTGATAATTCATCTTTTTCCACAGTTCCTGGTCACATGAAGAGAACGCATGTACCTGTATTATGTGCATGTCAAAATTAAACTGAACTGTAAGATGAGGAGAGAGAGAATTCAGGAGAAAATGTTTGCTTCATTAGAGTGTTACCTTGCCTGTTCTGATGAGGAAGAATTACTTTATGACAGTTGTTTTCAACTTTCTTCCTACCCCACCCCACAGGACTACTTGACAACACCTGGGGTTCACAGCAGATCTGTTAATAGTTTTGTATTTTGTTTGAAAAATGGATGCACAAAATTAATGTGTTTATTTTTTTCACTACCAATATCATCTTCAAACAATACCTTCAAATAATTATCAAAATCATTGGATCGATATCAAGGCTTTGTTAGTCTTTTCAATCAAAATGATACCTGCCTTCAATAGTTCCCAATCTTGAGTCCCCAGATGTTCCTGGACTACAATTCCACTAGTTGTGCTGGCCAGGATTTCTAGGAAATGCAGTCCAAGAACATTTGGGGACCTAAGGTTGGGGGCCCTGGTGATAACTAGAAAAAAATTAATAGAATGTTCAGCCAAGTACAGACACTCTCAACAGCATCCTTTCCATGGAGTGCCAACTGGATCAACTTCTGCTTCCTGGTTTTATTCCCTTTTTCATGGATCCCCAGAAAACTAAATGGGAACATGGGAACAAAAACATTTCTATTGGGTATTGTGAAAGCAACTACCTAATACCATCTCCAAATGTTTCCTTGAGTTCTTCAAGAATGAGTGTGGTCGGTTGATGAACTCTTGAACAAATTATAAAGAAATCATACAGTGTTATCCTTGGCTTAAGTGCAGCCAGGGATGGTGGAAGTTGTAGTCCAACAACACCTGGGGGTGTGTGTGTCACCACTTCCATATAGAGCTCCTAGAGCTATGTTTAATCTCTCCATGAAAATGTGAAGCCGAAATATATTAATGTGCAAAAATAAGGAATATGCTTTAGCCAAATGACAGTTAGTGTCTTCCCTTGTGATGTTTTTCAAGTAGCAGTGGTTAGAGTCTTGCTCTAGAACTCAGGAGATCTGTATTCAAACTCCCTGCTCATGAAGTTCATTGGGTGGCCTTGGACCAGTCCCACACTGAGCTTGACCTACCTTACAGAACTGTTTAGAGAAGATGAGGAAGAGAGTCATGAATGCCAACTGGAACTCAATGGAGGAAAGGTGGAAGATAAATATAACACATAAAAACAAGCTTCTTTTGCCCTTCACTAAAATAATATTCCCACACTCTTTTCTGGCATATACAAAGTTCATAAGTTGTTCTCTGGTTCTGAGGGACCGTATAGGGTCATGAACTCCTCATTACATATGGTATTTAAAGTAAGGGATGGGAACTATATGTTGTATCAGTCCAATGAGGGTGCAAGGGTTTTTTAAAAAAAGTTTTATTCTAAATATTTCTGACAGGAGTTTGGTGTTCTGACTCAGCATAGTGTTCAGAACTTAATAATGCAACAGGCAACGCTGAAAAATAAAAGGACCAGCGAAGCCTGCTTTTATTTTGTAATCCTGTTTGCTTTTCTAGAACTGATGAATAGCCTCAGAATCACTGACTCAATTTTTGGATCCCATTTTCATGACAAAGCGAATGTCTAGTCTAAAAATGAGCTCACTATAAAATGAGGTTTCCTGGTTCTTGTCCTTGCAGCTGCTTCTAGATCATCGTCTCCTGCAGGAGTATCGCATCCAGTGTTGATCATGTCTAAAACTGGAAGCCGGGTAAGTATGTGTGCAGCATTTTTGCCAACTCGAGATCTCATTCTGCCTCCTGTCTGCAAGATAATAGGTCTTAATGCAGTCTTAAAAGTTTGGCAGAAGTGAGAAGAAGAGCAGAGGGGTGTTGGCTGTCTCCCAGTTTAGCAGAAGTAGTTCTCTACTGAGTCAAAGACATGCTAGGTTAGAGAATAAATGGATGCTGCTTGGAACAATTGATGGATTTTCCTAGTTTTTCATCAAGCAATTCCAGCAGCTTAGATTATGTGAAACTGAAATCAATATTTGACAATGACAACCTTAGAGAGTGACAGATGCATCCTACTTTTTTTTTCTTTGTTTCTGTTGAAGATAAGGAAGAAGAACACAGAGGCACCTGGAGTTATTGGGGTGATTTTGAAACACAGATTTATTCTTGCATCTGGATCAATAGTACTGAGAAGATCAGCTTCAGCCTGATAAAACATTAGCAGCATGCTATGCAGGGAATGAATACCTCCATTTGTTTTATGTAATTGTGTTAATTTGAAAGGTATTTTGAGTTGTGTAGCCACGTCAGTAGGTGAATGTGGAATGCTGCCTAGGCACGGTCAGTTTTTCCACATTTCACTGCCAAGCCAAACTGTACCTGTTCCCTAACTGCAACAGGTTCAGGATTACAATCTTAGCAGTCCACTTCATAATTGTCCACAGCTTACTATGAGATTGGAAAATGTAAACCAAGAAATCATCTTTGCTTGTGACTAAAATTATAGCTTTTTCAAGGAGCTCCTTAGGAACATATTAAACCCAATAAGATATATCTTTTAGTGACACATATGGCATCTGGTTATAAGCGCTGATCTGTAGAAACACATAACAAACAAAGGCACATCATTTCTTGAGCCTTTACCTTTCAAAAATTTCATGGAAATCTGTCATTTATGTGGGAGAAGCACTGAAACATGAAATCTCTCATCAGGATTCTGAAAGGTTATAGTGTCTACAAATGGGGCCATTTCCAAATGCACAGATAATCTTTAGTTGGATACTAATTTTTATCTAGTCAGGACTTTCAATCTGTTCAGTTACTGGTGCGATGTGTATTTCAGACCAATTTGTTGTGTGTGGTCCAGATGTCTCCCCCGGAGGCTGCATAACTTGCTGAGTTATTTCATTTTCTGAGCATGGATTGTGCTATGTTTTATTTCTGGGGAAAGATTATATGCTTTCCAGGTGTACCAAACCTTTTGCTGTTGCAACTGCAAGGTGAAATGTCACTGCCTAAGAGTAATGGAGTCCTTATCAGATATTAGTAGTGATGTTAGTACTCCCCTCCTCTATTCAGACACAATTTTTGTAATAAAAATCCCACCAGTATTTGCATTAATAACAGCGTCTGCAAATGGTGGCTTGGACGGCCACACTTTTCACTGGGAAAATTATATTGTGGGAAGGAGAGAAGGAAGAATGATTCCAGTCGTACTTAGAGCCTCGGGCATGTTTTTACAAAACAAGCTGAAAGATACAGAAATGCAATCACTTACTTAACTGTGTGTATTTGTTTTGGATGACAACTCCCTGAATTCCCCATACAGCCTGGGCAGTGGCCATCATGCCTGGGGAATTCTGGGAGTTGTAGTCCAAAAATAAATCTGCACTGCCCTATAAGTGTGTTTCTAGTTTTTGAAATAGAAGATTATCACCGAAGAAGAGAAAAAAATTCTGCATCACAATTGTGGAGTGCTGCTCTTCCCAGGTTTTAATTTTAGTTCCAGTAACTGAGCCGCTAAGGGGTAGTCTTTGGTGGGAACAGAGTTCATTTTTTAAAAAATGTATCTTTTGCTCTTGTGCTGGCAGAAAGTGGGTCTGTCACTGGGTCCTACTGTGAGTTAAAGCATCTGCAGAAAAAATGGGTGTGGGAGAACCCCCTATAACTCCAGCTGCCAAGTTACTTTTTATAAATCCCCTAAATGGTAGAGCCTGATGGCACATACACCCTATTCAGGCATCCTGCTTGGAAACGTGATGCCCTAAATGACTGGGAGAAGAAGGTGTTCTGTCCTCATGTTTCCACCACAGCTGGACTTTTATGGTTTGGTAGACATTTGAACATTTGGTGTGAAGGTCCACCTTACTTTCAAATGGGGTGGGAAAATGGGCCTTATGTGACTGCCCCTGCCCCACCATGATTAGACCCCGTGCCTCTTGATTTGCAGCATAATGCCTGAATAAAGCCTGTGTTCATAGTTCTGAGTGGAATGCATAGACATGAGGACAGTAAGGATAGCAAGTGTGATCTCTCTCTCTGCTCCCTCACTCACAAAAATCTCTGGATAGATTGCATGAATAGGGCTTGTGTGAACTGAATTTGGTATAAAGTCTGGCCCAATAAATTTGGCTGCCCGAGGCAAAGGTCACAATACCCCACCCTCCCAATTCCATCTACTGTAACTGAACAGGTTAGCAGATGAAATCTATTGCAATGCTGGGAACAGGAGCAAATTAGGCTACCTTGGGAGTGTGGGTGCAGGGCAAGTTGTCGGGAGCATACAGCTGGTTGAGCAGGTTTAGGACAAGTAGCTTAGAACCAATGGAAGATAAGAGTTGTGGGGCTGCTGCTACTACTCCCTCCACACTGTCCAGAAACTGCCACCTGATGGAACAAATCCTATTTGATATATATTCTGATGTAGCCAGGAACTCCACTGGCACTGCCCTACATGTGAAAATGCAATTTGATCTGCAGACCAGTTTCACACAACTTAAGGGCAGAAGAATGGAGACTGAACTGGAATCATGGAGCAAATACTTCTGTACTGAGCATGATATCAAAGGAGTAGAAGTGAAAGAGTGTCACAGACATATAACTTCAATTCGTCATATTCCACAGAGGAGATACAGCAGCAACAGCAGCATATTTTTTTCATTGCTAGTATCATGCATAATCACTGTTTACCACACACTTTTTTGGAGATTGCAGAAGTTCCTTTATTGACTTTCAACTCCCAGAGTCCCACAGCTAGCATAGCCAGTGACCCTGCTGGCTGGGGGTACTCTGGGAATTGTGGTCTGCAAGGAGAAACATTTCCCACCTCTACAGAGAGAGAGAAAGAGAGAGAGAAAGACTGTGTAAACAATGTATTCTCGAAGGCTTTCACTGCCGGGATCCGATGGTTGTTGTGGGTTTTCCGTGTTGTTTGGCCGTGTTCTTAAGGTTTTTCTTCCTAACGTTTCGCCAGTCTCTGTGGCTGGCATCTTCAGAGGACAGGAGTAGAACTGAGCACAGACAGAGCACAGACAGAGTTCTGACTCCTGTCCTCAGAAGATGCCAGCCACAGAGACTGGCGAAACGTTAGGAAGAAAAACCTTAAGAACATGGCCAAACAACCCAGAAAACCCACAACAACCACTGTGTAAACAACCTGCCATCTTGTGCATTGCTATTTTATTTTAACCAGGCCAGCGAACAAATGTTTTGGGCAATTTCTATTCAAATTGTAGATGCTGAAGCAGCAACTAATGATGCATGTCTACAGCCCAGTTCAGGCCAGCAGCGACTAGCCTGGTGGGAATATGTTTCCTCTGTGCTTTGCTTGTGTTTCAGATCACCTTTTATGAAGGCAAGAATTTCCAGGGGCGCCGCTATGAGTCCGACAGGGACTGCTTGGATTTCCATACTGATCTGAGCCGTTGCAATTCCATCCGTGTGGAGGGGGGTGCCTGGGTTGTGTATGAGCGACCAAACTTTGCAGGGAACATGTATGTGTTGACCCACGGGGAGTATCCTGAATACCAGCGTTGGATGGGTCTGAATGACCGGGTCAGCTCTTGCAAATTCATTCAATTAGTAAGTTGGACTTTTATTTTCTTTCTTGGCTATCTGTGAAGTCCATATGAATAAATGTGATATTTGTTTACATAAAGGAAGCTGAGAAGGCTACCCTCAACAGACACACACAGATACCTTCTTATAGTTTATTTTTCATTTGTGCATAGGTATCACACACTTATAGGTACCGAGTTACTGACACAGACATACAGTGATAGTCATTAAAATAGCTGGTGTGTGTGTGGAATTAGGGCTGTAGATGGGGAAAGTTACTTTTTAAATTACAAGTCCCATAATCAATTACCAGCATTGCTGATTGCTGGATTCTGGGAGTTGGCATTAGAAAAGTAATTTCCCCCAGTTTTGCCTCTGGCCCTTCAGATGTAAATGGATGGCAAATACCCTTAACTTGCAGCCAGCATGGTAAGCATGGGATGGTGGGAGTTTGATCTCTGGAGGGTCATATGTTCTCCACCCCTTCATTATAGGATGGGAATTCTCAGCATGAGTGCTGAATGTTTATTATAGTTATTCTACCATTTCTCCAGGGAGCCCACACAATGTATCTGATTCTTTTCTCCCTCATGTTTCCTCACAACAGTCCTGTGAGGTTGGTAGACCTTCTGAGGGGTAAGCTGGCATTGCTCAATGAACTTCAAAGCTGTGTGTGTATTTGAACCTGTCTCTCTTAGACTTGATCTGACACTGTTTTACCTCTTTGTATTACATTGGATCTTGAGAGGAACCATGCCTTGAGTAAAGTAGAACAGTGGCTATTTGAGTGTCCAATATCTATATATTTAAACATGTACACTCTGCTAGTGTAATGGGAGCCACTGCTTTGCTGAGAGGACTTATGTTAGCAGAAGTGGGTGTTCATGCCTATAATGCACTGTTGGTTTTAATGTGGAGGTGCATAACTTTTGGCCCTCCATATGTTTGCCACTTCAGATACCAGAAGCCTCAGTCAGTGTAGCTAATGGCTAAGGGATTAGGGATGTTGCAGACTAAAACATCTGTAAGGTCAAAGATTTTCTTTAATAGTTTCAAGAGTCATGGCCATGTTTCATCAGATTGTTTAGGGTAAAGAAGTATTTTGCCTCTGCTTGGGACCCACCATAACCACTGTGTTCTTCTTCTTGCAGCCTGGTGGAGGCAAATATCACATCCAGCTGTTTGAGAAAGGTGATTTCAGTGGCCAGATGCACGAGTACACAGATGACTGCCCTTCTGTTATGGAGCAGTTTCATTTCCGGGAAATCCACTCCTGCAAAGTCGTGGATGGGGCCTGGGTTTTCTATGAGCATCCCAACTTCCGTGGCAGGCAATATTACTTGGAGAGAGGAGAGTACAGCAAACCCATGGAGTGGGGGGCTGCATCTCCAGTGGTCCAGTCCTTCCGCCGTATTGCAGAGTAATAATAAGCAGCCAGAAGCTTAGGTCACAGCTGACGATGATGCCACCAATAAAGCACTTGTGGGCTTGATGCTGCCTGTGGTTATTTGTGCCAAATGAGTCTCTTTGAATGTTTTTCTTTGTCCAACTTTAAGGGAGATGTCTAACCTGTGCAATGTCCCAGGAATGCTTTAGTCCTGTTCAGACTGGAGCTTGGAATAATTAATTTATGGACTACAACTCCTAGAATCCCCCTGCCTGCATGGAGATTTTGGGAACTGTAGTTCAAAAATCAGTTTTCCATGTTCTGATTTAGGTATTATACTAGAATACAGTGTATGTATAGAAGTGCAACGTTCATGCCAGGCCTACTTCTAATGTGTCTCATCTTCTTATCAGTTTCAAAGTCTGCAGAAGGTTCTGCTGGAGCCCACTTGAAAACGAATAGAAGCTTTGCTGTGGCTGGTTGCCACCAGAGATGGGGGTGGGAGTGGGAGCATAATTCTCATATACATACACCCCACATAAGCAAAATAGCACAAACAGGGCATTAGGTTTAGTACAGTGCTCAAAATACACCAGTGAAGAGTGGAGTCAGAAGATAGCAATCTTATTCCTTGCAGAATCTGAACATTGATTGGACAACTGTGTGAAAACAAGCTGAATTACCTGGAACAAAACTCTGGAATCCTTTCAGACTGAGAGCCATTTTGAAGTCCCTTCTTTGAACATGTTATGGAACATGTGTTTTTGAAGGGATGCAGACAGAGTTGCACCTGCTGATCCTGTCCCAGATACCAGCTGGTCCACTGCTTTCAATCCTGTCACATATAATAGAGAATTTGAACATGTGACCGGAGCTGTAGGTTGGTAGACAGGCCAAGCTTACACTCCATTGGATTCTCAGGCTGTTACAAGAAACCTGCATGGGCTCAGAGGCCCCACTATCACATTGAGTAGAATGGATGGGGGTTGGGTCCTTTCTCTCTCTCTCTCTCTCTCTCTCTCTCTCTCTCTCTGTGTGTGTGTGTGTGTGTCTTTGGTGATTTGTGGGGAAAACATCAGAAGAGACCTTGGGGATCATCCAGCTGGCAGTTTGCCTTGTGCCTAAGTAGGTGCGAAAAACATCAGAGTGAAAAGTAAATACTGTGGCACACATCTACATTCCCGTGAGATCCAACCAGCAAGAGAGTAATTTTGAATGTGACCATTTGAGACATGAAACTTTCCCATCTATGGAGACTTTGTAAACTACAAGTCTGTATAAATACAGGTTCCTAGTATACAGGGAAGAGTGATTTAGTCATTATGAGTGTTTCCTGGTTCCGTACCTTCCCTTCTTCTTTCAGTATAGAAACATCAGATGAGATTTCCTTTTGAACAACAACAGGTTTATTTAACAATAACTGGTCCAACTCAGTATTTGACATAGTCCCTTCAGGGATCACTTCTCCCTTGGGATCGACTTCTTTCAATGCTAATTCTTCACATTTTCTTTCAGATAGGTTCCCCTTCCATAGGGAGTAACATACAAGAGGATACGAGAGTAGACATTCCAGCTTGAGGTATCTGTGTTTCTAGCGATAATAAATCTAGCCCCCATATGCTTCCTATAGCTTTATACCTGGGGCTTTGTGAGGTCTTGATGGGAAAACATTCTGCCCGTGGTTGGTCCCAGGGTAATTGTGCCGTTCTTGATTCTCCTGGTTTCTTAGCAATCTTTACTCTCTTCCTCCCCCCCCCCCCCCGCACTCTGGCTTCATGCTCCCCTGTTTCTCACCAATATGGTGGCTTCTGAATGGGTTTCCCATGGCACTCCTGCTCAGCTACTTCCTGAGGAACCTTTATCTGCACCCATTTCCCATTCCATGGATCCTCCTTTACTATTTGGACCCACTACTTGCCAGGGGGAAACTCCTGTGTCACCTCTTCTCCCCAACAACCTTCTGCCACCTCTCCTCACATCTCCTCTATCTCCTCCCCCCTTTGCTGGCTCCTTTCCCTTTTTATCCTCTCTTTTTTTTTCCAGCCAAAAGTCCTGCTTCTGACAGTTTCTCCATTCCCACGCTTTTCCTCTCTCCTGGTGACAATTCTGCCATCCCCTGTATTTCCTTTCTCAGGGTAGTGGTTTCTTCTGTATTTGCTCTCCTGCTTGAGTAAGGAGACAGCACACTGACTTCCTTCATGCCCTTCTCACAGTCATTTGCACATGGAAGAGGGGGCACTTGAATTTGGGCAGAGCTTTCAAACTAGGGATCCTATCACATTTTGAATAGAGCTTGGAAACGTTATCTTTCACACTCCCAGAGTAAAGTTATTTCCAGATTTTTTTGAAAGTTACTGGCAATATAGACTGGCAGCATTTTGAGTGTTGGAACAAGTAATGTTTCAGAGTTGATTTTGGTTGTACAGTAGGACCTCCCATATCCACAGAATCAGTATCCACTGATTCACTTATTCATGGTTTTAAAGTATTACAAGAAAAATAATAGAAACAGATATTTCTAAAGAGGAAGTTATCAGAATTGGCCACTAGAGGGAGCCTGAAACCATGCTATGTCTAGTGTTCACTATAATCCACGTTTTTCAGCATCTGCGGAGGGGGGCTTGCAACCAATCCCCTGCAGATATTGGGGTCCTACTGTGTAGTATAGTATCGTATGCCTCCCTGATGACTTGAGTCATCTCTGCTTTGAAGTTCTTTTACTTCCCTGTTAGAAGATATTTCACAACATGTATTGTAGGAGGAGTTTAGGCACACAGGAATGAGAGTGTTCAGAATTAAGATTTCTGAAGCCATCATCAAGCCATTTGTTCCAGAAGTGTGCTGTAAGCATCAGGAACTCGGTTCTAGAGTAGGAAGGTGTTGGAGAATGTGCCACCATGGATGTCAAGAATCCTGCAGCAGAAGCAGAACATTTTTAATTTCCCTTAGAACAAAGCATTTCCAAAGTGGGTGCCCATTTGGGTGCCCAGAAGGTCACAGAAGCAAATACAAGCACTCTACAAAATCAGTCTTTGTAAGAGGAGGACGTGAAGGTAATGTACCTATGTCTACCACCACTGCTGTCTCCTCTTTTCTCCATCTCCTCTGCCCCAAATCTTTAATGAGATTGTAATGGACACCCCAGCCACAGTGTATGACGATGTCTATACAAAGTTTGGAGAAAGAGAAAAGGAAACAAGTCCATTTCTTCTTTCTGAGCTACTTAGTAATGGAAGGTGGGGAAGGATGAGTAGGTTCCCTTTTATTCCAACCATTAAAAGAAAGAAAAAGAGATTAATTCACTTCCTGCTGTCATTCCAGTTTGATATTATCAGTTATTAGGAAGGGAATTAATGGATTTCTTAAAAGATGGGTCTCTTAAAAGAAAGTATGGGGGTGGTGGTAAGGTGAGCAATCACTGTGGGGGCAGCGGAAGAGATGTGGCCATGGAGGGTGAGCAAAGGGCATCTTCCTGATCACCTCTCAAGCCTGGCAATGCCACTAATAGTGAGATCATAGGAAGAGTCCTGCTTATCTAGGCCAACATCTTACCTGTTCTAGCAAGTGCCTGTTGGAAGCCCACAAGCAGGTCTGCATTTTCCAGCAACTGGTATTCAGTAACATAATGCCTCTGCTACTGGAGGTAATAACCATCCATCACAGGAATGCAAATCTTCAGTTATTTCTCTCACACAGACAATATTTTTTTTTAAAAAGGTTTTGTTTCTATAGTAGTGAGATTATAGGTCTTTGTGTCTGTCTGTCTGTCTCTGTTTGCATTTTGTGATTTTTGAAAAAAAAATCATAGTTGTTTTTCTGTATTTGCACAAAATGCAAGGTTTTTATGCAAAACTCACTTTTTGCACTAATGCCGTTCAAATACAGCAGCAATATATATATATATATCTTTCAGTGGCCAACAGTTTTTTTTTGATAGGATGTCTCAGTGTTTCAAGACACAATTGTTAATTTACTACATCTTTATCTTTTACATCTCTAGTACATCATGACTGCTAGCCATTGATAGCTTATGTTTCTTAAATTTGTCTAATCCTCTTTAAGAGCAATCAACAATTACTTAAGCTAGTCAGTCCCACTGTATGATCATGTGCTGTGTGAAGAAATATTTGTTGATGCATTTGTCTTCTAGAGTGTTTATTCCTGTTCATATTTATACCACTCAGGAATCTTTGAGGGTTGTTGTTGTTGTTGTTGTTTAGTTGTTAAGTCGTGTCCGACTCTTCGTGACCCCATGGACCAGAGCACACCAGGCCCTCCTGTCTTCCACTGCCTCCCGGAGTTTGGTCAAATTCATGTTGGTAGCTTCGATGACACTGTCCAACCATCTCGTCCTCTGTCGTCCCCTTCTCCTCTTGCCCTCACACTTTCCCAACATCAGGGTCTTTTCCAGGGAGTCTTCTCTTCTCATGAGATGGCCAAAGTACTGGAGCCTCAGCTTCAGGATCTGTCCTTCCAGTGAGCACTCAGGGTTGATTTCCTTCAAAATGGATAGGTTTGTTCTCCTTGCAGTCCAGGGGACTCTCAAGAGTCTCCTCCAGCACCACAATTCAAAAGCATCAATTCTTCGGCGGTCAGCCTTCTTTATGGTCCAGCTCTCACTTCCATACATCACTACTGGAAAAACCATAGCTTTGACTATGCGGACCTTTGTCGGCAAGGTGATGTCTCTGCTTTTTAAGATGCTGTCTAGGTTTCTCGTCGATTTCCTCCCAAGAAGCAGGAGTCTTTTAATTTCGTGGCTGCTGTCACTATCTGCAGTGATCATGGAGCCCAAGAAAGTAAAATCTGTTACTGCCTTTATATCTTCCCCTTCTATTTGCCAGGAGGTGATGGGACCAGTGGCCATGATCTTAGTTTTTTTGATGTTGAGCTTCAGACCATTTTTTGCGCTCTCCTCTTTCACCCTCATTAAGAGCTTCTTTAATTCCTCCTCACTTTCTGCCATCAGAGTGGTATCATCTGCATATCGGAGGTTGTTGATATTTCTTCCGGCGATCTTAATTCCGGCTTGGGATTCCTCCAGTCCAGCCTTTCGCATGATGTATTCTGCATATAAGTTAAATAAGCAGGGAGACAATATACAGCCTTGTCGTACTCCTTTCCCAATTTTGAACCAATCAGTTGTTCCATATCCAGTTCTAACTGTTGCTTCCTGTCCCACATATAGATTTCTCAGGAGATAGATAAGGTGGTCAGGCACTCCCATTTCTTTCAGAACTTGCCATAGTTTGTTGTGGTCGACACAGTCAAAGGCTTTTGCGTAGTCAGAATCTTTGAGGGTAGCTATAGTAATTTAGCTGAAATAAAGACTGAAGTTTGTCTCATTGATTTTATCTTCTGTAAGCAATATTTGGACAAGAAATCCAGCAGTCCATTGCTGGTTCAGCAAGTCAATGTTATTTATGAAAGATAATAAATTTATCTTTTTTGTCTTCCTTGCAGTAAACAATGGATTTATCCCATTTAGAACAACAGAAGTGGGACATCCTTTTTTCCTCTTGAAGGAGTTCACAGCACCATACATGGTGTAACTCCCAATTTTTTTCATCACCAAAAATAACCAAAAGTTATAGGCTACTTTGAAAGAATATTTCATGAGCTTTATGACCAAATGGGGATTTGAAGTTGGTTTTCTCCACTCCTGAAACTACTCTTTAAACATTTCACTTATCTTGAAAGCCCTATAGGGGTTGCTATAAGTTGGTTCTGACTTCATATAACTAACTTCCTAACTATACTCCTAGTCCAACATTCCATCCCAGGCAGGGCATAGTAAAGGGCTGATGGGAGTTGCAGTCCATATGTTGTGGTCTGCAACTTCCACCAGTCCTTGCTAGCATTGTCAATGATGGGGAATACTGGGAATTGTAACCCAGCGACATCTGGAGGGCAGAACGTTGCCCACTCCTGTTCTATATCCACTACTAAAACAACACTCAGGCTCCCTCCTGTTTTCCCTCCTAATACTCTTCTGTTGTGAACAATTGTGTTTCATCTTTTTGCCGCCAGGTGTCATCCTTTTCCTTCTTTCGCCATCAGACGATAAATGAGGTGAAATCTTTGGGTAAACTCATCCCCACAACCCCCATTACATTTTGCCTCAAGACTTAGAAAATAACAAATGTCCATTTTGTTGGGCATTTCCTCTGCCAGGTTCTCTGGGGAATCTAAGCCTTTTTGCATATGAAGCAAGGGAATGGGGGACTTTAGATAATGATATTCAGGGTATATAGTGAGTGTTTTTGTAGCAAGGGCCCTGCAGTCTCTTCCAGTTTGATATATGAGGTTATTATGGAGCAACGAAGCAGGATATGCGATGCTTGTCAGAGGCTATAATAATACAGTCCCTGTGAATACACTATTAATTAGGGACTGGCCAAGCAAGAGACACTGCCTGATGCCAAGAGTCTTTTGCAGTCAACTTTGTATTTGAGTTACTGGTACAGTTATGGAAGTGTGTCCTCACGAAATGGTAGAGAGAGAACATCACAGGGTTCAGGTACAACCTTATGCTCTGTTTTGGGTGTTGGGTGACAGTGAGGAAGACCAGAGTGTTTTGCCGCACAGGCTAGTGGCTTGTAGCAATTCAGTGGTTTTCAGAAAGTAATAAAAAAGCAAACTATTTTAGTTACTTTTGAGAACCATGAGTCAAGCTACATATATGACTTGACTGCAGCATCTGCTGTTATGCCAAGTGAGGCTGTGATTGGTAAGAGTAAGAATTCATTTTATTTTGTGGGGATGATATCAACAAGCAAGCAGGTCTAGCACTATTGCATTTTACCTCAGAGCTGAGATTTATATGTGCAATCCAAGAATAAGTTATTTACACTAGATACTATCAGAAAATCATTATGAAACAAGGTGTAAGTGATCTATGTAGGGCCCATCACAAATCCAAAGAAACAATTCATCATATCATAACTAAGTGTGCAGGCACAGCCAAGTTGCAAAGAACATTTTTCAGCATTTGGCTAAATCTTATGGAATACTCACATCTTTCCCTCCATATTATAAATTCCACCCTCCTCCAGTTTTAGAAAACAAAACCACAATACTATGCTGGAACAAGCAAGTGAACCACATTTAGGTGTCTACATGTCTGTAGGTCAGGTAGAACTCCCAGGGTAGAGGGTTATGGGATTTGTAATCCAAAAATCCTAAATTTGGATTTCAGACTAGGCTGTTATTCTGCTATGATTCCTTTTTTCTGTGTTATTGTTAACTATTAGTTTACATGTTGCAATTTATTTTCTTTGTTTTCCTGGGATAGCTGGTTTTTTTTTTGTCAAAAGCAGAGTCCTCCTCTATGGAGAAGCAACATTTTGGAGCTGACTATGGAGATTGGAGCTTCACTGATGTTTTCTATGTTAGAAGAGTGAGTTTCTCCTTTTTTGACTGGACCCCATCAGTTTTTATCAGCCAGTATTTACATCTGTCCATCCTGCTGCTTTTCTAAAGACCCAAGACCACTATCAGCAGAATGAAGGGAAACAACAGTGGGCTAATCAGGTCAGGAAAAAAACTGCAGTTCCACAAACACTATATACTTAGAGTCCCCACTGAGTACAGTGTGAGTGCAGAGGGGATTTGGAGTACAGACAGAAACAGACATTAGGGTTAGCGCATAATTAGAGCTGAAGGGATGTTAATGTTGTAGAGAGGTGATGAAAACTGTCTTTCCATGTCTGTGAAATCAGACTTCCAAAAAAATCAAAAATCTTCACCATGAGTTCTGAGACCAGCCATCAGATGAAGAATGTGAATCTGGATAATCCCAAAGATGCCAAACAGAAGTTCACATTACTAAAGGATTAACCTCTTCCAGTCACATTTTATCTCTAACAGCTGTTTTTCCCCCTAAGTGGTCAAAGGGTGCTGGGAGGTATCCCTGCAGTCTCAATCTGCACAGAGAGCAATACCATCTGGGCTAACCCGGATGTGAGTCTCCTTGTGTTCAGGAGGACTTGCTTCTGTGTTCCTAGGAATGCTCTGGTGTTAAAGAAGGAAGAAGCCCTGGGATAAAGTACAAGGAAGGAAAGACTAAGCTTCTACAAAAAGGGCATTTCTTTCAGAAAGGAGCCTTTCAGGGACTGGAGGATGGAGAAGTGGACCAGGAAGGGTCATCCTTCAGGAAAGGGGAAGAAATTAAGACGGCAGCACCCAAACAGTGATGGCTGCTGACTCCAGTTTCAGGAGTGGGGGCTGTGATTCACTTTGGGTTTTAATCTGAACTTTACAAGAGTTATCCAAGGTGGTGAACCTGTTTTGGAGACTTCCTGTAAAATGCCGACTGAAACCCAGAGTGCATTCACAACAACCCCTAAACTGGGGTGAGCAGCAACCACTCCACCCAAGCAACATTATGTGAAAGGGATGGAAGTGGCAGAGTAGATTTTGATATGAGAAAGAAGCCACAGTGGGACATGCAGATAGTAATCTGGCTTCCATGTGAAAGTGGCATATGAATGAATGAATGAATGAATAACAAAAGTAGCAGATCCTCCACATCAGAAATCTCCTCTCATCTCCATCAGAGGTGAAATTTGTTATGGAGGTACAATTTCCACTGTTGGCTGATACACGATATCAATTTTCCAGAACCCATAGCCCCAATACTAACAAAAATCAAGGTTTTCATCCTGTTAAGGAATCTACTAGAGTGGAATGATGGAGAATGCTTTTAATATCTGAAAAATATAAAATCAAATTTAGCACAGCTCTGGATAAAGGCAATACGAATAAGCTACCATAACCCCTAAATCTTTTCCATCTGATCAACCTAAGAACCCTTTAGAACTACTGCTGCAGCAACAGAGGTGTTGTGTGCTCACAATGCACACCTGTGCACCTATTATGCACACAGGACAACATGTGTTTCTGGACAGTTGGGCCAGGTACCCCAATACAAAGGGGGAAGCTGAAGAGTATGGAAGCCATTTTGCTTGCTTGTTCTCCTTGTTCTACATTAGCATTTCCTTTAGGTGCCCTTTTATTGGACTGCATGATCTGCCTAGCACCAAAATGCAATTATCAGAGTTCCTTTCTCTCCTCTCCAAATGTTTCTTGCCCTCTGGTGAATTCCACGTGTTGGCACCTAATAGGAATAACAATAAAGTGTGGTAGGTGTTTTAGGAAGGGGGAAACATTTTAGATTACTTTTTTCCAGTGGGGGCTCCTGTGTTGGAGCGGCAGGCAGAACAGAGTACATATGGATATGAGCCACAGACAGAGAGCAAGCAGTTGGAACTGTTCAGCTGATGCCTTGCCTTGACAGCTAATTTCCATTTTTCGGTATCAGGGGGTCTGTTCCAGTAATTGGCATGCAGATTGTGTCTGATGGGCCTGTTAGACAGAAGAAAAGAATCTGCTAGTTAGAATAAGCCAACCCCAGGCTGATGGATGGGGCATAAGCAGGTCATTCCAAAAGAGAGTATATATGTAGGTGCATACACACACACACTACACAGAATGTATATAAAAATTCACAGTCCGTGCCCTCCCCTTCGCCCCTTCTTCCTTTATCCTGCAAAGTCTAATTTATCATGTTCCATTGAGACAAATCCGGCTCCCTGTCCCTCTCTCTTTCCTTTTTCCCTTTAAGGGATATTTGATAGAACCTATTCTTGGTTTTAATAACAAGACGGTGGGGCAAGGAAGAAATTAAAGTGGTGCCATGGTTCATTACCAGTCCAAGATCCTCAAGAGCTGGCCCAGTGTTAATTACACAAAAGGAATTAATTCCTTTCCTACATCATTCTTAATCTACCAGGCAAGCAGGGAAGCTCTTCAAGCCTGGCAGAAAGCTGCACATTTTGTAGTTGCACTTTGTCTAAGTGGTTGCTTACATTGGCTTTTAAACTTGGGATTGCTTCCAATACTGAAATTCACTGGGCTGGAGCTACTAAGGCCATGTGCTGCCAGATGTTTTGCAGAGACTTAGAGCCAGTACTGTAGAAGAAGCATCACTGATACCCACATCCTGCAGCTTACCATGGCCTCTGGTCAAAAATGGCTTTGCTGTTTCATATTATTTTGATCTATAAACTTTGGAACACTCCTCAAGGTGAACACCAGAATGGCTGCAAGAGATGTCAGCACATTACGGTATGCTCATTGCAAGTGCTTGTTGAATAGTGCCCTCTGTAGGATCCACCACAATGCCCCCCCATCAGTGCTATTCCCCACAAGAAAAAAAGCTGAAGTAGTTTTTATGTATTTGTGTTGTTATTACTCTTTTAAAACATGGAATTTAAAGGATTTGTGCATGGCCGAGTTATCTACACCCTAAATCTAGTGTCACGCCATGTAAAGTCTTCCTCCCTCCCTCCCTTCTCTCAGGAGCAAGCCTTCCCAGGTTTGTGTATCATGACACACCATGGTATAGTTTATTGAAATCTGCAATATTGTGATGTGCAGAATCACCTCTGCTAACATAAAGTGGCTTGTTAAACAAACAGAAAACACAGTCTAAAACCCATGGTTTGTTGCTAGCTTAGAAACACTGGCTTGATGTGATCACTGGGCTCACAACTGTGGCTTGTCCTCCAATGGTCCACCTTGAAACAGGATGGGTGGTAGGTGGAGGGACCTGGTTAGTTTGGTCATCCAGCCACACAACTGGTGGCTTAAGGAACAAAGCATGATGAAATTAACATGCCATCAGGTGCTCCTCCTCAATGACATTAGCACTAACATTTGCTGTTTTTTAAAGAAGGAAACTGCACAGTTATTCTCCCTGCCGCTTCTCCTTCATTACAATTTTTGTACATTATCATCTCAAGCTGCAGAAAAAGGATCAATATGCTAATACCACCATAGAAGAAAATATCATTCTCATTACTACATAGAAATAATTTTCTTATGCGGATTTATATATTCTCCAGAAGGAAGCGTTCCTTTTGACTTGTTACACAAAGCCGGAACATGCACCGTGTGTATGATGACTTGCATGTCTGCAGCAAGGGATTTGCTAGAGTCTCGGCAAACTCCCATAGGGCTCTCCAAGTGTCTATTTATTATGTGTTCAGCCAGACCTCCAAGGAGAGTGGTGAGTATTTTGCTATATACATAGCTGGAGGCAGAAAATATAAGTAGTCATATTGCAAAATGGTGAAGTATCTGTTTCAGTATATGAATTTATTCAGTTCCTAAAGCCTATTATGTCTTACAAATCAAAAATAATTCACCTCAAAAGTTCTCTGACTTGTGATAGGATCAAACTGGACATTAAAACTGGACAGTAAAACATTTTTTCATCACATAATAGGATCTCCTCAGAAATAGAAGCCCATGCAATCAGATTTGCATATAAGGACTAAGTTTACCTTCCAGTAACTGAATTCCAAAACAAATCACATTAAATGTAAGATAATATAAGTATGGAAAATCACATGCTATGACAGACAGATGTCTTTCATCACTTGAGGGATCATCTCTCTTAAAAACTTGCTAAACATATTGGCCAAGATCCTAGAGGCTGCTATCCCTGAAACATTTCCACCAGTGAACTGTGCAGCTGGTCATACTGGGAACACATGGCCAATTGCATAATTCTATAGTGCAATTCCTTGTTGCTGGATGTAACACCTGGCACATTTACAGTAGCATCACCTTACATAATGCCAGCATGAACAGGATACCGGCCATTTTCTTGTTTGAGCCTACTATGCTCAGTATTCTGCAAACCTGGAGGTACACATGGAAACATTCCTTAAGGTCAACCTCTTACTTTTGAGAGAACTTATATTTAGAACAGGGGTGTGCAATGAAATGTTGCTATATGAAGTGCACGTGTTCATAGTTCTAGCCAGCTATGTCATTTTCCAGTTTATTTGAATCATATTTCTTCTCAGTTCCTGGTCTTTGTCTCCTTGATGTCCTTCTGGGCCTCCCTCTCTTAAGCTATTTTCCTGAAGGTATTTTTTGTGGGTGGGGCTACTTTTGCAAGCCTCTTGTTCCCCCCGAAGTTACTCTTGCTTGTGCATGATACAGTTTTGGCTACATAAGGATCATCACTCAAAGAATGCATTAACTCCTGTGGCGTTTGCCCAGGTCATGAATATTCATATGCTATTTGCATAGACCAATGGGAGTGCTGGAGGGGTGGAGTCACGAGGTATAAGAGACTCAGCAGGAGGAGGAGGAGATAGATAGACATAGATAAGGTTTAGATAGGGTTTTGAGATGGAGAATTAGAGTGTTAGAGAGTTGAGAGAGTTTTGGAGTTTGGGCGGGAGAATGGTGGTTGAGGGTGGATAAAGAAGTATGTTTTGTTTAAGAGTTAACAACATTGCTTGTTCAGTCAACACCTGTATCAATAAACAATTTCTATTTGGTTCTTTTAAAATGACATATGATCTGGACATCTATTATTAATAATAGGTATTGTTGATGAAATCAACTGGTGGCAGCCAAGGGGCATGTAGCGTGAGCTCTTTGTTTGGTGAAACAATCAGGGGCCACATGGTAAACATCACAATTGGTGTCCAGCGACGGGATACAAAATAATCCAGTAAACCCCAAGTTTAAAAGTGACTTTTCTGGAGTCATGGGTACCTTTTTTAGTCAGAGGTCTGTGGTGAAGAAGTGGGTGACCTGCTAGAGCTTTTGTGGAAAAGCTTCTGAACCCAGATCTGGGGGAACTTAAGATAGGGAACCAACTCTAAAGAATTTTTTTTGTTTACCTCAGGATTTGAGAGACCCAGTGGGCTATCTTGAAATCCACGGCTCTGAGAGAAAAGGGAGCGGTGGTGGATAAGAGTGGAAGCCAGAGTCAGAGCAGATCTGAGGTGATAGGAAAATAAAAAGCAGAGGCTTGAAAATAAAATTATTTTGGTGTCTGAGAGCACGAATAGCTCAGACAGAGAGACACAGTAACTAAAAGGTTGTGAGCTGGAGAGCAGCCAGAGAGAGCTGCTGAGTAAAGCGCAACAACATAGTTACTGGAATAAACAGCAAAAAGACAGGTCCTTTTTAAAAGCAGTACAGACATTAAAGACTAATTCACTCAGACTTAAACATGCCACCCAAATGAAGCCAAAAAGGAAGTCAGGAGGCACAAAGTTTATCTCAGGAAGTGAAGGGAAATGGAGACTCTCTAGCTCCAGTGGAACAGGAGGAGACTGATGAGGATGCCTCAGAAAGACAAGGGGTTCTAAGCTCCCAAGATTTTGAAAAATGGAAGTTGGAACAAGAATACAAACTCAGGGAATTAGAAATTAAGGCCAGAGAAAAGCAAAGAGACAGAGAAATGCAATTTCAAATAGAAATGAGGAAAATGGATCTAGCCTCTCAAAACAACAACAATAGTAATTCTAATGAGGGTACTATTCCATCCACAGTAGATCTGAAGAAATTCCCTCAGTACAAACAGGGAGATAGTCCAGAATCATTTCTTATCTCATTTGAAAGAGCATTTTGGGACTTTGGAGTGAGAGATGAGGAGAAAATGATAATTTTAAGATCTAGGATCGGGGGTGCTCTTGAAGAAATCTATTATCAAATGCCTAGAGAAGAAGCTAGAGACTTTGATGTGTATAAAAAGCTTGTGTATTCTAGATTTGGGATTGATGCTGAACATCTCAGAAGAAAATTCAGGTCAATTAATAAGAAATCTGATGAATCGTTTGCTCAATTAGGGGCACGTATGGCTCAGTGTTTGAATAGGTGGTTGGAGCAGGACTGTGTAACCACATTAGACCAAATGAAGAATGTAATTAGGTTAGAACAATTTTATTCTGTGTTACCAGGAGAACTGAGGTATTTAGTTAAAGACAAAGAGCCTAAAAATATTCAACAGCCTTCAGAAATAGCGGATTTTATCAGTGGGATCAGAGATCCTAAGTTTTCTGAGGTAAAATTTTACAGGCAGAACTGGGACAACAGTAAGAAACCGTTCAATGAAAATTACCACAGTAAAATGTCAGGGAAAGATGGCCAGCTTAGTATCACACCTAAGTTGCCAGGGCCTAGTCCGCAGAAGTGAACGAATCCTGAGGAAAAGTTTGATAGATCTCCTCGATATGATCAAAGGGCTTATAACAGTGCTATAACTGCGGTGAATTTGGACATGTTTGGTCAAAATGTATGCAAAACAATAAAAATCAAAATCAAAAAGATGATAGCCATGTTGGTGTAAGTTAGCAGAGTTTTGTTTCAGTCCAGGCAGTCCAGTTGAATGATGCAGACAAAGACAGCTTCTTCCAACACCAAGTGTATTTACAATATATACAGAAGTTTTAGCAGTACAAACCGGCAGCAAGACAGCATGACATTCAGAGAAGAGATCCGTACATCTTTCTTAATTACACACGTGCTATCAGCAAATGTAACTGTAAACCCCTCCTTGTCCAAACATGAGACACTTAGGATATTACAGTCTAAATTGGGCACAAGCAAAACATGTAGTTCCCTTTCCAAACCTGGAATGTAAATTGTTCCCTCTCCCGTTACTGACGATTTCTCTCCATTCGCCAGGCTCACATAGCTGTGTTTCGAAGCACCTAGGGAAGAAAACAGATCTGATTTATGAGTTAAATGACAAACAGCTCCACTGTCAAGAATCCAGGTGTTGACCTTGAAGTTATCAGAAACCTGTACAAGAGAAATCCTCCCTTGCTTCTTGCCTCCGCTTCTCTGGCTAGTTTCTTTTTCTCTGCAGTTCGTTTGCAAATGCTTTTCTGATCCGCACTTGAAACAGCATCTTACAGCAAGAGCCTTTCCCATCTGTTCTCCGTCGCTCCTGGAAGCAGCTCTCCTCTGCTGTGGGATGTCATCTCTCATTCTGACTTGGGATCTCTCATTCCTTTTTTCTTCTTCCTCCAACAATCTGCCTGTCAGATACTCCAGGGTTAAGTCCCTCTCTGGCATGGATTCAAGGCTTGTTACTAGCACATCGTAGTCTTCTGGAAGACTGCTCAGGATCACATACACTTTGTGATTCTCTGTGAACTCCATGCCCCTCTGCTCAAGCTCCACAAACAGATTTCTCATCTGCTGTAAGTGCTCTGACATGCTTCCATCATGGTCAAGCCTTGCTCTCTATAACTTACACGTCAGAGCAACTTTGCTGCCAGCAGAGTCCCGAACATAGACACGGTGCAGAGCTTGCCAGCATTGCCTAGCTGAGGTCAGTCCACGCACGTGTATTAATTGGCTGTCCTCTAAGCACAGAACTATTGTTGTTAAAGCCTTCTCATTTTGCTTTGTCTGTTCCTCATTCAAGACAGCGGGGGGATTGGAAACAATCTTCCACAAATCCTCCCTTCTCAGCAGCATTTCGGCTTTAACTGACCAAGTCAGATAGTTCCGTTCATTTAGCTTTGTGAGAGGAAATCCTCCCATTCCTGCTGCCCCAACTGACTGCATTTTGCTGCCTTTTTATCTCCGTCCTCCGTCCTTTACCCCTCCTGGGCTCTGAATGGCAGGACGCTCACCTTACTAGACTTTCTCCACTTCTGGACTGGTTCCTCTGGCCTCTGTGGTACCCGCTGGCACTCACCGGCTTCTCTGGCGCAAGGCAGACATCTCTGGGCGCATAACCCCTTGTTGGTGTAAGTTAGCAGAGTTTTGTTTCAGTCCAGGCAGTCCAGTTGAATGATGCAGACAAAGATAGCTTCTTCCAACACCAAGTGTATTTACAATATATACAGAAGTTTTAGCAGTACAAACCGGCAGCATGACATTCATAGAAGAGATCCGTACATCTTTTCCACAGGTCCACACAGTTATACACATGCACATTTACATACAGCCAATCAGTGTGGACATTGCATCATCCCAGACTGCATGATTCAGCATTTTTCACACCTGTCAAGTATGGCTGCTGTTTATCATGGGCCTTGTTCTGCCTCAGTATGGAAATTATCCTTGACAAGCCAGACCAAGAAGGTTTACTGTATAAAGCCAGTGGAAGCCACTGAAGGAGGGTGTAACAATGGTTCTGTCTCCATGGCAACTAGCATGACAGAAAATTCCGATCTGCCACAAGCAAGAGTCGTGCAGTGCTTCCTTATAAAAACAGATAATATTTTACTGCAGAGCTCTGGGGAGAAAATTCTTATTAATGAGATGTCTTATGTGGGAATTGTGGATACCTGTTCCCACTTAACCCTGTGTCATCCTGATGTGGTTCTTAAAGAACAAATACTTACAAATCAAACTGTTACAATCAAGGGAATAAGTTCTATTCCAGGGACTTTACCTATGGCTAAAGTAAAGATAATCTATCAATACTGGGTTGGAATTTGGGATGTGGCAATTTCTGATCAAATTCCAGCACTTTGTTTGATCGGGTTAGATCTCTTCAAGCATGTGCAGAGTGCTTTTGTAGTAACACGTTCCCAGGAAGGGCAGTTAACAATCCCTGAGGGAAAAGTGGAATCCCTAACTTCTGAAATTAACCTGGAAAGCCCCAGTTTGAAAGGAAACCCTGAGGTGAATGAAATGGCAGAAGTTACATTTGTGAAAAACCCTAATAGTTCATCCTTTGTTAAGGAACAGAAGGAGGATACCACCCTTACACAGTGCTTTGAGAAAGCTAAGGGAACTCCCTGTTCATTAATGGCTGAACGCCCAGAGAGATTTATAATAGATAACAATTTGTTATATAGGGAAGTTTTGTTAGCACCTCAGAGGGGTGGAGAGGCGGAGCATCGTCGCAGCGTTGTCAGCAGCCTCGGGAAACAAGCTCCCGGGAAAGCTGGAACCGGCCGGTCTGTGGCCCCCCCAGAAATGAGGGGGGAGAAGGAGAGATCAGGAGAGACCTCTCTGAAGCTGGTGAGCATCAGAAAGAAGAAAATTTTGGGCAGCAACCTGAGATTTCTTCCTCTGGAAATTCACCCGAGCACAAACCGGACGCGGAGCCATCTTGGCATAAGCTGTGAGAAACTCCATTCCCCCCCCCCCCAACTCCCTGAGGAGAGGAGAACAAGCAGCACTGGCATTGAAAATACACAGCAACAAAGTAAGTGGAAACCCTTGATTGATGAGTAATCCTACGAAGAGGAAATGAAATTAGTGTGAAATAGTGGCCGAAAGAAGAAAAGTAGCGGCGAGCGTTACATACCAGCTTGCTTCATCAAAAGCGAAAGGGAACCTTATCAGCAAGCTGGCTTAAGGCCAAAAAGAGAGAGATACTGAGACGGAAAAATCTTTTGTTTGCGGAAAAAATCCCAGAGTGAAAAACTACTGGGTAGGCTGTTAGAATCTGTTAGCGATTGAATGTTGTGAAGGTTGTTTAGCCTGGATTTTACTTTTTGAATTGTTTGAGACTTTGATAATAAAAATAACTTTTGAGAGTAATAAAATGGACGGTGACTCAGCAGGGAGACGATACTGAGGCAGCTAGAAAAATCAGGACTGGAGTCTGACGGATCGTAAGAACATCTACTGGAGAGACTGCTCTTTTGTGTCTGCTATTATGTTGGGATTCTTTTCTGGCGGGAATGCCCCTTACCCTATTTTTTAGCCTGGATTTGCAACTATAGGTTGGATGAGACTCGGTCAACAGATGATTGCTAGGTTTTTGATGAAGAAACAATAAGTTTCTAGAAGCAAGAAAACGGACTGTGAACCATCAGCAACACGACGTATTCAATCAGACAGAGGAGCTAATAAAAACAGGACTGGAGCCGGATGGACTATAAAGAATCTGCGGAAGAGATTGATCTCCTGGGTTTGCTGTTTTATTTGGACCTTTTTTTCGGCTGTATTGGGAGAGACTCTCTCACACATGGAGCAAGGGATGTTTTAGAGACTCTGATAAGATTGTCATGGTTGTAATTTAAATATAACAATATTTGTGTAAGGAGGGGAGGAAGTACCTAGAGGAGGTTTATGATTGGGGGATCAGTTCGTGGATAAAATAGTGGAAATTGAAAGATTAAAATGGCCTCTGAAAATTTAAAATGTAAAAGATTGGGGATCTTGTCTGTCCAAACGCAAAAGTTGGGAATAGGGGAACAAAACCCAGATATAGAATGGCAGGCTAATATCCAAAAAATAATAACAACAGGATTTCAGCAGGCAAATGAGCATCTCAGTCAGATAGAAGACCTGATGAAGAAGAATTTGCCTGATGTTAAACCGCAGTTAAATGAAGAACTGCCTGTATTGAGTGAGACACTAGATAACATAGATGGGATGAAGAGTAACCCAGTGCACTACTTAGCTATCACACCCAGAAATGGTTATGTTAAAAAAATGGATTAGTGTCCTGGACTTATCCTTTTCTTACAAGGGAAGTAAGGAGAAAATATGGGAAGTGATAGAAATGGACACCTTTGCAGATGTGCTGGAAGATTGTCTAAGACAGAAGGAAATTGAGCGAAGGGATGTATTTCTTAAATGGTCTCGATACCCTGAAAATGTTGGAATAACGTAGTGCTAAATTCAAATATAATTATAAGTTGATAACTGTGAGGGTAATCAAATTGGAAAAAAAAAGCAGAAAGTTGATTGTTTTATTGAAATATGAATAGATTGAATGTTGGTATACTTTGTGTTCTCCTGTCCTCAAATTTTTCTTCCCTTCCCCTTCTACCCCCTTTTACCTTTTGTAGTCCCTTCCCGATCTTTAGTAGTTAAAAAATAAAAAACTTAAAAAGCACCTCAGAGGGGTGGAGATGGAAACCTCAAACAACTTATTGTGCCTGAAAAATATAGAGACAAGATCTTAAGCAAGGTGCATAGTGATGCTTTTGGAGCTCACATGGGAATATCGCATACCAAACAAAGGGTTGCAAGGAACTTTTACTGGCCAGGAATGGGTCAGCAAGTTAAGCAGTTTTGTCAGGCTTGTGATATGTGCCAGAGAAGGGGTACTGGAAATGACAAAACTAGGGCTAAACTGTGCCCTTTACCTATTATTTCAACCCCATTCCAACGGTTAGGTTTGGACATCGTAGGACCCCTGCCACGAGCTACCAAAAGAGGAAATAAATTCATATTAAGCATAATCGATTTTGCTACTAGATATCCCGAAGCCATACCATTATGAAACATTGAAACTGAGACAGTAGCAGATACATTGATCAGCTATATGTGCAGAATGGGCTTTGCCTCTGAAATAGTCACAGACCTAGGAACCTCCTTTACATCGAAATTAATTAAAAGGCTGTGGCAAGTTTACGGCATCACCCATGTAACATTGTCCCCTTATCATCCACAAAGAAATGGGCTTGTGGAAAAGTTCAATGGAACTTTAATGAGGATGATGCGGGCATATGTTGCAGAAAATCATTATGATTGGGACCGAAAGATACAATCCCTGCTCTATGCCTATAGAGATGTCCCCCAAGAGAGCACAGGCTTTAGTCCCTTTGAACTTTTGTTTGGGAGACGAATTCGAGGCCCTCTAGACCTGTTGAGACAAAATTGGGAGGATTATAAGGAAATGGACCCTATCTCTGTAATTGAGTATTTGGAAGACTTGATGAATACTTTGCAGAGATCTTTAGAACTAGCAGGGGAGAATTTGAAGGAGGCCCAACACAAACAAAAAACCTGGTATGATCGTAAAGCCAGAGACAGACTGTTTAATCCTGGAGAGGAGATGTTAATGCTGAGACCCATCAAAGGGAACAAGCTTCAATTAGCTTGGGAAGGTCCATACACTGTAGTATCCAAGATGAATTCAGTCAATTATGTTCTCTAGGGGGGGGGGGATGAACCTCGAAAGGTGGTTCATGTGAATATGATAAAGCCATATGTCCAAAAAGAAAACCTGGTTTTATTTTCTATAACTGAAAACCCAGAAGAAGAAAACAAAAGCTATTATGCTGGGAAGGCAGAGGGGAGTCTAAAAACAACCCCGAGGACGTAGTCCTTAGCCCTGCACTTTCCCCAGAACAGAAAGAAGAGGTGTCTGCCCTTCTTCAAAAATATAAAGCTGTATTTTCATCAAAACCAGGTGTAGCAAAAGGGGTTGAGCACAGCATAGACACAGGGGATGATAGACCCATAGCTGTTACTCCTTATAGAATAACTGGACCCTATATGGACAAAATATGTACAGAATTAAATGAAATGCTAAAGGCACTAAAAATCTTGCAAGGCATACCCCTACATGAGAAACTAGCAATTAAAAGGATAAAACCAGGTGATGAAAATCTCAACACGCTAACTCAAAATCTACGGCTCTGAGAGAAAGGGAGCAGTAGTGGATAAGAGTGGAAGCCAGAGTCATAACAGATCTGAGGTGATAGGAAAATAAAAAGCTAAAAAGAAAATCATTCTGGTGTTTGGAGGCAGAAATTGCTCAGACACAGAAACTTAATAACTAAAGTTGTGAGCTGGAGAGCAGCCAGAGAGAGCTGCTGGGTATAGTGCAACAGAATTACTGGGGGGAAAACAGCTGAAAGAGAAGTCCTTTTAAAAATAGTATAATAAAGTACACTTTAACTCTAACATGCCACCCAAAAGAACAAAGAAATCAGCTATGGAGGGAGCTGAACCTCAGGAGGCTGAGGGGGATGGAAGCCCTCAAATTCAGATTGAGGAAGAAACTAAGGGAACTGTGGTGTTTGCCTCAGAGGGGGAAAATATTCAAAGCTCCCAAGATTTTGAAAAATGGAAGTTGGAACAAGAATTCAAACTTAAGGAGAAGGAACTAGAGCTCAAGGAATTAGAGATTAAGGAAAGAGACAGAGCTGAGGCCAGACAAAGGGAATTTGAGCTAGAAAACAGGCAAAGAGAAATGCAATTTCAAATAGAGATGAAGAAACTGGAATTAGCTGCTCAAAATAATAATGATAATAATAACAATTCTAGTGAGGTAAATCTCTCAAAAATCGACCTAAAGAAATTTCCTCAATATAGAAAAGGGGATTGTCCTGAATCTTTCCTGATTTCATTTGAGAGAGCTTGTTGGGACTTTGAGGTTAAAGATGGTGAAAGGATGATAATTTTGAGATCACAAATAAGTGGGGTGTTAACTGAGCTTTATTCTCAGGTGCCTCTGGAGCAGGCTATAGATTTTGAGGCATATAGAAAAATGGTGTATTCCAGATTTGGAATTAATTCAGAGCACCTCAGAAAGAAATTTAGATCAATTTCCAAGAAACCTGAAGAGTCTTTTATCCATCTTGGAGCACGTTTGATGCAATTGCTCAATAAATGGTTGGAACAGGAATATGTCTCTACCTTAGAACAAATGAAAATGTGATTGGATTAGAACAATTTTATTCTATTTTGCCAGGGGAATTGCATTATCTGGTCAAGGACAAAAATCCTAAGAATGTATTACAGGCATCTGAATATGCTGATTCCATTAGTGAGATTAGAGATCCTTGATTCTCTGAGGTAAAAATTGGTAGAAAAGTGTGGGACGACAGGAGGAGAGGGCCCCCACCCGGTAGAGATTACCTCAGAAGTACCCAAGCTACTGGAAGCCATTTTAGAGACAAGCCCGCAGCCACAGAGCACAGTCACCTGAAACCTAATAGTTCTGAGGGAAAGGTTAACAAGGCCCTTTATACTGAACCCCAAACCAATGAACAGTGTTATGCTTGTGGTGAGAAAGGTCATTTCTGGGCGCAGTGTGAAACTCAAAAGAATAGGGATTTTAACCAGCATAAAGGTGGAAATTCCAGTCAGCCTAAAAGGGTATTCTGCGTGCAGCATAATAAAGCACAGCAATCGACTGTTGAAGCTGAGGCCTCTTTCCACCACAGCACAGTTGCTAAGGAAACAGACTTGGCAGAGTGCCCAGACATTCCTGAAGCAAGAGTGATACAATGTTTCCTAATCCAGTGCAATCAGGATTTATTGAATAACTCTGGACAGCCTATTTTCATTGACAACGTAAAGTATCTGGCTCTGAAAGATACATGTTCCCAAGTGACTATTTGTCACTCAGACATCATTCCTGAAGAGAATATGTTGGAACAAAACATCACCCTCAAAGGCATTAGCTCAGACGTGGTGGTGCTGCCAATGGCCAAAGTAGCAGTGAGATACCAGGGGTGGTCTGGTATATGGAAGGTACAAGTGTCAGACCAAATTCCTGCTCCTTGTCTGATTGGGTTAGATCTATCTAAGCATGTGCAGAGTGTTTTAGTAGTAACTTGCTCTCAGGGGAGGCAGATTGAAGCCTCTGAGGAAAGTGTTGGAACCCTTGTTGAAAAACCCACTTTAGAGGAACAGTCTGAAATGAAAGAGACAGCTGGAGTGGTGTTATTGAAAAATCCTAATAGTTCATCCTTCATTAGAGAACAAAAGGAAGATACCACCCAGATTCCGTGTTTTGAAAAGGCCAAGGAATCTCCCTTCCCATTATCTCCTGAACACCCAGAGAAGTTCATAGTTGATAAAAACCTGATATATAGTGTCAGTGCGTGAACACGCGGAAAATCAGCAGAGTACTTTCAGGTCCTGATGGCAATAACTCACTCAGACACGTTCAGCTTCTTCCAGCACCACACGTGTATTTACAGGATATTTACAAGTATACAGAGCGACAGCATGACACCATGAATTCATCAATATAGCAGGAGATACATCTTCACTACACAGTACATATATATACACTTATGAATCTGGCTTTATCCAATCAGTGCAGGTGTTGCATCATCTTTGTGCCAGCCCTCCTGAGTCACTGTGACTCAGCATTTGACACACCTGATCATCATGGCAACTCATTAATACTTCTCTTCTGTTCAGGCCTGTAAATTTCATACTCTGACATATAGGGAAGTTTTATTAACACCTCATAGGAGTGGAGATGGACATCTCAAACAATTACTTGTCCCTGTAAAATATAGGGAGAAGTCCTTAGAAGTAGCAGAGCCAAGCTTGGGGGGGTACTCATGGCAAGGAGAAAGGCTTGTGTGATGAAAAGGCCCAGGAAAGAGCATTCTGTCCTGAGGACAAAGTAGTGAGGCTGAGACCCATAGAGGGGAGTGAATTGCTGTTGTCCAAAATAACATCTGTTCAAAATTCTGATATACAGACTTAGATCTAACAGAGCATTTGCTTTGATATGATTTCCTGCTTGTGTGATAGGTGATCTTAGATTATGGTGGTTTCCTCCACTTACAATTCAGCAACTCCTTGTGTGACATGAACTGCTTATTTGGAACATTTCTTGACCTGCAGGAGTGGCCTGGGGGTTGAGGAGACAGTGGGGCTGCACAGGGAAAGGACCAGCTTCTTTCTTGTGGGAACAACATGGCTCCCACTTCTTTGGGCTGCAGCTATTGTTTTCTAAAATGGAAGGCCTGTAGAGAAACTTCATGAATGAACTCATTTCCTTCTCTCTCTACTTGTTGTATCAACTTGCCAGTTCTCAGGTCTTGGCTCAGAGTTTTGGGGTCCATTCTTGGGTCTCAGCCTTTGGACCTTAATTCCTGCCAACCTGCCAACCCTCAACTTTAGGATTCATTTCCATGGATTCATGCCATGCCATTTAGATATATTCATCAGTACTCTTCTTCTTTTCATTACCAGTTGCAGGTGCTACCAGTGGAATTCACATATCAGCCTTAAATTCATCACTGAGTCTGCACATTCTCCGTACACACACACCATATTTTGCAGTCATTGCTGAAGGGTGCACTCCTTGTGATTTCACAAGGGACTCCATGCAGACCTCAGGCTTTGAACTTCAAATCTCAAGCAATGAGGTACTGCTGATGTGGCCACCGTGTATGACAGGAGCAAGCGAGAATCATGGTCTCCTGTTTTAGTTTGGTCAGCTCTCATTTCAGATGACTTGCATCTGATACAGACATTTAAACAAAACAAACCTTTATTGCTGAGTTTACAAAGAAGCTTTGTGTCTCTAGTCTCTATTCTAATCGAAAGGAAACTGTTGGGTTTGTGTCTCCCTCCCCCTAGTTCTGTTTTTCACCTAGGCTCCCACACTAGAAAACGTAGACGGCATAAGACAGGATGTGCTTTGTGCCAGGGGGCACAAGTGATATGCTTGGGAATGAAGAATATTCCTCAGAATGTTGTCAATTTGTAACTTTTCAGAGATGCCTGGTGGCTGCTTAGTAAGGGGCATGGTTATCTTTGAAAATAGGGATCAGTGTGTGGATGTTCTGTCTGGTCTCTTAGATAGTGTTGCATACTCCCAGCGGGATATATGCACAATTCTCTTAATTCTAAAAAAGAAAGTTTGAACAGTCACCAGACCACAGTTGCCTGTTATATATACCAGTGGGGCTAATAGGGTATGAAACCATTTAGTAGCTGGCTTTAATGATTATGGAAGCGAAAGCTTGTCGTTAAAAAATTCTGCCATTAGCTACAGCATGCTGAGCAACTGAGTGCAGGAATGAGTTTTTAAGTGTAGATGTCACAACAAAGCAAGGTCTATACCCTGCCACATATAGGAGTGTGAACAACATTTCCAAAACAAAACTGAGGCATTTCTATTTCACTGACTAAGATTTATATCTTAATAGTCATTCTTTCTCCTCAGAGAATTTTCAGTTTGTGAAATCTACAACCATCCTTATTGGGCTACATTTCTCAGGATTCGTTATGGGATATCAGGACAATTATAGTAGTAAACTTGATACAGGATCATAATGTGGACATGCTCTTGGTTGCCTCATGGCATGGAATGTGAACTCACATTCCCATTAGCCCCAGTCAGCCTAGCCAATGGTGAGGCACTGAGGGAGAGTAGCAGTTCATCAGATATTTGTAAGATGGAGGATTCCACACATCTGGTCTATTTTCACATACCTAGGCTTAGTGGGTGACTCTTTTGGCCACTTACCCTGCAATTTATGTCAGATTGGGCACATATGAATTCAAATCAAAACCTGATTACTACATGGCGTGTAGTTTAATGTGGGGAGGCATGGTGTGGAATCATCTTTTTTTGCTCAGTCAGCAGGCGTGGTTTAAATTTGTATGGATTGGTTTGACATTGCTTTTTTCTGCTTTGAGTCCAGTGTGACTGTCTGATCCAATGCAAATAGGGCTCATAGGGGTGTCTGCTCCCTTCAACCAAGCACCTCTAGTCTCTCTCTCTCTCTCTTTAAAAAAAGGCTTCACTTCTGGCACTTAGGAGAACTGTCAAGAGGCTGGAAAATGGGGGAATGATGGTTTCAGTTGCCTTTTGAAATACAGGCATGTTAGCCTGTACCTGGAATGAGCAGGCCAGCAGAGGAGGGAGAATTTGAAAGTTCGCCATCTGTGTCTTATCTGCATGGAAAGGAATTTTCAAGGCCAAAAACTGTCCTGGTATGAGCTAATTAATAAAACTAGTTTTGGCTGAAGTGAAGGGAGGGGGAGAGAGTGAAGTTACTTTGGATTAGTTACTCTAGCCTTCAAGAAGTTTCAGAGCAACTTGAGGCCTGATTGGTGGAATGATGGGTAAAAAAATGGAATAAGGGTTTGGTTAGCCTAGCTTAGTCTCTCTTAGGAGAATGCTATGCTCACCAGCTGCTTCTTTACCTGATCTGTGCTCTGTACATTTTCTGGAACCATGTTGAAGTTTGACTTGAATTGGAGTATTAGCTTAGGCTAGTTAGCTTTCTTATTTTCTTATTGCAAAAACAATTCCAGAAACTATTCTGGAATTGTTTTTGCCTCTATATCTTTTGAATGTGTATTTGCTCCCATAGCTTTTTGACTGCTTTTGGATTTTTGAAACCGTTTTTTGGAACTTTATGCTTTTGAATTCCTTGCAGCACCTTCGATAAAATCAAAATTTTTACAGCAGTTTGGTTAATTTGGGAAAGAGGGTTGATTCACATATCTGAATAAATTTGTGAATTTTATTTAATTTTGCAACCCTCCCCAAACAAACAGAAATGAAATCCCCCCCATTTGCATTGCTCTTCAGTATGTACAGTTATTCCTAGCATAGTGAGGACTGTGTTGCACCTGCCTACTGTGCTATAATTAAAACTGAGGAATCTCTAAAGGACAATCCTAGTGCTAATAATGGCTGAAGGCACAAGTATGCAAACTCAGCCCTCAAAACCCTGGGCCTGAATGGATGAACATGGAGGTTTCTGCTTTCTCCCATATTCAAATTCTTGCAATTTCCTTCCTGAATATGAAGAAACTTGTGAACTCTGCTGCATCCCTATAAAATGAACTGAACTGAAATTCCTATCCATCCCTATCTGTTGGTGACATGTAAATGGGGAGTGGGGGGGGGGGAAGGAGGACAATTCCCCCTCAAATTCTAATCTTTCTTTAATGTACACAGGTAAAAACTACAATCCGGTCAACCCATAGGTATCATTAATAAATGTTGCTCCCTCCCTCAGATTATTTCTGCAGAGGTTCTTGGTTGGCAATACATATTTCTGGATGTTTCCAGAGAAGTCTGTGGCAATTATTAAGGGAAGCATATGGAGGTGGGGGTGGGGTGGGACAGAGAGGGAGGCTTACATTCCTTGCTATACTGGGCAAGGTGCTGTACCTAAAGAATCAGATGGTTTTATAGTTAGATTTGATTGTACAGCAAATCTATTGCCATAGAATTCTGGGGACACATTCCCATCACTTGGATCTGGTACTGATATGTCATCTTTTTCTTCGATATTGTGATGACAGGACAAGGCTTCACCTTTATCCTCACACTACCAAAGACTCTTGTTGTTCTTATTCCCAACAATATAGTATGTAAGCGTGCACATACATTGGGAGTAGCATGTACCCTCTGTGTGTAACAACACAGGGCTTAAAATCTCTCACACTGGCTTTCTCATTTTTATAAATACCACACATAGCCTACTGCCTTTCTTCTCCAGAAGCCATTTTTAATAACTACACGTGCAGAATCTGCACAGAGGAAGCTGCTGCTGAAAATGGCTGAGAAATTGGCGGCTTTCTGTGTTTCCCACAATGCCCAATAATCCCTAGGAATCCTTTTTGAACTGCACTTCCTTATGATGATGGAGTCAGGCTGAAAACAGTCTGAAGCAGTAATAATGAGAATTGGGGAGAAATGCTGTTTTAACACAAGTAGAGATTATGGCACATGCCTTTGTAAAAATGAACCCAATGGCTGGCTGTTACATACAAAATGTTTGCCTTGCAGGAGGTACTTAAAATGGTGTCTGCGTGGCAGCTTCTCCATCTAGTAAAATGGTCCGTATTCCCACCTTGACACTTCACGAATATCTTCCTGTAGGATTTGTGACCACAGCACTCTTCGCTACTTGGAGATACTGATGTACCTGATGAACTGAATTGGCACACGTCAATGGCTGATCACTGCATGGAGCAACCAGTACATGGGTGTGGACTGAGGGACAAGCCATATAGATAGTGTGTGTATATGTATCAATTCTGTTCTTTTTCTGATGTCAGCAATGGTGCAAATGCTACTCTTCCTTCACAATGTACTAAATAAGATGCACAACTTGTTTTTAATAGATGAGCTCCCTTAAATGGTTGAAAACATTTTTTTGTCATAGTGTGTGCTCCTCCACCATCTATGTATCTTGCATTTAGATGGTTTTTTTTTTGTAGTTGGTCACTCAAAAGTAAATATGGGCTTCTTTGCAGATCAGGTTGGCAAAGCATATGCCTCTGAGGGAATCCTGTTGTGAAAAGAAAAATATGTTCATTGGAGGAAATATGGGACTAAGTTCCTTTTAAAAGCATTTAAACTTTTATTGCAATTCAAGCAGTTTGTATAAAGAGATTGACAGGTAGCTATATAGATAAAAAAAGAGAAGGGAGTAAATTTAGAGGTAAATTAAGATAGCTCTGCAGACAGTAATGGTATCCAAAGTATTGCCATTCCCTGTAAATTGGAAAATTCTGCAGTCAGATGGTCAATACAGGATATCATTCCAAAATTTCAGTTGTTGGGTCAGCAGTCTTCAAAGTAGCGCAGTGCTGTTAGCAGATATCATGAAAGGGAGCCAGTCTTCAAATGCCCATTCTTGCTCTCAGTTTATGGGAAAGTTTTTCAGAGAGAGTTACTGTCCCTAAATCAAGCCAGTTCATAACACTGAATTTGTCAAGAGATTTCCAGTGTTTTCCTACTTCTTGTGCAACTGTGAGCAACAGTACAATCAGGTAGTATATCTTGATTTTCATTGACATACAAGGCAGATGAAAAAAGGCTTTGCAAAAACCAATGCTTTGACCTGTTATTTCAGATATTGCATCTAAAATTTTTCTCTGAAATGAACTGATTTTGAGAAAACCAGTCCATATGTGTACCAGAGGTGTGTGCCCATATCCTCTCCAACAACATGACAATATTTCCTTAAAATGTTTGGCTATTTTTGTAGGACGTAAGTGCCATCTGTGTGTAACCTGAAGGTCGCACTCACGCATTGATGCAGAAGTGTATTGTTATGGGGATATTTTCCATACCTTGTTCTGTAAAACTTAGGTTGACATCTGGTTTATGCATATAAAAAGACAAACTTCTCATTTTTCCCAAAGTGTTGCTAGAATAGCCACTAGCTTGTGTTTTAATTTCCAGCAGAGGGCACCAACATCATACTTAAGTCCCCCTCCAATCAGTAAGTGCATTAATATACATCTTCACCTCCCCTCCTTAGCTATAAAAGGTAGCTGACAAATCCTGCTCAAAATTCCACCAGTCTATGTTAGCTTTAAAAGGGTTGGTAACTGAATCTTCTTTTAAGTGAAGCATTTGTGTAAGGGATAACTCTTGCTATATGCTCTTAAAGAAAAAGAAGGGGAAAAAATTATTCTTGATAAGTATCTGCTGAGGACAATGTATAAAGTTTTGAGGTTCACAGAGCTCTTAATCCGAAAGGTGCACTAAAATAAAACATAGACTGATAGTAATGGAAGTTTGCTTAAACAAGGAGAGCACAAAGCATGTATTCAGTGACTGAGATCCACCAATAACAATTCAGGGGTTCATAATTAAGGACTGGGTACCTCTGAACACATGCTCAAACCCATCTGTCCCTGGCCTCAGTTTTGTTTGTTTCAGCTGCCTGATTTAGGGCGTGGAGACTTTGCCTAATAATTGCCACACTGAAGATTCAGAAAGGCTCTCACCGATCTACTCTTATTTACTGGTAGATCCCAATCTATCTTCTGCTGACCCTACAATAGCAGCCTAAAGCCTGAAACTCAGCAGGGGGATATGTTATGTAATAATCTTGGATGTTAGTATAGTTAGTTCCTGGAGTAAAAGACATGGAGGGACACAGGATCCCTTCCCCATCCCCGCATTCCCATGCTTCAGTGCAAAGCAAAGGATGGCTGGGCCGCTGTTGCAGCAGTGGAAGAGTAAGGGTGGAAAGGCTCTCCAGAGCAAACACGGTGGGGTCCTTTCCCTCCAGCAAGGAAGTGCTGGGGCTCCTGCTGCTGTGGTAATCAACACAATATGGCAACCTGTGTGCCTTTATCATCTGAGATGGGGCATTCCCATGCCTCATGGAAGGGTCAGCCCTGTGACTGTAACACACCACGCTACTAGTGTACGTGGGCTTCCCATTTAGATTGGACTTCATGTGTAATTTGTATTCCTTTTCCATTCTTAAGCTAGTAGCCCCTGGGGACACATCATGAAGGGAAGATCTTTGTGGTGTGTCATAGAGATGCAAGGCTCTCAGTATGGATCAGTCAGATATCTAGCTGTAGTCTTCAGTAACCTCCATGACATTATATTACAGTGGACCCTCGACTTGCAGATGGCTTGACCTGCAGACTTTTCGAGTTACAGACTTCTCTGGCCGCAAAATTTAGGTTCGACTTGCGGCCGGAGAATCGACCTACAGACTGGAAAATCAAACAAAATGGACCAAAAACGGCCAGTTACGGATTAATCGGTTTTCAATGCATTGTAGGTCAATGGAGCCTTGACCTACAGACTTTTCGACCTGCAGCCACCGTTCCAATACGGATTAATTCCATAAGTCGAGGGTCCACTGTATAGCAGGGATGGGCAATCTCCAGAGGTCCACAGGCCACGGATACATTCCACTGGATCTTGGGATGGGACATGCTGCTTCTGCAGCCATTTACCCAGAAATTTTTTCTTCAGACATCTTTTATGGCCAATTTTAAATTTACCAAAACATGGCTATGTGAACACATCTGGGGTGCTGTCTCCAAACATTTGCTTTTCATGCCCTCTATAGGGCATAAGGGGACTTTATGAGCTTTTTGGAGAGTATAGGGGCACTGAGCAGCAGCACGTTTGGCTCCCATGTAGCACTTTGCCCACCCCATTACAGGAACCTGTTTTCTGCCTGAAAGTTCAATCTTAATGGTAAGCAGTCTCAGAGGTGATGCAGTAAATCAATAGGATGCTCTGCGACTAGAATGGTCCCTTCTCCTTTCAACAACATTTTCTGAAATCTGTACTGTATTGTGATTTCCTTCTGTCAGTTTCCACATGGTGGCACTGGTGTCTCTTTTTAGCTTGGAGATGAGGGAAAAGTAGCTGATTACTCAAAAACAGAAGGGTATTCATAAACAGGTGACTGTACGATGCATCTAATATTTGTGTTTCTAATATTTGTGTTCATATTAATATCTTTATGGGAGCAAGCCTAAGCCGCCATGTGGGGGAGGTAATTGATGAGCTGTTGGATGTGGTGGATCTCCCCCCCCCCCCCCGTCTCCTCATGGAATAGGAGGCAAGCTCAGCTGCTATTGCTTCTTTGCTGTTGCAGCTCTGACAGCAGCAGGTGCTGAAAAGGAACATGTTGCAAATGGAATGAGGAAGGTGAGGATAGTCTGGATTCAAAGCCCCCTTATTCCTTGGACATATCCTAGTTATTAATCAGGGAGTATTGGATCAAGCTGGGCACTAGAGTTTGGGGAAATTCTTATTATTATATACTATAATTCCTCAAATCCCTCAGCCAGCATGGCAAACAACCAAGGTAAATTTAGCAAGTTGTAGACAGCCGATGAAGCAGTACTATTCTAGGAATATACCTTGTGTCTGAAGTAGGAGGCAAGTTAAGTCACTCATACAGCTTCCAGCATGGCTGGTTCTCCACATAAACTCAGGGTCAAACTAGATAAGACAGCAGCTTTGCATTGGAAGCAGAGCTCCCTTAAGTGAGATGTGCATTAGTCCTATCACAAGCTTTTTTGACCTCCTGTATCTTGCATATTAACTTGCTTTGTGTTGGTTATCAGGAGGTAAACATGGGAGATGGCATGTTATTCCTAGTTCCCGGATCTGAAAGCTGGACAGAGAAAAAAAAGCTGACAAAGGAAAATCACTAGGTTACCTCAAGTCTGAATCTCTATAGAAATGAACTATCAAAATATTGACATATCACCAGAAGACAGTTCTCATTGGGAAAGAGTATGATGCTAGAGAAAGTTGAAGGCATCAGAAAAAGAGGAAGATGTAAAATGAGATGGATGGATTAAATAAAGGAAGCCAAGGACATGAGTTTGCAAGACCTGAGCAGGGCTGTTAATTGTCATTATCATTTGGAGGCCATTAATTCATAAGTTTGC
Organism: Intellagama lesueurii; assembly: GCA_037013535.1. Classification (NCBI taxonomy): domain Eukaryota; kingdom Metazoa; phylum Chordata; class Lepidosauria; order Squamata; family Agamidae; genus Intellagama; species Intellagama lesueurii. The sequence continues at coordinate 221,627,991 of JBAJHW010000003.1, forward strand.
CATAAGTTGGAAGCAACTTGACAGCACATAACAATAACAACAACAAAAAGGACTTCATTTGCAAGTCTGATTGTTCAGGAACATGGCTCTAAGGGGATATGGCTGTTGGAGGAGTAACGTGCTATTAGCTTCTAAATAAGAAGTTGCCATCTTATCTAGTTTAACTCTTAAAGTACACTCCAGATTCTTCTGCAATTTTTCTGTGGAATGCAGTTTCAGTTTAGCGTTCAGTTTAGCGTGGATGTCTTTGCTTCACATAAGATGACAAGAAACCTTGAGACAGCCCTTCCTTTACCTCTGATAAAGGCAGAGCCAACAACAAACAAATCTGAAGATTATAGAGATACAGTATATCCTCAGTGGATTGTGTCAGTTCTGGTAGTATGCATATCAGTCATTTAGTCCTGCCCTGTGCTGGCAACACCCCATTTTCTGAGTGTCTCATGATGTCCCTTAGAAAAGTTGGTTCAACATACACCAGCTCTGTCTAGATCCGCCTCACTAGATCCGTCTCTCTTGTTAGTTATCTCTAGCATCAAAGTGATAGGAACATTTGGGAGGCTGTTGGGAGGCTGACAAGCACAATGGGTGGATGAGGACTGGTGGGAGGCACAAACTCTCTTTCATATGTGATTAATGAAGGACTTTTTGAGTGCACAAACTTAGGCAAGGAAAAGAGTCATTTAGGGTGTTGTAAAGGTAGCAGGAGTAATGGGTTGAAATGACAAATGGGACAATACATTCTTGGTATAGCAAACTTCTATTACTCTATAGCATTATCAATTACCTTTGGATTATTACTTATTCCACCCAAAGTGAGTCACGGACAGCTATTTCCTAATGGGGAAATGTTACAGGCAACGTATTAATGAACAATACATTGTTAAAGGGGAAGAGCTTCAAAGGCTCATAAATGCATTTCAAAGAATACAATATGGATGGAGTGTGTAGTCACATATCTGGGGGACATGGCAAAATGTGTATCAAGGAACACACTGGTCCCAATGTAATTAACTAATTCTGATCAAAGAGCTTTAAGAACTGAATGGCCAGGGAATTCAATTACGGATTTCCCAATGAACCACTGTTTGCTAAACGGGGTGGATAATTTCCTGTGGAAAGATATATAACTGTGGATGTGGCCTATGCTTGGAACTCTGTGAGGGTAATGAGAGGGAAGGGAAGAGGAGGGAAACCTTGTATAAAGGGTCAGAAGCACTCTGGCTAATCCATGTCCTGAACAGCATAGCACATAAAGGGAAATGTTTCAAGTACTTGGAGCATTTCACTTTACCCTTCCAAACTCTTATAGTGCTAGTTGTATCTGTATATATGTGTACCCCTAACAATAACAGGTTTTCATTAAAAGTCAGTTCCAGGCAATTGTTTGCTCCAAAAAATTGAAACAGCCTTGTCTGCATATAAGGATGAATTCTATACTTGACCTCCATGCTTTGAAATATTACTTCTTGGGACTGGCCATACTGGCTGAGAGATTCTGGGCTGTAGTCTAAAAATGTAATTTTTGTACGCATGAAGTAATCCTAAGATATTTGGACCTAATTGGATTGTGTAAAGGCCTGTTATAATATTTCTTGCTATATTTCCGTCAATGTAGACTGATTCTGTGATCCTATGTAAAAAAGTACTCAAAGGAATAATTTTGGGCTAATCTATTTTATGATCAGGAGATTCTGAATTGTAGTTCCTTCCATCCTTGTTCTAGACCAGTGGTTCCCAACCTGGGGCCCCTAGATATTCTTGGACTAAAACTCCAAGAAGCCTTCATCACTTAGGTGCGCTGGGAATTGTAGTCAAAGAACATCCAGGGACCTAAGGCTGAGAACCACTGCTCTAGACTAACCTAAAATACCTGTGCCTAAATCCGATTTTTAGTCCCAGGTATAGCAGACCCATTCAATCAGTGGGAATGATGTAAATATTGATTTACTATTAAGCATTTGATTTTACAAATTTATTCTGGACAGGAATAGCAAATTAGATTTTGGAATTAACTGGGTGGCATATGGCTTGTTACAACATTCCTTGCTATAGTTTCATGTGAACTACACCAGCTGCCCCATCCATCATAACACTGAGTTGTTGCTTAAACTCAAAGTTTATATGGACTTCCAGCTGAATACTACGAAGCATTTGAAGAAATTTTAAGTCCACACTTCAAGAAATTAATTGAAACTAGAGGGGAAATCCCGGATTCATGTAAAGAGGCACATATCTCCTTAATACACAAAGTGGGGACGGGGAAAAAACAAATCAAGAGTTACAGACCAATCTCTCTCTTGAATGTTGACTATAAGATATATATGACCATCTGGGCAACAAGGCTAAAGGAGGTACTTGAGGAAATGATACACAAAGAGCAAACAGGTTTCATCCCAAAAAGGAAACTGTAATCAAATATAAGATCAATAATAAACATTTTGGAATATTATGAAATGCATCCAGAAAAGCAAATGATGTTAATCTTTTTAGATGCAGAAAAGGCCTTCGATAATGTCGATTGGGAGTTTATGTTGCTGCAATTAAAGAAGATGGGAGCAGAAGGAACTTTTCTACAAACAATTAAAGCAATATACACTAAACAGAAGGCCAAGATTAAAATCAATGGTCAAGTAACTGAAAATATTCAAATTGAACAAGGCACAAGGCAGGGTTGCCCACTTTCTCTGTTATTATTTATTCTAACATTAGAAATTCTAAATAGACAAATAAGAGGGAATGCTGGAATTAAGGGTCTCAGAATCAGGGGAGAAGAATTTAAGCTGCAAGCATATGCTGATGATTTAGCAATAATACTAGAAAACCCTCTGGACAGTTTGGAAGAATTAGTGAGAACTATAGAAGAATTCGGAGCTGTTGCAGGTCTTAAAATAAACTATCAAAAAACAAAATTCATGACTAAAAACATAAAGAAAGAAGACGTGGAAAGACTGGCAATGAAAACTAATTTTGAGGAGGTACAGAAAGTGAAATATCCAGGAGTTATCATTCCAAAAAAACCAAGTAATTTGATGAAAGAAAATTATCTTACAACACAGAAGGAAATTCAGAAAGACCTGGAAGAATGGAATAAGCTACAAACTTCTATGATGGGAAGAATCTCGACAATAAAGATGATGATATTACCAAAACTGTTATTTTTATTTCAAAATTTACCAATTTTATTAAATTATAAATACTTCAAGGACCTGGACTGCCTGACTTCAAAATTTGTATGGAAGGCCAAGAAACCAAGAATAAAACTTAGAATATTGCAAGACTTAAAAGAAAGAGGTGGTTCAGGACTACCGAATTGGCTATTATATTATAAGGCATATGCCATGGTCTGGATAAAAGAATGGATAACACTAGAACAAAGATTATTGAAATTGGAGGGTCATGATCTAAAAATGGCTTGGCATGCATATGTGTGGTATGGGAAATATAAAAAACAATTACATTTTGCAGAACATATTCTGAGGAAGATGCTCTGCTTAGTATGGCAAAAATTTCAAACACAAACATACAAGAAAATTCCAATATGGGTAGCACCAATAGAAGCATTCACTTTGAAAGTATTGAATCAGAAGGGAGCGTTACTCACGTATAAAGACTTATTAACTAAATATCAGAACATAAAAGATAAACAAGACCTAGAGAAACTGGGTCTAGCGACAGATTGGTGGTCAATGTTGAAATTAGAATCGAGATATAAAAAGGACAAAACTATGGGCTTTTTTGAGGGGAAAGTCCAGGTGGATGAATTATGGATTTACACTAATGAGAAAATAATTTAAAAAGTGTATACATACTTATTGGAATACGACTTGGAGGATGAGAGGGTGAAGGAGGCGATGGTAAAATGGGCACAAAATTTTGGGTATAATATTGATATTGACGAATGGACAAAGATGTGGAAAGAGAATCATAAAATGATTAAGCCAGTGAATCTTAGAGAAAACATCCTTAAAATGTTTCATAGATGGCATTTTACCCTTGTAAGATTGGCAAAAATGTCAGAAGGTAACAGTAATGTTTGTTGGAATTGTAAAAAAAAATTCCAGGGACTTATTATCATATGTGGTGGTCATGTGAAAAAGCAAAAAAAAATTCGATACAGGTTTGGGAAATGGTAAAAGAGATTGTTCAACAAAAAATAAGTTTTAAACCTGAAATGTTATTATTGAATATAATGCCAGAAATTATTGACAAGAAAATAAAATATAGTCTACTGTATATATTCACAGCAGCTAGGTTACTCTGGGCCCAAAAATGGAAGAATGAAGAGACACCAACAATGGATGAGCTATTAAAGAAGCTATTGGACATTGCAGAACTAGACATGTTTTCAGAGACACTACGGGATCAACCAAGAGACTTTGTAAAGCAAAGCTGGAAGCTGATATATAACTGGGCCCAGAAAAAGACAGGAACTTAGGGGGAAAATTAGTCTATAGTGAACCAGTTATCTGTTAGATTGTCAATGTTTTTAAGTTTGTATGTTCAGATATGAATAAAATGGTTTAAAAAAACAACAACAAAACCCTCAAAGTTTTATTAACTGGAACAAAGTAAGAATGGGTGGCCAAGAGCCTGTCTACAAACATGTGTCAACAGGAGGCCCATTTCCTACTAATAGTCTCTAGACGAACGACTCTCAGGGGTACTGTGAGGTAAGGGGATAAAATCCCTTTTCTTCTGTGAGACCCAAGATGCCACAAAGGCAGCAGGTACTGCAGCAGGGGCGCTGAATGGCTACAGTGATGTGGTTCCAGGTATGAGTGGTCTCTGCAGGCTGGCCTGGAAGGGGGGACTGCCATGACTTGAGAAGCGCTTCATGGTGGCTGCAGTTCAGGTGCTGCTGTGTTCCACTTCCAGATGTACAGGCCTGGATGGGAAGCTCAATTCGTTGCTCCTTCCTTCTCTGGATCACTGCCTTAGTCAATGGGGGAGCTGACTGGGCCCATATTTCATCACCGTGAAGATTAATTCTATGATCCTGGCTAGTATTTAAGAGAGCCAATCTTTGTGGACAATTCCCTTACCTGTTGCATCAGACTAAAATGCAGAAGTAAGACACTTTGGAATCCAGTGTTGGTAAATTAAATTAAGGTGTTGTCCCAAACCACAGTTGCTATTCCAGGGTTATTATCTGCTTACCATGCCTGTACCTCGCAGTAACCATCAGCACCCTAGATCAGCACATTTCTCTAAGGGTCAAATCAGAAACTATAGTTATTATGAGAGAAAAATAAAACAAGTCAGTGTTTCAGCCATGTTGTTCCCTCCCAGCATTGTATCTGGACAATCAGCATGCAAACAAGGTTTGTGTTTAGCTCCTGATTACCAATTTTCAGTGATGACCAATGAAGCAACCTTATTTACAAACTACAAGAGATTTTTAAAAAAGCAGATGGCCTAAAAACAGAAAACCAAAACTCAGTTTTTACAAAGCAGCTGATTTTGTGTATGTGTGTTAGGTGCCGTCAAGTTGCATAGAACGTGTAGCAACTCTAATATGGTTTCCAAGGTATGTAAGATATTTAAGGAGTGATTTTACCATTACCATCCCACAGGGAGTTTCCATGGTTGAGAAGGGATTTGAACCCAGGTCTCCTGAATCCTAATCTGTCATTCTGTTCACTATACCATGATGGGTAACCCTGATCCTAGTTATCCTAATTATTGTTGTTAGTGTACACTACAATGTCATTTAATGGTGCCTAACTCTTTGCTTGCTGGTCTAAGGGCTGCTCAATGATACAGCACCTGCTATGCATGCTTAGGTTCAGTTACCATAATCTGTAGGTAGAGCTAGGAAGTCCCTGTCTTGAACCCTTGGGAAATTTCTGCCAGCTGGTGTAAATGATACTGAGCTTGAGGTACCACTGGTCTGACTTGATATGAGGCACTTCCCTGTGTTCCAAGCTGTTTTTCTGACAGGTTGTGCAATATGTATTGCTATAGGGGTTATCAAATACCAGGCTACTGAAGAAAGAAATGGCAAAGTGGAAAATGTCAGTTGGTGACAGATGGTTGAAATATGGTGAGCTGTGGAAAAGAAGCTGAAAGAAATACTAGGGAAGAATAAAAAAGGAACAACTAGGTATCATAATGTGTAGAGGGAAAACTGAGCTAATGCATGAAGGCTACAGTCCTAAGTTTTCTTGTCTGGGAATGAGCTACTTCTGAACAACCATGGGATGGACATTAGTGGCTTTTCTCAGACTCTGGAAAAAATACAATCACAAAATTCTTGTTCTAAAAGCCACAATTCTCCTCCTTTCCAGGCAAGAAAGTTTGCAGTCAACACTATGACTGGAAGGGCAACCTCAGGTGAAATATTGGGAGCTGGATGTTGGACTACCAGGTAACCAGCCCATCAAAAGAAATGAGGGGTGGGTTTCAGTGCCTCCTAGAGCTTCTCAGTTAATAGAACAACTGGTGCAGAGCCTAGCCAACCCCAGCTCTTCATATAACAATTAAACACCAAAATGTCCTGGCCCAGTTGAAGGTAACACAATCCCGTCTTCTTAAGCAACTGACAACACCTCTAGAGTGAGATTTCCCTCTGACTGAAAAAACATCAACATGGCCCTGATACTCCTAATCATACAGCTTTGCTCTTGGGAAGCCAGGCCTAGTGCCTTTCAGGTCCTGTTGTGCATTTTTACAATAGTTCTATCACAATCAGGCTCAACCTCTAGGCTAGGAATAAATTCTTCCTTAGTTTCTGACATGAAAGGCGCCTCCTCCCGCCCACCAGTAGTTTCTGCTATTGCACAAAGTTGGTTTGCTCACTTTACAAAGGGAAATGTATTATGAATTTCCCTTCATTCCCTTCTCTTTTTCAACCACGTTTAACAACCGATTTGTGTGTTGCATGAAAGTTACACAGTCCTTTAGATGCATTTGCTATTTTATTTTTCTTTGATTCAAAAATATGTCAGTAATCTTTTTGTTAACATGAAAGATAAAGGATTAGTAATGCAAGATGCAGTTTTCTCGTAACCTTCTTGAAAGCAGACTATAGTTTCTTATCTGGCTCTAACATTCATTTTCCTGAAATGGGGGAAAAATCCTACTTCTATAAAATGAAATAAAGTATATTTGATTCAGATGAGCAGTGCTAGCAGAGAAATTTATTGCAGCTAGAAGAATTGAGCAGATGTGGGATGGCCTTCTTCCCCAACAGCCGATACCTTTTTAGCGAATATATATACACACATATACATATTTTACATATAAAGCACAATTGCAAAAGTGAAAAGACCGTGACAAAGTCCTGCATTGATCATAAACAAATTATTACAAGAAACAGCTATCCAGTTAATTCCTTTGCCTGTTCAAGAACCACAGAGCATATTTAAAAAACAAACAAACAACCCACAAAAACGAAAAAACCCACACACAACTGAACAAGGATTTGTGTCTGCTGAGCTGAGGGTGGGGGCATTCAGGAGCAGGACTGGGTTTTTTGTGTAAGGAAATTAGAAGAGCCTGGCCACGATCTTCAGTAAGTTTGGAACAGACCTTAATTCTAAAAGAAGAGACCTTAGCTGAGTAAGACACTTAATGGGTACAATTAATGCATATTTATTTCAAAAGACATAGCTAAAGCAATCGGGGGTGGATGGGTGGATGGAAGATCCCACCCCTGGCCACCATGAGAACTACAGTTCTTTCCTTCTTAGCATCCCTAGTGGTGTCATCTGTTCACCCCCTGTCTCAGAGTGGTATATCACTTTGCTATCTAATGGATTTATTTGTTTATTTATTAGAATGTTTTTGCCCCACCTTTCTCCTTAAATGGACCCAAGGCAGCTTACATCATTAAAAAAAGATAGCTAAAAACAACAAATTATTCAAATATTTAAAAAGAATTAAATAAATATTGTATTAACATGTTAAATAAAATCATTATTAAAACATTAAAAGCAAGAAAGTACTAACCATTCCATTTTTCAACCAGAAAGCTCTATTTCAGGAGTATTGCTTCACTATTTCCAAACCTTCTCTAAAGTAAAGATTCATGGGTTGAGGAACTATTACTTTAGTTCATTTTTTAACAAGGATTTTCAAAATTTCAGCACTTTCTTTGTGTTCAGAATGAAAAGAACTTAAGCACAAAAACAAAATTACTCCCAGATCCCCAGCTCTTGGAGATTCTGGGAGCTATTGACCAAAAAATGAAATTTTCCAAACTCTGCCGGGGACATAATGCTTGGAGAACTTCAGTGACTAGTCAACTAGTAGTGAGAACATGGACAAGCATGTTACATTGCAAACCTTTGAGAAATTGACTTGTCTTCTCACTCTGGACAGCAACCTAATACTCTAGAACAGTGGTTCCCTACCTCGAGTAACCCAGATGTTCTTGAACTGAAATTCCCAGAAACCCTGGCCAGCACAGCTGGTGGTGAAGGCTTCTGGGAACTGCAGTCTAAGAACACTTGAGTTACCCAAGGTTGGGAACCACTGCTCTAGAGTAATCCATGCTGCCCTTCCTGTTTTTCAGTAAATAAATACTATAAACCATCAGTGAGAGAGCACTGACGGAATGGTACTTCAGGTAGTATTTTTATTGCTATTCTTGGCTAATGGCACAGTAAACAGACAAACATTTTAAAAAGTGTGGTTCAAAGAAGATAAAGTATTGTTAATAAGTCATTCTTTGACAAAGGTTTTTCTTGATTTTTATCAATGCAGCTTCTTAATCTTCCCACCATAACTACAAAGTCTTGACCAATTTCCTTGAATCGACTGACAAACTTCCTGAAACTGTTCCTTAGTGCTACACTTTCTGCACAGACATGAATTGCAATTATTTGTAATGATCATGGTGATGATGGGGATTTTTCTCTGTTACTGATTCTCTGTTGCTATCTGACCTCTCAGGTACCCGTGGTAATCTTGGACCACAAATTAGTATCTCAGTGAGCCCAACTTTCCCATCACCGCTGTCCACTGTGGCATTATCTTGCTCATGTATTAAATCTAACAGAGGGGTGGACCTTGGAGGACTAAAAGTGGTCCCAGAACCCCCTTTTTTCTTTTAAAAATGGGGAGAGGTACTGCAATATCTTCCATATATATATATATATATTTGGAGGGGGGACCAACTAGAAGACACAACAGGATAGCATTATTTGGAGTTGCACTGCAACTGACATTTTAAAACAATTCCTGGGGGCCTCCAGGCATGTTTGGAGTCTGCATTGTGTCCCTGGGGAAGCCTGGATGCAACCTCTTGGGTGCAAGTTGCCTAACTCTGGTTTAAAGTATTACTGAGAAGATTTTTTTGCTACATAAACAAGAACTGAAATGCGCGAGAGATGTCTGGCTATTTGGTCTGTTTCCTATCTTTCAAACGAGTTTCTAGTCAGCATAATGATGATGATCGACCTGAAAGACAAACAAGCACGGGGTTCCCCTTGCATTGTGCACAACAACGTGATTCAAGTTTTACGGTTGTACTGGCTGCATTTTGATCTAACAGTAAACAATGGTTTAATGCTAGGTGCAAGTGTCATGGACTCATGAGCTTCCAACCACCTTCTCTGTCTTTGGAGTAAGGAAGTTGGCAAGGAAAGATAATGGAGTTCAGATTTTTTGGTGTTTTCCCCAAATAGTTTTAGCAGACAGAAAAGCTTATCCAGTCACTCTGTCAAATGAATCTTTTAATATTGTGTAGGAGATGGAAAGGATCAATGTTTCCAAGCCTATAATCTGCATTGATTTTAATTTAGTCACAAGGGGGCTGCAGTTCTGTGCAGCCACATTCATGGAGATGTAGAAGCTCTTTGATCATCAAGCCAATTCAGGGACTAAACGAGTGTTAATGAAGCATCCTCTAACCAAACTTACCCAGTGCAGAAAGGTAGGAAGCCGCTGTCAGTATCTAGCAGCAGTCCGAGGATGACATCTCCAAATGAAGATGGTGACAGACATGATTAAAGCATTTTAAGTGTTAAAGCTATGATCATTCTCCCTGTTGACTGTTTGGTTGCTTTTTTGCACTAACCTCCTCACGGAAAGTATGACACGATGGCAGTATTGGAGCATCACAACAAACCTTGTTAAAAATATAGCCACTATGGAGTTTAGATCTGGGTTCAGTTTATCACAAAGGGTGACGTTGGCAAGAGCTGGTTCTCTGGCTTGCTTCTCTCCTGATAAGCCAGAGAAATAAGCCAGGCTTGTTAGAAATAAGAGCTGGCTTGTTAAAGCTGGATTCTTGCAATGTTTGCCGGTGACAACAAATCAGCCATAGACTGTACAGTAGTAGCTAGTTGCTTCTGTTGCAAATAGCAGTGACTGACAACATGGACTAGCTTCATGCTTGTCCATGGTAAGTCAGAGTTCCCATGGATCCCTGGATCACCAGAAAGTTTGAACTGGGCCAAGTTTGAACTTGTCACCTATCCAAGAAATGAATGTCCCAAAAAGATGAGTTAAAGTGGTAGAAATCTTGTCTTGCAATTCTTCTCTTTTATAAAAGAGTTTCTTGACTAAAACCTAAGGGATCATAAATCTTGCTGCCCAGGTTATTTTTCTAAATTAAACTTCAGGTTTATTTTTTCTTGTAATCTGAGCGGTAGAAAAACAAACAATGAAGTCAGTGCAAACACCCAATTTCCATGATTTTGTTATATTCTTATAAAAATCTAGACTCTGGAATAATAAATATGTCCTTTAATCCCGTGGGAGGTCAGACTGTTCTAGTTTCTAAGCAGTAAATGCCAGGAAACGCTATCATCCTCCTTTCAACCTTCTCTAAGGGGATGGAGGAGAGGGTTACTGTGGATTAACTGTTTGCTTTTATAAAGCAAAAACAAAACAGAGGGTTTAAAAAGAGTTAAAACACTTATGTAAAAATGTTGGTCTCCATAAATAGTAATTTACTAATGGCCATTAACCTTTAAAAACTTGTTATCTTCTAACCTCCCTACCCCTTTTTAAAACAGACTTAGACTAATGAACAGACAAGATTTTTATTTTCATTTATTACTGAATTCATTGTGATTACCTTGTTTGGCTCCTGGAAAAAAAATAACCCTTACTACTATACTATCAAGGTTGTGGCTGGATCAGAAAGGCTCACACTAACCATTGGGAAGACAGCCCAGACTTTCCTGGTGTGGGTAGATTATAGGAAGGCCAAATGTGCTGATGACTGTGGGAAATCTTCCTGCTCAATACCCCCTCCCAGTACTCCAGGAAGTTACCAAAATCCACCAGGTTAAGTGTTTAAGTCTGCACACTAACCCTGCCAGGTAGGAATACAAAAACACCCACAAAATGTAAGGAATCTATTAGGTGATTAAGGTAAGGCCCTTTTTAGTACCAGCCAACCCTCTTTCCCCAAATAACGAAACTGCTATAAAATATTATTTTATTGAAGGATTCAAAAGAAGAAAGTTCAAAAATAAGTTTTAAAAATACAAAAGCAGTCAAAGAGGTGTGGAGCGAATAAGCACTAAAAAGATATTGAGGCAGAGGCAATTTCAGAGCAATTCTCACAGAAAATAAGAATGATTATCCTAAGCTAATACTTGCAATTAAGCAGTTTCAGCATGATTCTAGAACATATGCAGAGTACAAAGCAGCAGGTGAGCATAGCATTCTCTTAATAGAGACTAGGCTAGGCTAAGTAAACTCTAATTTCATTTTTATACCCATCATTCCACTTTGCAGACCTTCAGAGGGAATTCACCAATTAAGCCTTGAGTCAGCCCGAATCTTCTGGAAGATTTCTAAAGTAACTTCACTCTCACTCCCCCTCCCTTCTCTTCAGCTGAAACCAGTTTTGCTAATTAGCTCGTAGCAGGCCCCAGTTTCAGGTTTTGAAAATTCCTTCTCATGCCAATAAGACACAGCTGGCAAAACCTTCCAATTAAGGAGCAAACTCTCCCCACTGATCATTCCAGGTATATTCCAACAAGCCTGTATTTCAAAGGGCAATGAAAACCAGCATCCCCCCCATTTTGCAGTCTCTTTACATACACTCATTAATTAACATTTTTGGTTATATAAAGGAAAAGACGTCTTTGCTGAAACAACAATATCCATGCAACACTGACCTGACTCCTCTTTATAATTAAATTTTAGGTTATTATCCACCATGAATTGGGAATACGTCCCACTTAATTCACAGGGACTTCTAAGTGAGTATGTGTAGAACTTATGGTAATAAAAGAGAAAAATGTAATTTAATGTCATGTGATCCTGATCTGTGATTGTTCTGATGTAAAAGTATGTTTTCATATCAAAGAAAATAACCATCCTAGCACTTCTACTTTCTTCCATTTCCCCCCCTTGATATGCACACCCACACATGCATGCACAATTTTAATATTTCATATATTTTATAAGCTTTTATGCCTCTAAAAGAGAAGTGAATTTGTGGAGAGCTCTGCTCCCCAGAACTGTACTTCAGAGCTGAGAAGTAATTCAGGGTGAAGCCTGTATTAATCTCAGGTGAGAAAGATATTTAAATTCAGGCAACTGGTGTGAATATAAAAATGGGGATCTTCCCCCCCCCTTTTAAAAAATATCCAGATTGTAATATGCAAAGCTTAAAGAAAAAGTCCCCAAGAGGGAGCTGCTTTCTTCGAGAACATTTTGTTCCAAACATCATCTCTTGACTATTATTTCCTGTTTTATATTTGAAAATTAAATCTTTCAGTTTTTAAATGAAATTCTTTATTGCCATGGAATAGATGGTATGAGGGGAAATTCTCCCACCCAAGTACAGGGGCATGACTTTATCCAGCATGAAATAATAGGGCATTTGCAAGGTTTCATCACGCTGGATCATGAACCAGTTTCTTCCTGATTTTCCTGCTAACTGAACACCACCTCAATTCAAAAGCTAGCCACACAAATCTCCTCATAAAGACTACAGAGTGAACTGCCAATAGTGTCTGGCTCAGAGCTTGGAAAAATAACTTTTGGACTATAATTCTTCAAATCTCCTAGGTGGCATGAGGATTCTGGACTTTGTAGTCTCACCAGCTCTGGTCTCTACTAAGGGTGTTCTTCATTTAAAGTCATCAGCAGGAATCTTATATTCTGTTTTCAACCCTTACAGAGTTTAATGTTAACTTAAAGTCATATCAACTGCATTGTTTAAACTATTTCTTGTATATTATCTCGATTTAAAGGTCTGGAGTGGCCCTGGAGACAGGATGAATTGTGGATTGTTACCTTCAAATACTCTGTTGTGCAGCCTCCCAGATTCTTGTGCATCTGAAGCCTGATTCATACAACTGCTTATCTCATGGTAAGTGCAATTGATGTTTTGAAATGGTTCTTAGAGACGGAGCCTTTTAAAATGGTTGGAACCATTAATGGAGAAAAAAGATAAACTTACCACCACATCAGCTACTGGGTGATGTGCCTCAGCCAGGCATAAACAATGCCACTCTCTTCAATTAATGTTAAAACTCCCATTAATTGGACTGGGCATGTGGGCTGCTGATGTACTACAGTAAGTGACCATATGTCAATGAGGAGAGGTGATTATTTACATAGTGTTTTCCCCGAGGACACACACAAAAAACCAAGTTGATAGTTTTGAAAGTAGAAACAGAGTTGCCTTAAGAAATAAAGGAGGTCTGATAGTCCTCCTGTATTATTTTATAGGCTTACGCATTCCACATTAGATTGCTTTTGTCTGGCAATTGATCATCAGGAGGTGAACTCCAGACTTTGTTTGCATGTAAACTGTACGCACATAGCAACTTTGAGGAATGCCTCTGTGAAGCAATCATTTCTTATGCCGTCTAATTGTGATGCTGCCATCTCATATGATTTTACACTGTACACATTCATGCTTTGTACATATAATCTCAATATTTTTTCTTGCAACTATGATGTAAAGTTGGCCAGTATAATTACACTGAATTCCATGTTACAGGTTTGGGGAGAATGAGGCTGAAGGCTAAAAGCAAACATATGATTAACCTTTCCTTTCTCACAAGAGGCTGACATTAGAGATACATGCCACAGCAATCACATTTGCAAATGAATCTTGTGTTCATCTTCCTATACTAAAACAAAGCACACTAAATCCATGATGTGCAGGTGAGAACGACACTATTCAGTGAGCTCATGGTTGAAGCAACACATGGAGTGACTACACAGGCATTTGGCCCTCTGTTTGGCCTGCTGTCAGGATGGGCTGGCTTGCTCCTTTTGCTGGCAACCAGATGATGTAAGTGCCAATGCAAACCAGCCTGTCCCCAGAGCTTCCTTACCTGCACCTTTCTGGCTCTGTGTCTGGGACTGCTCATTTTAGGTGCGGGTAGGATTGCTCCATTTTAGTTCATTTCCAACATGTGCAATCACTGGGATCAAACCAAAGTGAAGCTTGCTGCAAAAAAAGTTCCCTGTGGTTTCGGTTTCAGTTTCATCAAGCTTAGCCACTTAGTGATACTGAGAAATTGAAAGCTTCCTCTGCTCCTCTGTGGAGGGGAACAGTTGGGAAGCAAAGTATTTTTTAAAAGCCTATTAGGGCAGTACTTATGTGCTGTATATTTTATAAAAAATAAAAATCGAAAGCTTCCTTTCAGAAGGAGAATACAAGAGGGGCAACAATGGAGTTTTTGTTTGTTTGTTTGTTTGTTTTCTTATCTTTTCTTATGGGAGGTGAGCCAAATAGAGTCACTTCAAATGCGTAAGCCAAGTGGGTTCATGGCATACCAGACCTCTATGTGATTTTATGTGAATCTATTTAACCTGCTGCAGCCCACTCCAAATGAGCCAGTTAGTCAAGCCTACAGTCTGGGAACTGTCTGGTTCACAACGTATGCTTTAGCTATTACATGACAGCTTCCCTCAGTATACGTTCACTGTGGCCCCCAACATTGTTCTTCAAAAAGTATCTTGGTTTAGATCTTGTGCCCCCACCCCACTTCAGAAATTCCTAGAACGTATGGTCTCTTCCTCATCTTAGAGCCAGGTTAATCCAAGATAAAGAACAGCACATTAATTCATACTCTTGTGCAAGCCCATACATTGCTATTGCTGGCACCAACATGACACATCCCGGTGCTGTGCTTCCACACCAGTGCTATGAATAATTTTTCCACAACGTCTATGAATTGGTGTTCTAATGTCTTCACGGATCAGACACAAATAACTGTGTTACTATCCATGTGCAGCACAAGCCACCAAACAAAGCAATAGTTACCCAAAATTGAGTGAAAGAAATACCTTATCAACAAATTTACTTGATGAAACTGCAAAACCTCTAATTATATGTGTGTGTTATGTGCTATCAAGTTGCATCTGACTTCTGGCAACCCTAACAGTGTTTTCATAGTATGTGAGATATTTAAGGAGTGGTTCTACCACTGCCTTTCCTCGATGAGTTTCCATGGCCAAGTGGGGATTTGAACCCATGTCTCCTGAATCTGGTCTAACACTGTGTCCATGACACAAGGCTGGCACGTGCTATCATATGTTTTTGGTAAATTGTCTTTACAGGGACAGAGAAGTTAGGGACATGAGATTTGCTGTTGGGCAGAGATGAAAGTGATAGTTAAAACTGGCTAACTCATTGGACTCTTTTAAATATTCAAAATCTTAACAATACAAAGAGAAAACTATTCAAATGTTATCTATATGCCATGGTGGACTAAGAACAAAAATATTCTCTTTGCAAGCTGTGACAGCTTCATTGGTGAAAGAGATAATGATGCTTTGGAGAAGGAGGAGGAAAACATACAGGGCATATACAGTGCTGTGAGATATTCTGTTATCTCATAGTAATTAAATTCCCAAAGGAAACAAAGACAGATACAGTACTTAGCTCCATTTGAATGTTGCTCAAAAACTTCAGAATGAAGGCAAAGAAAGCCCTACTGTGCCAAACAAACAAATAATGAATTACAAACTCCTGAAGATAGAACTGCACATTGAAATGAACAGGCCTAACCTTATGTTTAAATGCCTGTTGTAGTTCTTTATTCCCAGATCTTGAATCTTCCCTGTATAGAAGGCAATTAGCCTTTTCCTTCTGCCTTAAGTCCACCAAGAGAAGTACAAACTGAAAATAACTTTCTTGCTATGTATTAGAAACCAGTGGCTATGTATTAGAAATCAGTTCCACACACCAAAAGTGGGTAGTAAACTACTAAAGGGACGTGGTGGCACTGCGGGTTAAACCGCAGAAGCCTCTGTGCTGCAGGGTCGGAAGACCAACAATCGTAAGATCGAATCCACGCGACGGAGTGAGCTCCTGTCGCTTGTCCCAGCTCCTGCCAACCTAGCAGTTCGAAAGCATGCAAATGTGAGTAGATAAATAGGTACCACTTCGGTGAGAAGGTAACGGCGTTCCGTGTCTAGTCGCACTGGCCACGTGACCACGGAAACTGTCTTCGGACAAAGGCTGGCTCTATGGCTTGGAAACGGGGATGAGCACCACCCCCTAGAGTCGGACACGACTGGACTAAATGTCAAGGGGAACCTTTACCTTTACCTTAAACTACTAAAAACAACATCACTCCAATGGTAAAATAATCAGAGGAACAGGAGCAAAAAGGCAAGTGACCGCCTATCTCTCTGTAGATCAAGCAGAATCAACAGCAGGCTGAGTCCTCCTTTCTCATCACAATACTGGTTTAGGAACAGAAATATAGATGATTTATCTGTTTCAAGTAATGTATTAACCATATGGAACCAGAACTTGGAAAAAAAAAGTTTCTTGGACTCCAACTCCCAGAATGCCCCAGCACACTGTTCTTCTCCAGATAAAGTCTCATTGCAAAACAGTGTAGTACAACTTGAACAGGATCCTAGGGCCAAAGTAGAAGATATATTTAGTATATTTTAAAGAAGCTATGTGTGTCTGAGTGGTGAAAAAGGTCTGTTTGTCATACCACATGATTTTTCTTGCCTAGCTAATTTGCATCTAACGTGCTTTGTCTTGTGATCTCACTTGGAAGGTAAACACTGACTTAATATGTAATCTGATTACTGAGGCATGTGTTTGAGAAAATCTCACTGTAGGAGGGGAAACATGTTAATTGGAGAAAATACACATTCCCCATATTTTCTCCACTGAGTCTTTGTCTCAGCCCTTGATGCTCCCCATCTCTCTGTACTGCTCAGCTCTAGTGTAATGGATTGGCATGAGGACTTTCCGGGGTTCAAGCCATAACATTTCTAATCAGATCAAGAAGCAATTGATATGAAAGACTTCTGCTTGAGATACTGCAGAGTTGTTGCCTGTCCAGGTAGACTATTTTGGGCTAGATGGGATAGAATCTTCCATGAGATATCAGTCTGTTTCCGGGCCCAAGTCAAAGTGCTGGTTATTACCTATAAAACCCTCTACAGCTCGGGTCCAGGCTATTTGAAGGATCATAGCAACCCATATGAGCTTTCTCAGCGTTTAAGATCTTCTCGGGAGGCCAAGTAGCATAGTGTGGCTTGCCAGCACCTGTGTCGTGAATCACTCCCATCAAGGTCCGGTCCGACGGTCAAGAGACATCCAGAAGGTTTCACGAAGCAGTCCAGAAACAATAGCATGCAAAAACAACAGTTGCTTCCTGCACTGATTTAGCATAGGAGCCAAACCTATATGGGGCCGTAGTGATTAGTCATCGCTTCCAGCTGCACTCCCTGGCTGATTCCCTTCAACACTTACATCCTGGTCTCAGCTAAGCCCTCAACTGAACCACCACAACCTGGGGCAAGGCAAGTTTTGCACCCCCTAACCCATGGACCGTGAGCATGGCAACCTTCCGGGCTGGTCTGTCCCCCTTTTCCCTCCCAAACACATCCACCACTCTCCCCTTCCAATCCACCTCCACCCCATGTCCTTTGCAGAACACACTTGGACGCTCACTGAGCACTAGGTGAGGCTGCCCCATACCCTTTGTTCTGGCACTTTGACTCCTCCCTGCCTGAAGCAGGTTTGTGCAGAGGGGAGAGGAGGAGGCCAAAAAGTAAGCCTTGGCAGCTCCTCCGGCCCCTTGCCTGCCTGCTGGTGCTTCCTCCGCTCCTTCCCTAAAGTTGGGAGGCACCTGAAGCCCAAGAAAGGAGACATGAATTTGCTTTTGGGAGCTGCTGCCACCCCTTTGCAACCCCTCCAGCAGCCGTCCTCCAGTGCCAGGAAGCGAGGAATGACCAAGGTGCACTCCAGGCTCAGAGCCCCCCCCCTTTGTCCAGCAGTTTTTTTCTTTTGACATTTTATGCCCCTAAGAATTTTGCACCCAAGGCGACCACCTGTCTGGCCCTCTCCCATGCTGTGCCACGGGGGAGGCCCTGCTTTTGGTTCACCTTCCCAAGCATCTCTGGTGTGAGGACATGAGAACCTTCTCAGTGGCTCCTCCCAGGCTTTGGAAGATGCTGTCCTGAGCAGCCAGGTTGGCCCCCTCCCTCTTGTCCTTTCACTGTCAGGCAAAGATCTTCCTTTTCAGGCTGGCTTTTAAGCTCAGGAATGCTGTATTTATTAAACTTAAGAGATTTTAAAATGTTTGAAACAAAATTTTAATCTTGGTTTTTAATCTTAATATATGTTTAATTGTTTTTACTATGATATTTATATAGAATTTTTAAAACTGTTGTTTATTTCTTTAGTTTTTGTGAACTCCCTTGAGTCCTCTATGTGGAGAAAGGCAGCATATAAATAATATGAACAAACAAACAAACAAACAAACAAATGTCATCCAAAAAAATAATTTTTTTCAAAGTTCTCAGCCAGCCAGCCAGCCAGCCAGCCTAATCATCAGAGGCAGCATGCTCAATGCACAATAATGCACAATTATGTCATTATTTGTCACTTCACAAATATCATTTCATATGAAGTGTAATCCTGTATGTTGGTGAGTATGTGACTAGGGTAATGCCCATTTTAAAATGTCAGCTGGCCCTCAAATTGCCTTTTGACTTATATATATATATATTTACATTCCCTCCCCCCACCATGAATGGAGTCTTCATGGGGAGCCTGAAACACACAAATACCATCAATATTGAGTCAACATATCATGAAAAGGGCATACAGTGGCTTAGTTCTGATCTCAGCGTCCTTTATTCAGATTCAGAGTGGGTCAGGAGGCCTCTGCACACCCCTAAATTAAATGAAAGACTGGCTATATGTGTAGATGTTTCTTGAATGAACATATGGAATTGGAGCGGCAGTGCAAAGAACAGAAGGGTTTTAATTTTCTCCTCCTGCTCTATGATAGAGTTAGCCCTTGGGTGGAGAAACATATAGGCAAGATAAGTACCTTTATGTTTACCCAGATCATGGAATGTTTTGCATTACTCATTACTCCTCTGCAGCCAGGTTGCTGTTACCGTTATCATTGTTCTGACTGCCCAATAGGTTGCATTGCACATTGCTCAAACGGTACATACTGTTTAGCAGCAGTAGAGACAAATTAAGAGAAATGCTCCTTGATTCCTCCAGTGGCCAGGTCGAATATTAGATCTTAGAAATATGTATCAAATGGAAAAGACAAACCCAATTAATATTTCTCGTATTGCTTAGGATTGGTGACAGAAGGATTTTCTGTAGCTTTTTTATTTTTTTATTTTTTGCAAATAGAAAAAGCTATCGGATGGTCATAGATCTTTTGCATCACACTTATTAAAGCAAACAAAAATCCAGTCTAATGTCATTTTCACATAAGGGGCTTAAATTATCTTCTTAATTTGAATCATAGAATCATTTAATTGGAAGGGGCGTAGAAGGCCATTGAGTTCTACCCCCTGATCAATGCAGGAATACAAATCAAAGGATATCTGTCAGGTGGTTGTCTAAATTTCTCTTGAATGTCTCCAGTGTTGCAGGATTCACCACCTCCCAAGGTAGTTGGTTCCATTGCTGTACGGCTCTAACAGTTAGGAAGACATTCAACTGAAATCTGGCTTTCTGTAACTTGAGCTCACTGTTGTGTGTCCTGCACTCTGGGTTCACTGAGAACAGATCCTGCCCCTCCTCTGTATGACAGCCTCTCAAGTAATTGAAAAGTGCTATCAGATCTCCCCTCAGTCTTCTTTTCTCGAGGCTAAACATGCCCAATTCTTTCAGCCTTTCTTCCTAGGGCTTGGTTTCCAGCCCACTGATCATCCTTGTCGCCCTCCTCCGAACTTGTTCGAATTTGTCAGCATCTTTCTTGAAGTGCAGTGTCCAGAATTGGACACAGTACTCAAGATGAAGCCTAACCAGTGCCAATAGAGGGGAATGAGTATCTTGTGGGATTTGGAGACTATACTTCTACTAATGCAGCCTAAAATAGTATTTGCCTTCTTTTTGTAGCCACATTACACTGTTGGCTCATATTCAGCTTGTGATCTACAATGATTACACAAGAACATAAGAAGAGCCCTGCTGGATCAGGCCAAGGGTCCATCTAGTCCAGCTTCCTGTATCTCACAGTGGCCCCACCACATGTCTCTGGGAGCACATGAGACAGCTAGATACCTGTTTCCTGATACCCCTCCCCTGCATCTGGCATTTTGAAGTACCTTCCTTTTAAGCCTGGAGATTATACATCCCCATCATGGCTTGTAACCTGCGATGGACTTTTCCTCCAGAAATCTGTCCAATCCCCTTTTAAAGGCATCTAGACCAGATGCCATCACCACATCCTGTGGCAAGGAGTTCCACAGATTAACAACATGCTGGGTAAAGAAATGTTTTCTTTTGTCTGTTCTCACTCTCCCAACACTCAATTGGAGTGGATGTCCCCTGGTTCTGGTATTGCATGAGAGGGAAAAGCGCTTCGCTCTATCAACTTTATCCATCCCCTGCATAAACTCCAAGATCCTTCTCACTCGTAGTATAGCTGAGCCAGGTATCCTCCATCTTGTAACTGTATGTTTGGTTACTTTTTCCTGGATGCAATACTTTGTACTTATCCCTGTTGAATTTCATTCTGTTGTTTTCAGCCCAGTGCTCCAGCCTATCTAGATAATTTTGAATTGTGTTTCTGTTTGCCAGGGTATTAGCTATTTCACCCTATTTTGTGTCATCTGCAAATATGATTAGCATTCCTTGCACCCCCTGATCCAGTTAATAAAAATGCTGAAGAGCACTGGGCCCAGAACTGAGCCTTGGTGTACCCCACTTGTTACCGCCTCCCAGTTTGAGAAGGAGTCATTAATCATCACCCTCTGAGTATGATTCTATAGCCAACTGTATATCCAATTGACAGCCCACACCTAGTTAGTTTGCTAATCAGAATATCATGGGGCACTTTCTCAAAAGCTTTGCTGAAGTCAAGATATACAATGTCTACAGCATTCCCTTTATCTATCAGGGAGGTTACCTGATCAAAAAAATGACATCAGATTGGTCTGGCAGGATTTGTTCTTGACAATGTTACTGCATTGTTTTCTAGATGCTTGCATTCTTAATTTGGTCTGTGATGAGAACATACATTCTACACTGGCAAGAATGAACATCTGCCTTTTCTTCAGCATTCAGTTCTACATTAACAGCTGTCCCACATGCCACAGTATGAGAGAGACTCAGCACTATTTTTGTCATCTTGTGTGAAAATGCTAGGCACATTCAGTTTAAAGTGGCTTCTGTTCCACTGGAATTGACTGAGACAAAACTATTTAAATCCATGTCCTTCACCTTAACTGTATTGCAGATCAAGATGTTATTGAGTCCCATTGGAACACACAGAGTTTTTTTTCATGAGGAAATGGGTCATCAAGCTTCTCGCATACATTTATGGCAAACTCCTTAGACTGAGCGTTGGCTCCCAGGTCAGTGAATATACTGACAGATGACATGCTGTTATCAGCTGTTTCAATTAATTAAATTATACATTATGCTTATAAGGATGATATACAGAGACATTCCAGATTAAGCATCTCAATTAAGTCTTTAATTTACATTTAATAAGTGAATTATTATATGTTAATAAAAGATCAATTAGTTGTTAAAAAGAGCATTGATCCAGGTACAATAAGCATGTCAAGGAGACATCCAGTTGACTTTGAAATAACTGGAGATTGTATGCATAGAGCTTGTACAATTAAATTCTTAAGAGTAATCAAACTGCAATAAACTCTTCGCTCATGTATTTGTGAAAGACTGAATCTTCTTATTATATATGCCATTGTATTTCTAGAATCATGTTAAAAAGATATGTCCTTGTCTTATAATTCGTCCATAAAAACACTGTGTGTCCATGTGCATAAATACGTACTTATGATACAGTGATTAGTTTAGATAGGGACCAGTTCAATTTATAAATCAGCATTGTGAGTTATAGCAATGTACATCTCAGGTAAATTAACTGAACTTCTTTATTAAATATAATATTTCTACGCCACTCTCTAAAGCTCAAAATGGCCTGTTTCACATTAGAAATGCAATTTAGAAAAAAAATATTATAAAGCTAGAAATACCGTATTGCAACAGCAATAGAAAGCTATGACTTTTAGCTAAAGGCTGGCCAGAGCAGATACATATTATATCACACACACACGAGATCCCAAAAGCTCAAGTTCTATCTGTCAGCATCTGAATCTGTATTAAAGACAAAACAGACAATAACCAAAATCCAGTAGCAAGCATAATTTACGCTGTGGAAGGTTCATGACATCACCAGCTGCAGTGTTTTTTCAGAAATTAAAACATTCTGGTCCCCCACCCCAAAGGTCCCCAGACCCCTTGGAATCCCTTTCATTGTGGTGAAGCAATGGGTGGGTGGGAGGCTGAAGGATTGGTGTGGGTAATCTTTAATTTCTGAAAATTGTTGCTGGAGGGATTTGTAGATTTAATTTGCTGAGTAGTGTACTAAGGAAAGACAGCCCTTAAATTATGAGTGTGCCAGCATATGCGAGGCCTTAAAGACTAAAGGCTTTAAAGATTAAAACTAGCATGTGAACTGGCAAGCTGGTAACAAATGCAGGTAGCCCAGATAGGTTGAATATACTCCTGTTTCTCAGTATCTGTCAAGAGATATGTAGCAGCATCCTGTACAAGCTGAAGTTTTTGAGACATATTCAAGGACAGTCCCATGTAGACTGTGTTGCAGTAATCAAGTCTGGAAGATAAATAAACATAGACTGTATAGCAAAGTATGACTGTTCTAAAAGGCAAAATACTTTACTAGCCAAGATGGAAAAAGGAACTTCAGCAACCATTGCTGCCTGCTTTTAAAGAGTACCAGGTCTAGAAATACTCCTGGGCTCCTCACCTGATCAGATGCAACCACTGAGAACCCTGTCAACCACAAGTAAGCAAATCCTCTTCGAATGAGAGCTTGGAAAGGTTAATTGTCAGGAGGACAACTCCTAGAATCTGGTAGCCAGCATAACCACTGGCCATGTTGGCTCAGTAATTCTGGGAATTGTAGTCTAAAAAGTAACCTTTCTAAGGGTTGCTTTAGACTACTGACATCTCCTCATCAGCATCACCTTCATCTTGTGTGAATTCTGCATCTTCTACAAATTCTGCCCAGCTTGAATCTTCCATGACACAACCCTGGGAGCCTACGGTATCAAAATAAACCTTTTATTTACAAATGAACATGAATTGAGTAGATCATGTTCCAATAGAGAAATACAGAAAGGCAGCATTAGTCCCAAAGCAACCACAACATCACAAAAATAATTCTGCCAATCAGCTACAATCAAGATTGCCTTCTCTTTGTCACATTCAATCAGGTCTTTCCACCCCATATTTAGGACCTCACTGGGCTGGATGCTGATTCCAGATCTAGAAGCAGTGTACCCTAAAAGGAAAAGAATGTCTGTTTATTCTAACACAAGTTTGTGTTAACCCTCATTTGCCTTGGTTTATCTTCCTTTTGTTTTGTAACTGGTCAAATAGAAGATAGCATGGCTTTGTCTGTCTGATGAGTCAGGCATGTAGCACTGAAAGGTTTGCCTGCTTGGAAGGATAACTTTGTAAAATGAGGAAACATTCATTTGCCTTAATGTGTGATCTGACTCTAAGGGAAAAATAACTGAGTATCTGTCGTTCAAGGCTTAAAGGGACATTTTTAATAACAGGACAACAGAGCTGAGAATCATACCAAATCAGAACCAAGTACTCATGGAATTGTTGCAATCATAATTATTTGCTTCAGTTTGGAAGTTTAATAAATGCCGAAACATTTCCTTCTTTTTAGTTCCATCTTGTTAATGATTTATTTTACCATGCAGATATCCAGAGGAAGTGATTTAATTATATTCCTTTCTGCCTGGTTACAGAGTGGTTTGCTAGAGTATCTTTTCCTCTTCCTTCCTTTCTCCCATCCCTGACAAGAATTTGTGGGATAGCCATTAATCCATTGCTATCAAAAGGATAACAGGGTGATTTAAAGAGCGAGTGAAGTAGTTATGGAACAGTAGTGACATAGTTATTACAGCTGGAGTAATTTTGCAAGGTAAATATCTTGGAATATACAGGTACTTGCTGACACATCCTTCAATATATGCATATATACAGATAGGCCACTGGAAGTGTGTTTCACCTTTATCATTTAATTTTCAGGAAACCAGGAAGATGAAAATCACATGAGAATGTAACTACTCCGTTGCATAGAATTTAGGTGGAAAAATCAGAATCTGAATGACGTCATTCTACAGAGCATTCCTTCCAGCAAAGGAGAAGCAGATTTCAGGTACTAAACTCTAACATTCAAATGATGGATTTAAAGGAAACAGGAGCAGGAAGAGATGATTAGAATAGACTACAAGATTTTTTTTTTGTCTCACAGCTCTCAGTTTCTAATATCTTTCCACCGGGTTTGGCACATACTGTATTCTGTGAGAAATTAAAACACTCCTTCTAAGTACACACCAGGCAATAACAATGGCAGAGTTAAGAAGGTTAACAGACTTAGCTGTCCCAGCATCATGTCACCAAGTTGAAATGAGCGAGTAACACTGATAATATGAGAAAGTGTGGGGGGAGAGAATAATAAAGCCACAAGAGGAAAACTGCCAAAAGATTGAAAGAGAAAAGGAGAAAGCCTTTCTATTTGTTGTTTCATTAGGGCGAATCAGATTTTTATAGTCCGTAAAAGAGGCTAAAATATAATCTCCTTTTGTGTAATGTGTGTGTTTAAGAAAATGTATCATCAGCAGTTCTGCTAAAGACTGCAATAGCATTAAAAAAAAGATCAGCAGGGATATTTATGAGAAGCTGTATGGGAAAGGCGACAGTTCTTACTCATTGCATTGGGACCTCTTCTCTGAAATTATATTGATAGATAGATATTTTATTACATTGTACTAATACTAGTGAACCATCTAAGGTCACTGTCTCATGTCCTATTGTGCTATGACAATCTATGCTAAATTCTTCATTTGCATCAAGTTAGGCCATTTCAGCTCATCAAGACAGGATTTCCAAACCCTTTGACGATCCATGCCTCCAGAAGAGAAGATGATAAGGTGTACTATTTTCCCCCCATCAAAGTCTCCCTCATGTGCACAAGACACACAGAGTAACCATAGAATGACTGACTGATTGTTAAAAAAAGATGCAAGCAACTCATCTGATGCCTCTAATTCTCAGGAGTCCATGCAGCAAAGCAGCAGCCATCACCAGTTTGTGCAATTTGTTTTATTTGGCGTTAAAGCCTTGTTAGAGGCTGTCCCCATCTTTGTTGTCTTTCTACAAGCAGATGAAGACTTTCCTTTTCAGGCAGGCTTTCCTTTAAATGACTAGTTGACCAAGGGGATTTTTAAAAAGAGATTATTCTATTCTGTTTTTAATATTGTTCTTATTTGTGTGTTTTTAATATGATATCTGTTGAATGCTTTTTCAAACATTGTAATAATTTATTATTTAAATTTTAACTTTTTTTTTAATACTGTAAGCCACCTTATATCTATTAGGAAAAAGGTGATGTAATATTTTATAATTGTATTTTATTTATTTTATAATTTTATATGTTGTTATAATATATAACATATTTTAAATAAATCAATAATAAATCAATAATATTAGACATATTTGCTTAATTTGCACAAAAGCTTCTAGTCCTTGTTCACTTGTTGAGAGTGTTGCAAAGTACTTTACCATCTCAATAATTTTGCACTTTCTTGTTCTAGCACAAGCAGGATGAGATAAGCGAGGATTTACATCCTGGGTACTACCACAATGAAGTCGGCTTTTAAACTGTAGATATTTTTCATCAGGTCATGATCTTTTCTGAAGCAGGAACAAATGCAGGCTGCTGGTGGTAATTTGTGCATCCAGGCACTATGCTATTACAGTAGGACCCCCATATATGCTGGATCAGGACCTACAGTTTTGCTTAACTGCAGGTGACTTGTCAACTCTCAGCGTATTAGAGATTTATTCCTTTGGTCCAGGCCAGGTTTTCAGAATGCCTGGACCAGGTGGGAGGCGAGGAAGAACTCCCTGCTAAACCCAGCAGGGGATGGGATTCTCCTTGTTCCTTCACTCTCCGTCAGGGTCTCTGGACACAGGTTGTGCTGACTAAAATGGCTGCAGTTGCACCAGCAACTGGAGATATTGGGTCAAAAGGGTCAGCGGCAGCAGCTCTGGGGAGGGGTCTGTGCCCCCTGTCCTTCTGGCATGGAACTCCAATGTGCGGGAAAGGAGGAGGAGGAAGAGAAGGACCAATCCAGCTCTCACACTTCCCCTGCTTCCATTATCTGCTCCCCTCCCCTCTCCATCCATTCTCCACCTCCCCCAGCTGATCTAGACTGGCTGCAACCCCCCCCCCCCCCCGATTTTAGATAGGAGTGTGTGTGCATGCAAAAACGCGAGTCTTTTCATTTTTTGGGCTCAGGGGCAAAAAAAGGTGTTGCTGCCACTGCCTGGTTTGAAAAAGGTGTGTCTGCCTAGCTAAGCTGGTGGCAGGGCTTGCTGGAGCAGCTGAACTTGAAGAAGGTGGGAGGTGCTTTCTTTCCTTAAATAATTATTGTTAAACATGCCTGTATCTTTAAGAGGAAATAAAAACTGAGGTTAGTTTTCTGTGGAATGGACACTCTTTGGAAAACCCAGCTTTGCCTCTGGATGATATATGAAACGACTGTCCTAAATAACAAGAGGTACCTTCGAGTTTACAGCCACGGTGGATTGCAGTGATCTCAGTGCCAAGCTATTTTGTTGTAATTTACATTTTATTAATGTTAGTACATATTTTCTAAGCTGTAAATTAGTTTTAAACTACTTATCATATGCATTTTTAATCTCCATTTAATTCTCTGTCATTCTTCCTCCCTCTTCAACACAGCTGCTGCAATTTCAAATCATTTGTGAAAGTTCCTCCCAATTAGAAACTATGGATTTTTATTCACCCAGCTGCCATTCATACCACCCATATACATAGAAACATGAGATGAACTGTGCAAATCAAAGGTCCACTGAGTCTTGTGTTCCATTTGGATGGTGGTCGGTCAAAGGCTCATGGGAAGCCACCAGCTGGACAAGAGTGCCATTGCATCTTTAATTTTTCTCATATTGCTTCTGATACTGGAGGTGATATATACCCATCTTGACTCCTGGTCCTTCATTGCCCCAAATCCACTTTTAAAGTGGTTCAGATTGGTAGCTATCACTATCAGTGGCGTAGTGTGGGTGAGGCCATGGGGCGGTTGCCCTGGGTGCAAAATTCTTAGGGATGCAAAATTTCAGCCCTGCCACAAAGCCATCGGACGAGGTGGAGTGCACAGTGGGTGAGAAACTGCGCAAGTCTCTCTTCCCCTCTTCTGACTGCAGCTGCCTTGCTTGCTCCGTTTCTCCCTCTGGGCAGGCAGCGGGGATAGCGGCGGGGTTTGACAATGGCTGAGTGGACCCAGGGAGTGAAAAGGGCAGCCCAGGGAGTGAAGGATGGGCCAGAAGTGCCCCCCATCCCATCCCATCCTATATCTGTTCACAGTCAGCGTTCAATCCCAGCAGATTCTGGCAGCTGGCTCGAGGTTCACTCAACCTTCCATCCTTCTGAGGTTGATAAAATGAGTATCTGGACAGCTTGATGTGGGGGCGGGGAGGCAACGTGTAGCCTGCATAACTGAATTGTAAACTGCCCAGAGATTGCTTTAAGCACTATGGGGTGGTATATAAGCAGCATGTTTTTTTGCTTTTTTTGAACATTATAAAGCAGGCAGCCAAGCTTTTCCTGCTACCCACAAAATACATACTTCACAGAAAGCATGAGCAAACCCTGGCTATCTAACAACTATACCTACATGAAAAGTAAGTTTACATTTTAAAAAAAATGAATATGGAAACTTCTCAAGCTTACAGCTAAAACACTTAACATGGGAAGTGGCCCTTGATAAGCAAGTATCCTTTCATGTAGCAGAAGGTGTTTATTAATACAGACTAGTCTCTGCATTGCCAAGGAGGCATCTTAATTCATTAAAAACCACCGATGTCAACTGACAATTATTTTGTCACTTTTCCTTAGCACTCAAGGGAATGTTTCCACCTTGCAGTCATTCTCCTTTAGGGTATTTGTTGCTTGTCAGAAATATAATGAGTGTTTCAGGACACTAATTATGTTTCTAATCCAGGCAAACACCCCTGTACTTTGTTGGGGAAATGTTTATGGTTTATTAGTTCTACAATGCAAATACGATACAAAATCATGCAAGTGCTGAAACAATTGAATAATCAACTGTATAGAGAAAAAAGCTCAAAGCAGCAGCTTTAGAGAATGTTTGCTCAGTAAACATTACTGTCTTAGTAAACTGTATTGTCTTTTCAGCTGACATTAATGAATCAGTCAATGTCTCATTTGGATGATAACGAACTTTGTAGAGTGAAAGCAGGGAGCTCCCTGGGAAGTTTCTGGAAGTCCAGAGGTGGAGCTGAGGGACTGCACTCAAGTGTCCAAATGGTATTATATTCATTCTGACCTTTGAACCATCTGCATATGTAGTGGATGCCAGGGTATTGTGGGTAAATTCCAAGTCACTGTCCATATATCTTTGATAAGGCAACATTTGCAAGGCTGATTCCCAATAGGGATGTGTGCTACCACCAATATTCAGATTCAGCATTTGGATTCAGAATTTGGAATTTTAAAAATTCATAATTTCCAGATATTCGGAACTCTGTTACGATCAATATGATTTCTTTAATTTTTTTTAAATTTCCAAAACAAAAACAAATACGAAAATACAAAATACTTACTAAAACAATCTAAACCACAGTGCTCCCCCATACCCACGGGACCCTTTGGAACAATACT
This sequence comes from Intellagama lesueurii, assembly GCA_037013535.1. NCBI lineage: Eukaryota > Metazoa > Chordata > Lepidosauria > Squamata > Agamidae > Intellagama > Intellagama lesueurii. The sequence goes on from JBAJHW010000003.1 coordinate 221,657,156, forward strand.
TTTAATACGAAGCTCCTTTCCAAAATGTATTGATTGTTGTTTAGAGGCTTTCCCCTTCCCTTTCACTAATCCAAATTCAACAAATCTACCCCAAATAGCATAAAAAAATATTTGAACTTATTTCCCCTCTTTTCATCTTAAGTTCAGTAGTCAATTTATCATTTAATGCAATGTCCCATACTTCATTATACCAATCTTCTAATTTAATATATGATTTCATCCTTTAAAAAAATACAAATAGGCAAAACATTTTTAAAGGATTTCCCTCTGCCTTCTGACACCTTCCCAGTGACTGTGCTAAACAAAAAGAGTGCACACCAACAGCCAGCAGTGCTTAGGTGTTAGAAAATGACTGTCATGGGCGTGTTGAACCCTAAACAGTGAAAATGCCCTCAAGAAATGCCAGCACCACTGGGGAAGCAGAGGAGGGATCGCACTGTCGAGTGGGCAAACACCCTGGGCAGCACTGGCAGGTAGAATGGAGTGGCAGATTGCTGAGTGGGGACTATGGCAACAGCATGGGGCACAGCACAGTTGAGTGAGTGAATGAAATCCTGGAGTAGCCATTGGAAGAATGAAAGAGACAGAAGGATGGGATGAGGCAGCAGACTGAAGCACGACTCCTCTCTTATTTAAAGGGGACTTCAGGGAAGCCCAGCAATGGTAAGTTGACCTTAAGGAAACAAAGTTTTTCTACAGATCCAGGTTCCAGGCATGATCAGTGTGGACTGACGATGTCCCTTTACCTGAAAGGAAACTCTCTCACTGGGCACACTAGTTGGTGTGCAAGACAGCTGTCCCACTGCCACCTTGGCCAGACTTTCTCAAACAGACTCCCTCTCAGCCCAGGAAGATAAGGGACTGGTCTCATTTGGCTTGCAGGGCTTCTGCGTGTATGCATCTATGCCCTTCTTTTTTGAGGGTGGCTCTGGAGGACAAGCCCCTGCCCTGCCTGTCAAAACAGTGTCCCAGAAAGCTTGCTCTACTGTTGTGAGGATGATAGACTTGATCTTTAGAATACAACTGCTGCTACTGCTGTTTGAGGTGCTATGAACATTGCTAGTTTATTCCTGATCAATTTGACCCTTCAGTGCTAGCTGGACCTTCTTCACTAGCTGTTGCTGCTGCATGCGATGGAAAGTTGGCTGGCACTGTCCCACTTTTTTCTGCTGCTTAATATCCATTGCTCACTGTTTAATTTGGGGGTCCAACAGGGCTGCTAGAATGTACTCCACCTTCTTCCACAAGGAGGCCAACCTGTAGTGAAGCAGGTCCTTTAGCTTGCTGGGCAGGGCAACCATTTCAAGCCAGAATAAATGCTGCTCTCCCTCTATGGAATTCTCCCATCCGTCTAGTCTGTCCACTCCTTATGCCCTCCATCATGTCAATAAGTCCTGGAACATTGGGATCACCTGACTAAGGATGGCTGTCTCACCACTCAGCACCTGTACTGCACTCTCACCGCTTCAGAGGACATAGACCATTTGATCCAAAATGTTCCACTCTTCTCAGCCCAGAGGAGCAGTCACACAAATGGAAATCTCCTGTGTTGGAGAGGTAGCCCAGGTACTGCTCACGCTTGAGCACTTTTTTGCAGTGCATGCACTCAGCCATGCAAACATCTGTTGCTCTGTTGAAAAAGTTTCCCGATTTGTGATTTCTTGGGAGCTCCAGTTTATGACTGCATATACCTAATAGAGATTGCTACGTTGTCATCACTACTAGTTCTGGTAGCTGGTGGGGCAAGTGGAGCTGGGGGGTCAGGGATAATTTCAGTGTCATATGCTTTGAAAGAGCACCCACCTGAGTCCCCTCAGTCTCCTTCTCCCCATCAGATGTGTTATGTACTTGAAGAGGAGTTCCCACAAACCAAAATGCTGCTTTGCACCGGAGAGGTTTGGTGGGCATAAGGGCTGGGGATAAACCGTTCCTTGAATATGATGGAGCTGCATGGTATGGAAATAGAAGGCAGTGTCTGGTGCTCTTCATGAATCTCTTTCTCAACCACAAAATCAGCAGCACTCATGCTGCCCATGCTGGCAGTAGCAGACTGAGTGCTGATGCCATCCTTGTCCTTCTCTGGAACATTGGCTTTTTGGGAGAAAAGCACCTTCTTTACCATCTTTTTTGGCCACTTACCCTGGCTGCCCTGGCTGGAATGCACAAAGATGTTACAGTGCCTACTTCTTTTACTACACCTACATTTCGTACTCTACCCAAAGAAGAATAGTATCTGATTCTGCTACAGAACACATACCCTTCCAATGAAAATCACATGCACACAAACTGACACAAAATCTATAAATCTGTATATATATCAAAATCTTGTTTCCCTGTCTGATACAAATCAAAGGGGCCTAAACCTAATAGAATCGTTCCCTGCTGATTTATAATGTATTAATCGATCTACTAATCCTAAATCTTATTCCTAACTATATTAAGTCAACAATATACAATGAGATGCAGAGAATGTAAATATAAGTTGAGGATTCAGAAAATGACACAGAGAAAACTGTGGCAGTGCAGGCTTGCATTAGTGCATAGCCTAAAGCAAATGCTCAGGGGATTTATAAGCAGCTATGTCCAACTTGCAAGTGGAAAGAATCAATGTGGAAAAAAAAACTTTCTAGTGTCTGTGCCTGTTTCTTCATTTAATTGGTGCAGACAGACATTATTTACAAGTTTTGCTCTCACTCCAGCCCCCTTTCCTTGAGAAACCCATGGCACCCCTAATCAGGAGATACTGAATTCTCTGTCCCCACTGCCCTTGGTGCCAGAGTGTCTTTTAGTTTCATTTCTCAAGAAATCACTCCAAGATGCCTAAGAAATAGGTTTCCCTTTTACGTCTTCCTCTAGCAAGTGGAAACTCAAGCTAAGTGAATTTTTGGAATTATTATTATAGATATTTGGAACTATCAATTTTGGATTCAAATATATTTGGAACTAGCAAAATATGGCATTATTTAATGAATTCCAAATATTTTCAAATCTGAATGTAAATCCCTAATTCCCAGTTTATTGCAAAGCTCTTACGGACAGCTGCCCCCATATTTAAAGTAGGATTCATTTTACCCTCACAGTACTATGACAAACACAGGGGCTTTTGCCACATAGAATTAATAGGAATTCAAGGCTTGGAGAATTTATGGGGAATTCCATACAGTTGCTTTTGGGAAATGCCAAACTTTAGCTAGTAGAATAAGTAGTCACAGTAGCATTTCCAAGAGGTTGGAAGTAATTTGTTAGAAATAACACCTTGCTTGTAATTGATTTACTTCAACAATAACTGAGATATAACCACATTACAATACAATTGTAACTCATAAAGGACAGCTTTCCTCCTTTTGTAACTTCTCATTTATTTTTTATAGTTATAAGGTTGTGGCCTTATTAAATGGTATAGAAAGAATATCACATAATTCAAACACTGACTCATACTGTGCCTTGTACTCTGTTGTGGGTGTTGCAGCAACAGTCCTATTCAGACATTCACAAAGTGACAACTTGAGTCGATTGAGTTCTAGCCACACCTCCTGCCTCTGAGGGAGAGGGACTGTCTGAAATGTTCTGCTACACAGGGAGTTTCTCCACATGTTTCGGGATCCTGAAAAATAGTTTCTGATTGTGTGAAGAGACTGCATCTGTAGTAGAGTGTCTCTCTTTTAGTTTAGCCTTCATGTGGAGACAAAGGAAGGAACTAATAATATCCATGTTTTTAAAGAAAGAATGATTTTTGTTACTTTCAGGAAACAGGAAATTAAGCAATCACTTAAAAATATGGTAAGGAGAACTAACCACTTTGGTGGACTTTGAAATGATAACTGTTAGTACAAAACATCATTTTCTAAAAACAGTGTTTCAGACTCTGGAATTTTCTGCAAACTGAGAGGGATTTTTTTTACGTCTAGAAAGTTTTTATAGGACTACGAGGCTATAAATAAATATACGATAGTTGATACTTTTGTAGAAAATACTGAAGATATATTTATTTCAGCATAGTTGGGCAGGTGTAATTGGACAAGCAGAAATGTCTATATGTGCCTTGTGTAAGCAAGTTACAGTTAACATTTTGGGAAAACAAGAGTCAATTAAAAAATTAGATTGTGCTCTGAAACTCTTGTCCAACTCAAAATCCAACTAAGTGGTCTTAAAAAAACCCACAGATGCAATGAAATTAATTTTTGAATTTGCTCACCCATTACTTCATTTTAGTTTGGTATTTTTGTTTTGTGTTTTAGAATGGTTGTCACTGGCTTTGAGCTTAAGGGATGGGTTGGATAGAAATTTTAAAAAAATAAAAAGAGGCAAAGTAGGGATTTAATGAAAAAAGGAACTATTTGATGAGTGGCTAATGCCCTAAGTGGATCCCTCTGAGGACACATCATTACTATCCCATATTAACTGACACAAATCTCCATTTTGTTAAGAATTAAAGTTGCCATATAGATTAGTTTTCAAAACTCAAACCCACAAACATAAGGAAGAGCAAGCTAAGCCAGCAAATATGACTTGTACATTACACTCGTCACTGAAATGATAGCTGGTGTGTTGGTAGAGCCTCACCCAAACATAACACTTTATGGAGCTCCACCTATACATACAAAACTCCCACATCTTCTAGAAAAATATTAATTCTGTTGATAGCTGAAAAAGGAGGGCTAATCAGGGATTATGACTAATGTTTTATCTTTAGTTCACCTCCCAAATGCTACTAGCAAATCACCACAGAGAATTAACATAGAGGACAAAGGGAAGATCCACATTTGGCTGAAATGTCTTTAAAGAGTTTATATTTTTCTTAAAAGTACAAGAGGAAGGGACATACAACTTGGAAAAGGTACTTTTTGGACTATAGTTCCCAGAATTCCCCAGTCAGCATGAAAAACAAAAGTAACTTTTCTAAGCTCTCAGGAGAATTTTTTTTTCTTTTCAAAAAGAATATAAGAATCTGCCTTGTATGAAGTTAGGCTAATTCACCACTGAAGTGCCCTACAGTATGGCACTTACTCTTCAAGGATATTTTCCTGAGATGTACCACTTTCCTAAAGAAAGACTAGAGAATTAGCCATGCTGAAATACTCTTTGGGGTCCATATCACCGAAACTTGCCATTCTACGTGGCAATGAACCTTTTCACGTGGCAATGAAGCTTGAGAATTTTTTTAAAAATAGAAACTGCTGCAGTTCCCACGACAGCCACTAGGGGCTGCTGCTGCATTTGTGGAATGAGCCACTGCTCATGTTCTTTTCAGGTGCATTTCTTTCAAAGAGGCTTCTCCTGGACAGGTGACTGAGCAGAAGCAGAAGACTAGCCGAGGAGCTGTTCTCTCACACTTTCCATCAGAGTCAAAGGGAGGATCTATCGGCAGAGCAATTAGGTTTTCCTATTAAGGGCTTGTTATACACTTGTGTGAGGCAGGAGTCTAATCTTCTAGTTGCGAAAAAATGTGGGGTCTGAATCAATCCAACCAACTAACCCAACCCACCAGAACATCCCTGGTAGGAGGCTGAGAGGGAAGGTTCTCTAAGGATAGGTGTATGGCCATCAGAGATGAAGAACTGAACAGAGAAAGGAAAGGGAAAGAAATGTGGAGTTGCTCACCATGCCTAGAGAAAATGGGCACCAGATGAGAGGGAAAATAACGTTGGTGAGCCAAAACTAGAAATAGTGTGGGAAATCTGTCCTTAGAACTCTCCATTTATTTCTTTTGTTAAAAAGAGGAAGTGATTTGGATCCAAGGTGTGGTGCTGGGGAATGAGGGAAGCAGGCGAAGACCTTTCCCTTCAGGCAAGCTTTCCCTCAGTGACTGGCTACCTGAGTGGGATTGTTAAAAAGACTGTTGTACCTTACTACTTTGAATGTGTTGTTGATGCTGCTTTAGTTTACTGTCTTTTAGGCTACAGTCACACCTGCAAAATGTTTCTGAGTTACTCCTTGTGAGTTTCAACCCCTTTTTTTGGGTTCAGATGACGCCCGGCCATTAGCGATTCTTTTGTTCTCTTTGTGCTGTCTCTGCATCAAATCTAGCCGGTTGGGAGGCTACTACTATATTTGTTCCGCGTTTCATTGTGCAGTACAACCAACATTCCATGGAGTGTGTACTACAAAACCTATTCATTTCCTTTACATCTGGTGTGTGGTCCCACTTCCCTCACCAACTGTTGTTTCACTCCCTTAATTAAAAAAAAAATTTCAGACAGGAATGTCAGCACGTTGGTATGCTTCTGTCAAGAGGACTGTAGGTTTTCCACCATTGAGGGTAACACAGTGCAGAAACAGGAAAAAATGGCCCAGATCAGTATGTGCCCAGCAAGGGTGTTTTGCTGACACACTGATGTACCTGCACAAAGTGTTTTTTACAAAAAAAAAAAAAAAAGGGGGAAGTGGGGGGCAGAGAAGCACACAAAAAGAAGAAGGTATATGCCCAGCTGCAGGGGTGTAGACGAACACACCACATCTAATTTAACTAAAAAATGTGGAATGATAAAAAAAATGTATGAACCACTATCACAGGTTATATGTCATGTGACGCAATGCACGACTCTACAGGAAATAGAAATTGACTTTTGCGATAGCCCATGATTAGAGCTGAAAGCATATACTGTATGTGTTGAAGAAACATGACCAAGGTGGACTTTTGTGCTTGAGAATTGAGAGAAGGGAACCCTATGTCTAAGTCTTGAAGATGAAGACAAAACAAAACAAGCTTATTTGCAAATTATGTAATGTGAAAAAAAACTCCTGTGGTGGACTCAGATGTTTTTAGTAGTGATGGAATCTGCTCTTCTAGTGACAGATTCTCTGTAATGTTTGCTTCTGCCTGCACTTTCCATCTTCCAGCAATTCTCTCTCGGACAATTTTTTCTTAGTATTTTCTATGATTGCATTAATATCCTGTGTCCCCACAGTTATATCACATCGATTGTTTGTACTACAAACATCTTGAAAACCAGAGGCAAAGCCTGAAGTCAACTTAATGCAGACCTACTGAAATGAATGGGATTTGCTAGTCACAACTAAATTATGTCCTGTTGGCTGAAATCCTGTTGGGCAGGTTCTGTCTGTGTAATGGGAATGACATCATCATCAGTGACAGATTGCTCTTGATTAAAGATTTCCATGTGACTTCATCATCACTTGATATGCTTGATAAGATATTTATTGTTTGATTTACTGTTTTGTTTATTTTTGTTCAGCTTTTAGATTGTTCACTGTCCAGAATAGTGCATTGCACTAATGGGGCAATATAGAAATGAAATAAATAAATAGTAAATAAATAAATAAATAAATATATAATTTTCATGTCAGCAGTGCATACCCTGCAATTGAAAAAGGAAGTCTTTAAATAGCAGCAGTCTAGCACAGATGATGATATTTAATTAATTTATTTATTTCATTTTTATACCACCTATCTGACTGAAGGCCACTCTCAGTAGTTTACAACAAATACAAAGAACATAATTAAAAGGCAAGAGACAAATAAAGATTACTGATATCAGACCTGTTGAGCAGGTGGAGCTGAGCAACAGGATTTCATGGGGTTTTCTGTTCTATTCTAGGTAGGACTAACACTGGATTTAGCCCTAATGTCATGCATTGATGAGAATCTAATTTTTTAGTCCAATAGTGTAACCATTCTTTCCTAGTTCATTATTTCATAAAATCTGAAAAACAAAACATTAAATGTAAAGAGGGCATTCAGCAGATTAGTTTTTACTAGTAGAGATGGGCATGAACCGCTGGTTTGGTGTGGTTCATTTACTGGCTGAACAGCTGATCTGTGGTTTAGTGCTCCACCCCCTCTGGCAGGCATCCACTTGGAGGCAGCACCTGGAGGAGGCAGGGGTGGGGTGCTGCCACTGAGTAGGCACCAACCAGAGGTGGCGGGGTGCTGACCTGCAGATCAGCTGTTTGGCCAGTAAATGAACCGTGCCAAATCGCCAAACCGGCAGTTTGTACCCATCTCTACATTTTTAGTTATTAGGTAGTAATTGGATGGCCAAGGTCAGTAGGAAGAAAAGAAATTAGGGTAGAGAAAAAAAGAAATATCTTTTTTGGAGATGGGCCAGAAAAAAAGAAGAGCAACAGTCTGCTAATATCTCATTGAAGGTGACAGGATGGACCATATATTTGTATGAGACACTAGCTACCTAAGAGTGGATGTAAAGGTATAAAATATTAGACTAAGACTGAGGATCCTTGAGATCTGATCTCCAATTAGCCATGAAGCTCCCTGTGTGATCATGGACCACTTTCACATTCCCAGCAAAACTACTTCACAGGACTGCTGTGATAATAAAGGTGAGGGAAGAGAACAGACGTGATGTATTCCTTGGGAGAAATCCTAAGTAAGTGGATTTAGGAATGCTGATTGAATGAACTATTCTATGGGCTGTTTTAAGTGTATTAGCATACCTGTGTTGAGTACTCCTTTACAAGGGAAGCATTTACATTGTTCTAATAAAGATTAGTGTATAAACTCAGCTTCATGTGCAATGCTGGCTGGGGCTTCTTGAAATTATCATCCAAAAAAGGTGATTTTTCCAACCTACATTACCTGCTTTTTGTGGGTGAAGAGAAATACATATGTACATTTGCACACAGAAATTCTGGAGGAACCATATACAGTGGTGCAACCCAATGGTGAGCAACATAAGAAAGAAGAGTTGAGTTAATTGGGTTGTATCCTGACATAGCCAAGCTTGAAACAGCTCCACTGTAATCAATGGGACTTAAATTACTTCATGATGTAAATCTCACTGATTCCAACAAGTATTCTCTAGGTATGGCAAAAATTTGCATCCAGCCCACTGTACTTATTAATTTTGAAAGATATATGACCATTCCAAGGAAATTAGACTGCTTAGCTGGATATTATTGCCCAAAATCTTGTTGTCTAACATAGTAAATTGCACTACAGTAGTCCCACTGAATCAATGGGGACTTAGCAAGTCAACTTATCCATAGGTTCCATTGATTCAAATGGGCCTACTCTAAGTGCAACTTATTATGCTAAAGTAAGTCACAGTTAGAGGAGACTGATTTGAATCAATGGCAGTTACAGAGGACTTGACTCACTAAGTCCCCATTGAATCAGTGGGGTTACTCTAGTGCAATTTACTATATTAAGCAACAGGACTCTGGCCATTGCGTCAAACTTAACTCTCATGTGGGGTAGTATGGGGCCTTCTGGAGTGTCAGAAAAAGGCAGAAACTTAGATTCCAGTATGAATCTCATACAATTTGGCTGCAGGATTTCTATTAACTGTAGTTATGTGTCAAAATCATCAAAATAAACTTGCTGCAGAATAATTATTGCAGTGACATTGGTTTCAGTGGTGCTACTCTAGAGCAAATAGACTGAGATTTGTGCTCTAATCTGCTAAATCAACAGCAAAGTTTATGCTGACTTGTATCAAGCCGTGGAACTGCATTTGTGAGGAGCAAGATAAATAAAGCGTGCCTGCGTATGATGTGCTAACCTGCAAGCAATGAAGACTATTTGTAACTGATCAGGGATTTATAAACTTCATTTAAGAGATCAATGCATGCTTAAGTTGCATTGGTGAAAAAGCCACCCTGGTTTAAAGAAGATGTGAAAGCAGTAATAAAAAATAAAAAATCAATATATAAAACTTGAAAAAGGAGGAGGTTAATGGCAGTGAGTATAAATCAGTGAAAAGGGGAGCTCACAGGAACCAGCAAAATATATCCAGCAAACAATGACTAGAAACAAAAAAAAGGCTTGACTATTTATTCTGTTCTAGGCAATATGTGTGTGGTTGTGTGATTTGGCTTTACCATAGAATACAGAGATAGTTGTTGAGCTAGTACAGTTTTCTTTAACCTGCTACCCTCCAGATTTGTTTAATACTACAGCTTCCATCAGAGGGACGTGGTGGTGCTGCGGGTTAAACCGCAGAAGTCTCTGTGCTGCAGGGTCAGAAGACCAGCAGTCATAAGATCGAATCCACGCAACGGAGTGAGCTCCCGTTGCTTTGTCCCAGCTCCTCGCCAACCTAGCAGTTCGAAAGCATGCAAATGCGAGTAGATAAATAGGTACCACCTCAGTGGGAAGGTAAATGGCGTTCCGTGTCTAGTCGCGCTGGCCACGTGACAACGGAAACTGTCTTCGGACAAACGCTGGCTCTACGGCTTGGAAACGGGGATGAGCACCGCCCCCTAGAGTCGGACACGACTGGACTAAATGTCAAGGGGAACCTTTACCTTACAGCTTCCATCATTCCCAACCACACTGGTCTTTGGTATGGTGACGATGATGGGAAATGTATGTAGTTCAGCCAACACGAAGGGCACCAGGTCAGAGGAGGCTGAGTTTACACTTCTGTTGGATGGGCAAAGTGGACTTTTTCTGTATCTCGCACTCAAACAGATTCCCAAATAGGCTCTTAGGAAACTACAGGACTACAATTTTTGCCTTTCATGGTGGTGATTAATACCATGCAGAATGCGGTTGTGTGAGTGTTATCAGCAACTGTTGGATATAGCTAGCTAAGTCACACCTTCACTCCCTCATGCTTTATGTATATTTTAGAAGCTTAATTACATGATTTAATTTTTGTTAGAGAACAATTTACCTCACAGAGTCATGGTAGTGATGATAAAACAGTATGGGCACCTGTCTGTTCAGTCTTAAGACAGTATGGGATATGTATATTTTCAAGGTACCTTTAGCTTGGGAGTATGTTCCAATGAAATCAACTACCATTGTTGAATTGTTGGAATGTATTTTGTATCAACTTACAAAATATATTTGTATAAAATTTGTTATTTTATACTCTGTGTGGGGCAGCACCATCTTAAATGCAAGCATTCCATCTCTCACTGGCATATGGATAGCAGACTGGTGTGCACACAACATGTAATGCTGGAAATATAAATAGAAATTACCATTCACTATAATGTTGCCCCCATAAGAGAAAATACAGCTGCCATTTCACTGATCTGCAGATTATTAGGAAAACATAGTCATTTGAATGTTTGGATTCAGGGTGTGATCATATGGGGAAATAGATTGCCATTTGGACTGCTTGTGGAGCAGTTTGGTGCCATCTATTTCTTGGCAAACATACGATGTACAGGGAAATGCATTCCAGTGTGACTACAATCCATGTCCAAGTTAGACTGGAGTCCAACTGTAGGCCTATCACCTTTTCATCCAGCTGTAGGGCTACTACTTTTGAGGGCCAGGCTGGAGCAATTCTCCGGCAGACAGAAGGGTCACTTTAAGAAAGTTCACTCCCATTGAAGTGACCCTTTCCAGTGCAAACAGGAATGTGCCTTGGCAGCCATTCATACCTTAATGTGGCCCATACTGTTTCCATTTTAGAAGCACTGGGTTTCATCTCCATTAATAAGAAGTTCCATGGATTCATTGGGTCTTTTCTAGTTAAGACTAGCAACGAGATTTAGGCCACTGACATTTGGTTGAACGAGTTGCTAACACATATCAGTGTATCTTTATGATGCTGTAGAAGTAATTATATAGGTCTCTATCCAGTTATATCATTGCTGCAGAACATGACCTTTTGCATGAGCAGTTTCATGTGTTCAGTATTAATGTAATAATGGCATTGTTAACACTCTCTGTTAACACTATTTTATTCATATGGATTGTATTAAATCCATGATGTCAGCAGATTGGCACTGTCTCTTATGAAGTAGGAGGACAGACTATAAAAACATATAGCTTACGAGCACTTCCATGTGGATTTAGCCCTTGGAAAATCAATTTTTTTGCCAGATCTTTAATTCAAGAATTTCATGAGCAGCAAGTAATAATTAATAAACCACCACTTACTTAAAGCCAAGTCTTGTAGTATTAAACTGTTGCAACAAAAACAACAAAGAGCCCTATGGCACCTGAAAGACTTAATAACCACTGCTGCAATCTGCAAAAGTTTATGCCCAATAAAATACACCTCTCTTTAAGGTGCCACATGACTCTGCTATTCTTAAAACCAAAGGTGTCAGTTTGCCTTTTAACACTCATTGGTTGGGGCCTAGTTATTAATCAGTATAGGATTGTGATTGGGTTCTTTGGAAAATTGCGGCAGTTCCTCTGTTTTGGCGGGAAGAAAGGACGGAGACCTTTTTAAATCTTTCTCAATTCCAACTTTATTAACTGGTGGTGTCTGAACTGTGACACCGATGGGATCAAAACATGACAGATCAGGTAACTGTCCATAACTTGACAACCTTGATTGTTCTTGTAAACGAAGGTGATTTACTGCAGGGCTGGGCCAAACCGTTCGCGATCCGTAATCTTGCGAAGGGGAGCACTCCGCATTGCACAAACCGTTCCACAGCATGGGTGACGCGCCCAGTCGCCCTCCTTCGGTGGGGTGTTGTAGATTGGGTCTGGACGTATCACTTTCCTCCCGCGTCCTTGCCCCCGAGGAAAGACAATCACTGTCCATTCCTGCGTTTCAGAGACAGTCTCTCCTTCTCCTTTTGTCTCCGGGTCAGGTAATAAGCCTCCGACTCTTAGATTAGGAAAATCTTTAAGAAGATCCCGCGCTTTCTCATATTCTAGTTTGCTCTCTTCTTTCTCTGCCTCGGCATTGCTCTCCTTTCTCTCCTTCTCTAATCTGCTCCTGAACCTCCTTTCTCCCCCTTCTTTTATATCCTCCTCCCACATAGAGAGTTTCAGCTCCTCCCCCTTTCTTCCTTCTCCTTCCTCCACCAGGCAAACCTCTACCTCCTTTTTCTCCTCTACTAAGGTTTCTTTCATCTCTCCTATCTCCCCCCCCCCCCACAGGCTCCTTTTTCCTCTTTGGGTGTTTCTATCCGTGAGGACGGCTCACTTGCCTCCTGCTTTCCTTCACAAGGATGAACAACAAAACTTAATAAGTGCTAATATCTTGGACAAGTTATCATTAGCTCTTAGCTCTAGTCCAAAAAAAGTAACTCCATAGTCATCATGGCTAGTGTCTGTCCTGGAAGAGGGATCCTGAGTGTTGTAGCTCAAAAAAGGAACTTTTCCAACCTCCATTAATTCAAGGAATGAGGAAGGCAAACTTCATATTCAATCCATATGTGATGCCCAAACTAAACTCATGTATATGAGCATTTGATGTACTGAAGAAGAAACCAAAGCCAGCCTGGCAGTTTTTTTTAAAGAAGGCCTGCTGATGATTGGGCTCATTTTGTGGATTTTACCAATAATTCTTGGTGGAACAGTCCAAATTCTCTTTGTGCACTTTGCATTGGCTATATAGCAGGGTTGCTGGCAATTCTTTGGGTCAGAGTCCCAAGTCCGATACCAAGTCTTTGGTACCAAGTCCCAAGTCCCAAGTCCGAGTCTGAGTCTTTGGTACCAAGTCTTAAGCACCAGGTCCAAGTCTCTGTTAAAAATAAGCTTTTTTTCCCTAGAAAAAAAGGAGCAGGCAGGAAGGTTCTGAGTCACAAGTTAAGTCTGAGTCACAAGGAAAAAAAATGTGAGTCAAGTCACCGGTGTCACTTAAATCTGACTTGACAGTGAATCCCACGACTCGAGTCCCCATCCCAGCTATATAGGCCAATTGCTTTATCACCATCCCTACTCTCCATCATCCTCATCACAACACATTCCAAATCAGACCACCTAGAAGAACCCCAGTTATTTAAAAAAATTATTAGCCGGCATTATATAAACATAGTTTTGTCAAGTACATCATCTATTTACTCACTTTTAATTCACCTACTCATTCAAGTGAGGAAGCTGTGTGTGCATGTGACTGTGTGTCTATATACACATACATTATATAGGTACATTGGGGGAAAAATAGGGCAGATGATTGGATACCCAAATTGCTTTCTTCCACCCGCTGTTTGTCCCTGAAACACATATACACACACACGTACACACAGAGAGAGTAGTGGCTCTGCACTCCTGCCAACAGAAACTTAGAGAGAGAGAGAGACAGAGAGAGAGAGAGTACTTATCAAGTGGCTTGGACCGTAGCCGATTTGAAATATTACTAACCTTGCATTTTCAAATTTGATGCACAACAACCAAGATGCTAATACTTTCCTTAGTTTAGAAAAAAAAATCCTTTCACCCATCTCTTCTAGCCGAAGATTAGGAGAGAGGCTTTAAGAAGATTTAAAAAAAAAATCAACTTCTGAGCAGCGGAAAAAATGGTTTGTGATTCAGGGGCTCCGGGCAATTCATCATGGAAATTGGGTTTCTTAGCCGACATCATGTGAATCCTTTCGGCCCTGTCAACTTTTTAATACATTACATTGAGAATGTAAATCGTGTTGGTGAAGGGGGAAAGAAGAGGGGGGAAAAAGAGAGAAAAGAGAAAGCTTCCTCATTTTGGATTTAGAGGGGAGGGTGCTTGAGGCCTGTAATTCATATTAACTAAATAATAAAAATAACCCCTCTATAACTATTCAGATTTGTCTGTACACCTAGGCAAAGAAGGGCGGGGGAAGACTGAAACACAAGTAAACTGGATTTTTTTTAAGTTCTTTCTAGGGGGTGGAAATTTTAGACTGGCTTTTTATGGATTTATTTATATTTTCTTTTTTTATTTTTCTTTATCCTTTTCACAGGATAAACTAGTTGTTTCATCAAAGAGAAGTGTAAAATGAGTGTTTCAGGGGTGCCCAAAGCTGGAGCAAATAGAAAAGGACAGGGCATGACAGGATAAAAAAAAAAATCCAGCAAACGTAAGTGTGCCACAGTCCAGAGCTTCGCTATGGGCCTTTGTACTAGGACGGAAATGGAGAGGATGAGGGAGCACATCTACAGGAAATGCTGAACTTCAGTTCTGCAACAAAATGGCAGTTCTGTGGGTTGGTATTCCATCTCTTCACAGAAAATGGAGTTCAGGATGCAGTGAAGCTGGATATTGACTCCTCACTGACAAAAGAGGACAATGGTTTGCGGACAAATATTCATATGCTATTTTATATGAGTAAATCCCAGGGAGAGGTCATCTTCAGAAGTGTCCTTGTCATCAAAAAAAATCTTGAGGAGTGACAACAGCATTGTTCAGAGATGCTGCACTCATAAAAAATCATAATAGTCATGGTGATATCCAATTTGCAGTGTGAGAACAAGTTTAAAAATGTAACTTTTCCAGGATGCTAAACAAGTTAGATTTTTGGTCCAATCAGGCTGTGTCGTCTTATGTTTATAATAGCCTCATTAAAATAATTAATTTGTGTCCCACTCTTTCTCTTAGGATCTTGTTTTATTGTCATGGATACAAGACTGTGAGGTAAATTAGGATGAAGAAGAAGGCCCAATGTAACACCCAACCAGATATGATGCTGGAGAAGCATAGAGGCACAGTAACAATATTAACTATCCAGATACTTGAAGGCAGGATTGTTCCTGAATTTTACTGCTGGTTTCATCTGGTGCCAAATTGCTGCACAGTGGACCTCATTTTGTTCAGAGTTCAATGGTGCTTTGAGCTGAGGCTTTTACTGTGTAATCATTCTCCCACAAACACATCATGGGAGGGGGAACTGTTCCTGATGAACAATGCCATCTTCCATCTTCCTGGCTTCTTTATTAATATATATAAAAATCTACTAAGAAGGGAAAGATGATATGGCCACACAATCTCTTTTGATGGGTAGTTCTGGGAGTTCTCCATCTTTCTCCAAAGTTTTAAAGCAAGCTTTTGTTCTCCAAAGTTTTAAGAAAGACAAGCTTTTGTTTTATTTCCCTGAAATGTTTTCCATTCCTAATTATCACAATCTCACACTGAAAACTAATTACAAGGACCAACAATATGGCAGAACTCACAAAGAGGGATACATATAGGAAGATAGCTGTTTGCCTATGTTGTAGTACTACTTAATCATTACATGATTCAGACATCTGGACCTATGCCTAAACTAAGATTTTGCTCCTTGGTAATAATTTAGTTTTGAGTCAGATTCCCCTGTGAAATAAACCAAAGGCTAATTGCTTTTCGATTTTAATTACCAGCAAAAATACCTGGGTTCATTGTATGAGCTTTATTTTACAGGTAGTTAAAGGACATCAAGGGTGGTTGATACATTTTCTGTCAACAATTGCAAGGTTCAAAAGCAAGCTAATTCAGTGCTGTAAGAAGTGATGGACAGAACATGCACACAAAAACTAAATATCTGGTTGTATTGTGCAACATCTTCTCAAGATTTAAGTGTCCCCTAAACATTAGGACTCCTAGGGACGTGGTAGCGCTGTGGGTTAAACCGCAAAGCCTCTGGGCTGCAAGGTCGAAAGATCAGCAATTCGAATCCATGCGACGGAGTGAGCTCCCGTCGCTTGTCCCAGCTCCTGCCAACCTAGCAGTTCGAAAGCATGTAAAAATGCGAGTAGATAATAGGTACCACCACGGTGGGAAGGTAACGGCGTTCCACGTGACCATGGAAACTGTCTACGGACAAACGCTGGCTCTATGGCTTGGAAACAGGGATGAGCACCACACCCTAGAGTCGGACACGACTGGACATTTGTCAAGGATGTTCTTTACCTTTTTAAACATTAGGACTAAGATGCAGGGGAGTCCCTTGTACAATTTCCCTTTTTGGATAGAGGGAAGCTCTTTCCCCTCTCACGCAATACTAGAACCAGGGGACATCCACTCCAATGGAGTATTGGGAAAGTGAGAACAGAGAAAAGAAAATATTTCTTTACCCAGCATGTTGTTAGTCTGTGGAACTCCTTGTCACAGGATGTGGTGATGGCATCTGGCCTAGATGCCTTTAAAAGGGGGTTAGGCAGATTCCTGGAGGAAAAGTCCATTGCAGGTTATAAGTCATGATGGGGATGTATAATTTCCAGGCTTAAAAGGAAGGTACCTCCAAATGCCAGATGCAGGGGAGTGGTATCAGGAGACAGGTATCTAGTTGTCTCGTGTGCTCCTAGAGGCATCTGGTGGGGCCACTGTGAGATACAGGAAGCTAGACTAGATGGGCCCTTGGCCTGATCCAGCAGGGCTCTTCTTATGTTATATTTAATTAGTGCCTCTGGGTCCCCTGACATGCTTAACCATCCCAGAGTTAGATTAAAATCTGGAGGTTTGGTGTGGCAGGCTTGAAAAGGGGAAATGCTATTAGAAATTTCTACATTTTATTTTACATTACCCTTTAATAAAGAAATTGATAATCAGATGAATAAAGAAGATGGCTTTATGCTGTTGTCAACCTGAAAAGGTTGTCTATAAGAGCCCTAACAAGCAGCTACTTAGAAGTAAGTGCTTCAAAGTGACAATGCCAAACTCATCATTGATAACAATCCTTTAGCCGGGGCTTAAGGTTGTTTTAAGAGGCATACAGGGTGGAACATTCCAGCTTGCTCTGTTTCTTAATACTCTTGAAAATCTTCAGGGAACTTCAGGGGGGACACATTTTTGCTCCTAGCCAAGGGTGAGCTACATCAGCCCAAGAAAGAGTGGCTTTTGAATATTTAAAAGAAAACAAAACTGGAAGAGATGTTGTAGCATAGAATTCTAAGGACCTTGCTGAACTCCAAGTCCTGGAACTCTTCATAGTGAAGACACGAGCGTTAAAAGTGGTATCAAACTCATACAATTGTGTAGTGTAGATATGGTCTCCTGAAAAGTGCCTTGAGGGAAGGGAGAAAGTAAAGGAGAAATGAAGGGCTGAAAGGGGAGATTTCGGCAGTCAAATCCTCCCTCCTGCATTTCACTGGAAAGCATGCTTGTTTATTGGTGGAGTGCTTATGGTGGAAGACAACTTGTTGCTGTCCTGTGAGGTTCCACCTTTCTATCTTCTTTATTTATTTATTTATTTATTTATTTATTTATTTATTTATTTATTCCTTCCTTCCTTCCTTCCTTCCTTCCTTCCTTCCTTCCTTCCTTCCTTCCTTCCTTCCTTCCTTCCTTCCTTCCTTCCTTCCTTCCTTCCTTCCTTCCTTCAATTTGTATTGTGCTCTTATTAGTGTCACAGCATCATTCTGGGTGGGTTACAACTCGTAAAATAGAAAACAAAATTAAAAATAGAGATATTAAAACCAGCAGCAATAACCCTTAAAAATATGCTTGCAGGTGACTAAGTTGCAGTGAAGTCAGAGGACTTCTGAATAAGCATGTATACAAGTTTGCACTACCTGTCTTTGTGAAACACTGATAATACTTAGAAAAGGAAAAATGAATCCACTGATATTTTTGCAGGACAAAATTGACTATACCAAGCTTATTCACTGGTACTCTGCTTATTTATGATTTACTTTGTAAGTAAGGAGTGCAACATGGTTGCAATGCAACAATATGTAGTTGTCACCAACTCAATTCTTCCAGCTTTTTGCTCATTGTACTGGGTTTGCAAACATATATTTTCAAATTCATGCATGCATTATATTTTTAAGTGTACAGGTTGATCATTACTGATGGAAACCTCAAAGTGGCAAAATGTGGTGTCTCTAAGCTCTTCGATGCAGATAATGTTACTGAATTGCTTACATCCATACAGAGAACTAGATATCAGAAAGCATTTTGAAACTCTACATGTGATTTTTCTTTTCTATGCTGCTTTGGGCCATTATTTGTTCATTTGGAATGAGTGAACAAATAAAAAGGGGAAAGTATGCTTTAATTCAACTGTTAAAGAGACTTATGATGATATTTCATAAATTTGCTATTTATACTTTATATTCTTCACAAAATAGAATATTTTTCAATGTATAGGATTGGGTTGGATCCAGATCCAGACATATCAACAGTAGACCTATAGAAATTAATGGAGCATAAACCGGTGACCACAGAGCCCTGTTGATTTCAGTGTATCTACTCCGTGTATGCCTTAATTTGAGGTAACCCAATCATAGTTTGGATCCAATCTAAAATTTGGAAGTACCACACTGACTGACCAGAGAAAACTCTCTGCTGTGCCTCTCCATTTATGTGGGAACCAATGCATAAGTACTGTAGACTATAAATGTTAAATCTTATGAATGTAGACCTTAATTGTGTGGTCGGTTTCTGACAGAGATGGGTGAGAATAATTTATTTATTTATTTATTTATTTTTACCCTGCTTTTCTCCTTAAGAAGGATCCAAGGCATCTTACAATATTAAATACAATATTTCCAGTTAAAAACATTAAGTATACAAATACAAAAAGGGTCAAGTACCACACTACAACACAGTAAACAAAAACAACAACAAAAACACATTGAAAGCAGTAAGGCACAACAATTCATTTAACAAACCCTACTCAGGTAGCAGTCGGTGAAGGAAAGCTTGCCTGAAGAGAAAAGTCTTCAACTGCCTGTGGAAGTACAGCAAAGATTGGGCCTGCCTGGCCTCTTTTGGGAGGGAGTTCGAAAGTCTGGGTGCAGTGACAGAGAAGGCTCTCTCCCATGTTCCCATCAAATGCACTTGTGAAGGTGGTGGCACTGAGAGAAAGGTCTCTCCTGATGATCTTAACACCCTGGCAGGCTCATAAAGGGAGATGTGGTCCTTGAGATAGCTTGGACCGAAGCCCTTTAGGGCATTATAGGTTAGAATGAACACTTTAAATTTTGCCCAAAAATGGATTGACAGCCAGTGGAGATGCTGTAATAG
Source organism: Intellagama lesueurii (assembly GCA_037013535.1). Classification (NCBI taxonomy): domain Eukaryota; kingdom Metazoa; phylum Chordata; class Lepidosauria; order Squamata; family Agamidae; genus Intellagama; species Intellagama lesueurii. The sequence continues at coordinate 221,676,697 of JBAJHW010000003.1, forward strand.
GGGGGTTATGTGATCCCTGTAAACAGCCCCAGTTAGCAATCTGGGTGGATGGATGCTCTCATACAGATGGTTGGAGACAGCATGATTTTTATATGTGAGGAGCAGGATCAGCCCTCTTAGATATCATTTTAATGGTCTAGATGTTAGATTTAATACGTGAAGATTGGTCTGCCACCATAATCCATAATATCCCCTTATGAATATTTAGTCCACATCAGATTGATCATCTGAAAGGGGTTTACATCTCCATAAGGGAGTTCCTCTAATTTGGTGCTAAATTGGGGATGTAGGATGTTGAGCAGGAGGGCCAGAAAATGTCTTAGTAGAGACATTGAGCAGATATTGTAAAACCAGGGGAGAAAATACTAGGCTAGACATACTACTAGTTTGACTTACTATAGTTACTCAGAGTTTGGAAAAGTGATGTTTTCAGATTATAATTCCCATAGTCTCCCAATCAGCATGGCCACTTGCTATGCTGCCTAGATCATTTTGCCAGTTATCATATAAATGTAACTTTTCCAAGCTCCAGTTATAATTGATCTTCATATATATATCTCCAGACTGGGAAATCAGCACCATTTTGAATGGCCTTTTCACAGAGCTATTAAAAATATAGAAGTGTGCAACAGAAAATGAGGCATTTGGGAAGAGAGGTGGGTGGATACTGAATGTTTAGATATTAATTTGTGTTTTCACATTTTACTGAAATGCACATAGGTGATTGTCAGCTGTAAATGCTGCACTGGGACACAGCAAGCTCTATAAAACTGCATAGGCTTAATGAATTCTTTCCCCATTGAAAAGACTTTGGCTGTGAATCAGCCTTCCATTTAGTTTCCTAGTGTATGTTTGTGTTGTTTTTAATGGCTAAATCTGAATCTAAATGTAGACTGTTGTAAGCAGAGTAAAGCCTCCAGGCCTTGTTTCAGTCAAATGGCACAGGCAGAAGAGTGAACACCAAAATATAACTGATAAGAACCAGGGCTGTAGAAGGGGGGTGGGTCCCTGATGTGGTGGAGCAGTTGTAGAGCACAATGCTTGATATGTAGTTGTGCTGTCCCAAAAATAAGTAAGTAAATTGAATTGAATCAAATACCGCGGGATCACTGTGGTTATAGTACAGGTCAATTCAAAGTTGTTGTTTTTCCTGATCACATGACACAAAGGCTAATTTGAACCAGTCTGGCCCTTTTCACTCCCAACGTGGCTTTTCCCCCTCTGCTGCTGTGGGCTTTCAAGCAAGAACAATTTGAATGGGCTTTTCCCCATGTGATCAGTTGATCCCTTCTTGTAAATACAGGATGTGTGTCTGTGGGTGGTGTTTTGGTGATGCAGGGCATTGGGGCTTTATGTTCAGGACTGCAGGAACACACGCTCCCAAGTTCTTTCCCCCAATTGTCCTCTGTTTTGTTTTATTTTATTTTTTAATTTTTTATATGAAAAAATACTTAATTAAAAATTAATAATTAATTAAAAATAACTTTTTAAAAATATTATGAACAAAACACAGACAATCCAGACAAAGTAAATATGTTCCTGTGGTATGTGGCATTTCTGGTAATTTTGGAACCTTTGGAACGCTGTCACACTTTCTGGAACACTGTACAACCCTTTCAAATCCAAGTAGTTTGACAGTGAACCACAGAAGGATCCACAGAAGCAGGACCAGAGGAAGGAGGAAAGGAAGAGGGGGCCTATGGGCTGAAATGCAAATTACATTGCACTGAGTATGAACACTGAGCTCCCAAATCAATCTGCAGCCCCTGTGTGATAACTGGCTGTGAATTCAGCTGTAATACAGGCTGCAATTCAATCATAATACAGGCTGCCGGTGTAGATGTAGCTTTTACATAAAGACTTTATCAGTCTTCCATTTGTGGCAGTGAGGATGCTAGATGGTTCTTGGCTTAAGAGAATTTGGCACATAATTCTCATAGATAAATCTATCTGTAAGTTAGTACAGAAGATAAACTGAAAAGATTTAATTAGAGGGACAAATTTGCTAGGGGCATGGTTTCCTTTCAGCAAATATTAAACTAAGCACCAGTAGCACACAATCTGGACTTCCAACTAATCACCTTGACCTCTGGAAAACTGGTGTCTAATTTCACTAGCTGATTATCCCTCTTTGGTAGGAACACTGCATTAACCTAAGTGAATCAAGGCTCAAGGGGAAGTGCCCACTCTATGTATTCCTGCTTCTTCATAAATGCTTGCTATTGCTATTTTGTTTACCATTTGGGCCTAATATTATTAGTTATTTCAAATTCTAAATAGTAATAAAAAGAGAAAAAAAGAATGTGACTGTGCTGTCGTGAACAAAGGATTCTGTAATACTCATTTGTGGGGGTACTTAGATGACATTTAGAAGAACTCTCTGGTGAATCCACTGATGGCCAGATAACACTGGTGGGGAAACAGCCATGCTGTGAAATTGACCGTCTCTCAGCATTGTACAAACCATAGACTCATGGAATCATAGAGCTGTAGTGTTTAAGGGACCACAAGTATCCCTGAGTCCAACCCCTTGATGAAACAGGGAAACCAAGCTAAAACAGCCCTGATAGAAGGCCACCCAATGTCTGTTTCAAAACCTCCAATAAAGGAGAGTTCACTGCCTTCTAAAAGTTCTTCCTAATGAAATCTCCTTTTTTGTAATTTGAATCCCTTGCTTCAGGATCTACTGTCTGGATCTACATAAAACAAAGTTGCTCAGTCTTCCCCATGACAGCCCTTCATTTAAAGATGGCTGTGGTAGCATCTCAGTATTATCTTCTCCAGGCTAAACATACGCAATCCCTTTGAGAGTTCCTCATAAGACTTAGTTTCTGCGACTTTTATCATCTTGGTTGCCCTCCTCTGGAAATAACCCCACTTGTTAATATCCTTTTTAGAATTTGATGTCTAGCACTGGACATAATAACCGAGGCCCTGCTGTGTAGTTATGCAAATGTGTACTTTTTGGAAATAAATTGTCATGAATTAAGAAAACACCATAGAAATTATCTGGCGCACACCGAGTCATGTGATTTGATAAAACTCTGAAGACTTTACTGCATGCCAAGTTGGCAATTTGCTTCCAAATGCCACACATTTTGCATAACCGCACAACAGGATTTCAGCCAGTATTCCAGGTGAGGACTAATCAGAGCAAAGTGTCTAGTGTTGATAATGGACTGGACAAGGGCCAATAAACTAAAACTGATTCCAGATAGGATGGACAGCATACTACTATTAGGAGGATTGTTGGGCCAGTTAGAAAGAAACTTACCTGGCCTTGATGGGGTTATGCTCCCCCTGAAGAATTGGGTCTGTAGCTTGGGGATACTCCTGGACCCGGCACTCTCTTTGGAAGCTCAAATATCATCCATGGCCAGAAGTGCCTTTTATCAACTCCAGTTGATTGTCTAGTTGTGACTCCACCTGGATAAGAAATGCCTAGTAACAGTGGTTCATGCATTGGCAATCTCAAAAATAGACTACTGTAAAGCTTTCTACATAAGGCTGCCCTTGAAAACAGTACAGAAACTTCAGCAGGTCCAAAATGCGGTTGCTGGACTGATTGCTGGGACTAGTAAATTTGATCATATATCATATACCCAGTCTTCATTGGCTCCCTATCAGTTTCCATGCTCAATTAAAGGTGCTGATTATAACCTTTAAAGCCCTTAATGATTTAGGACCTTGATACTTGTTGGAATGTCTCTTCCAGATATCAACTACCCATTTCACTTGCTCTTCTCAATCCATGAAGCTAAATGTCACCATGCCAAGAGAGGACAGAAAGGTGAAGACAAGGAATCGGGCTTTCTTGGTGGTGGCCCCCATTTTATGGAATACATTACCAGCAGAGATTCGACAGGTTCCTTCCCTCATTATGTTCAGGATTTGTTGAAAACAGAACAATTCAAAGCTGCCTTCAACAACCGAGTCTCTTGGATGCTGTTAATAGTAATATTTTATTTTTCCTTTCTTGTTGTCTCTTTTCTTTTTTGCATGATTTTAATATGGCATGATTTGCCATATTGGTCTATGTATTGCTATGTGGGGTCTGCGGAATTTTTAAACTTTAACTTGTAAACTGCCCAAAATAGTGTGTGTACTAATGGGGTTAGTAATGCAAGGAGAACAAACCTATCAATTCTGAAGGAAATCAACCCTGAGTGCTCACTGGAAGGACAGATCCTGAAGCTGAGGCTCCAATACTTTGGCCATCTCATGAGAAGAGAAGACTCCCTGGAAAAGACCCTGATGTTGGGAAAGTGTGAAGGCAAGAGGAGAAGGGGACGACAGAGGACGAGATGGCTGGACAGTGTCATCGAAGTTACCAACATGAATTTGACCCAACTCCGGGAGGCAGTGGAAGACAGGAGGGCCGGGCGTGCTCTGATCCATGGGGTCACGAAGAGTCGGACACGACTTAACGACTAAACAACAACAACTAATGGGGTGGTTGGTAAGTAAGTAAGTAAGTAAGTAAAGGTAAGCCTCTTTTATTTTAGTCACCCATCTTGGATTGCACATGTACTTTATTGGAAAAGTCTAGATTCCTTTGAACCTATAGATGAATTATTATGTTTATCACAGAATGTAACATTAAAATTCATTAAGTGACAGTCATATACTCATGCCATAGTCTGAACAGTGGCAGAGAATCACAGGTATACTGTTCCTGATCCTGCAACTTTGATAATACCATCTTCATGGGAACTTCTTGTCCTTATACTGGACTAAGTTACTAGATTTCTCTGTATCTATTAAGTTAACCTGTGATTTCTCAAATTTGGCACAACTGGCCACAGTACAATCCTTCTTTAAATTTGAATGGGAAGATTTAGAGTCCTTGCTTTATAACAGGTTCTTAATTTCTCTGCAGCAACTAAAATTAAGTTCAGATTTGATATACAGTTGAAGACATTTATTATTCAGGTAACATGCTTCATTGAATTTTAACCAACAAGATATTAAATAATTTTGCACTGATGAGTTTAAAAGTTCAGCTTCTGATTCCAATATTTCAGATTTAATGATGGCTGATTCATGGAATCCCTTCAGTTTTGCAATTCTGTGATTCTACACTCTGAAAAGAATGTATGTGGTTGAACTTGGTGACATTTTACTTTTAATCCTTTAGAGAATGTCTTGATTTTTTAACAGTCATTTTCAAGGTTTTCCTTTGTTTTCATTCATATTCTTCTTGCTGCAAGATAGGTGATGACTAGAGATGGGCATGAACTGGAAAAAAGGTAATTCATAATGGCTCATGGTTTGTGGCTAACCAACGTGTTTTTCCACTTTCTGCTGGGGGGGGGAAACCTGCTCCTGCCGCCTCTGCCACTGGTGCCGCAGGTGCATGCTCAGAGGCAGCAGCAGGCTCCTGGCTGCCTCTGAAGATGGCACCTGTGGTGGAGGCAGTGGAGGCAGGAGCAAATAGGTGGGGGTGGTGAGGGTGGTGGAAAGGGGGCATCCCCCTTTGATGGAGCAAATGAAGCAGTAAAGGGAAAAAAGTTCAGCGTTTCATTTTGCTTTGGCAAAATGGGATCCCTGAATTGGGTTGTGAAATGAACCATGAACCAGCCCAGTTCATCGGGTTTTTTGCTTCGTGGTTCATTTCATGCTCATCTCTAGTGATGACTTTTACCATAGTACACAGAAGGAACTGAGGTTGATTAAGAGACAGAGATTGGTCCTGGCACTGCACACCATGTATGGAAGAGGAGGACTTGCTCACATATCCCAGTCTTTGGTCTGAACTACATTAACTTTAGGTCAAACTAGATGAAGTGATCCAATCTGCATTTAGAAGTTTATTCTAGGGTGTATGTATGTATGTATGTATGTATGTATGTATGTATGTATGTATGTATGTATGTATGTATGTATGTATGTATGTATGTTAGAACTGCTGGATAGTTCAGTGGTTTAGGTCTCTGGCTGCAGAGCTGAGGTTGGGTGTTCAGTTTCCCATTATGCCTCTTTGACAGGGGCTGGACTTGATGATCCATAGGGTCCCTTCCAGCTCTGCAGTTCAAAAGTACTATCATTATTCAATATTGTTTAAACATTTATAGCACACCCCATGTCATAGAATATCACAGTGGGTTTCAAAACTGTATTAAACAATTTTAAAAAATGAGATATTTAAAACAATTTAAAATCAAACAACACAGAATTCAAACATTTAGATATTGAAAAAATTGTACTAAAACTTCCACAGGCTACGATCCTCTATCTCCAAGATTCTAATAAACAACTATGTCTTGACTTGGGACCAAAATGATGCCAATGATTGCACCAATTGAGTCTCCGAGGGCAGGGCATTCCAAAGTTGAGGTGCTACAGCGGTTATAGCAAGAAGTAAAGAGATCTGATTGTCCTAGCACAAACTTTGCTGAAGCTCACATTTTGATGTTAACTTGCTTTGTTTCCTGATCACTCGTCAGTACCAAACTTTGCTCCAGGCATTCAGATCGGGCAGATTAACATTGTAGCTTGACCCTCCAAGTCTCTAGTTGAGATGCCTACAGAGAAATAGAGGGCCCAACGCTACAAATAAAACATTCTGTTGCCTGTGGGTGGCCTGACTCTGCAACACTGCAGAGTATCTCTGAGAGTAGGAAGAGAGCTCAGGCTGGGACTTAGGCAGAGCCTAGCAGTTTGGGGGTAGATCTAGGTAGGTGCAGCCCAGTCACAAACATGTTAAATCAACCCTAAGGGGCTGGAGCACATTTTTATCATTTGATTTTCTAATCACTGTCCTGAAAGCAACAAAACAAAACAAAAGAGCAGGGCAGGGCAGGGCGAGGCAATTTTCCTCAATTGGGTGACAAACTGAGAGAAACTGAATGTGAATTACACTTGATTCTTATATAAGGTTCAGGGTTGGTAAAAGTGGTCATAAGATAGTTTTTCTAAAAATTGGATCTGAAAGGATACATATTTTGATGGGGAGGAAAATTTATGGGGGATCCAGGCTGATTCACATCCCATTGCATCCTATAATCACTGGGGGAAAATGTGGAACAGCTCACCCCAAACCTTTAGGTGTTTCCCACATTTTTTTTGCTAATGCATTTGTCCCCTGAGTTAGGGAAAGGGATCTCACACAAACTATATTTCTTCTTTGCTCTCCCCCAAAACGTGCTCCAGGGGACTCCTGAACAGAACTGCAGTGGGAATGAGAAATTGTTAGAAATCTAACAGGGGAAACTAGTTGAGTGTTGCCGGTACAAGGTTTTGCCTGCCACCTCTTTGGGGGTAATTCCCACCTCCTGCTGCAGGTCCTTGCAACACAGGCTGCACTGTTCAGGAAGACCACTCATCTTAAGCCTCTGGAGTGGGCGCACAGGGAGCTGAAGGGGAAGAAAGGAAAGCCTCATTTTTGGTGTGTAAGCTATCTTCCACTCATGCAATCATGACTTTACATTTCCCTTGCTCTGTAGTCACACCCTCAACCACAGGATAGAACCTTAAGGCTTTGCATTTGAGGGATCTTGTCTTTTAAATAGTTGATTTACATAATATTGGTTTATAGGATATATGCCTCAGTAAAACGGTCCCCAAATTCATCCAGATTTTTGTGCTCAGATGTGATCAAAAGCCAAATTGAACTAAACTTTGGTTTTAAAATGTGTCTTGTAGAATTAGGAACTCTATTCTTCCTACCGTTTCATTTTTTCTGAAGAATACCTAACATTTGGGGCCAAACGTGGCATGACGTATGAATGTATCTTTGTGTATAAAGTGCTATATCTTTTAAAAATGTACAGATCATCAGCTTAGAATGGCCAATAATGATTGGGATCTTTATTTTTGTCTGCAGTGTGGGCTTCTACTCCCAATGTAAATATGAATTTCAGATGAAGGCTTTTTCCTCAAGGCTATGGCAGGAAAGGAAAGAGTTAAATTCCTCCTCCATGCCTGCTGGATGCACATAATGATCCACCTTCCCAGCTGATGCTATTTAAAAATCCTTTGCACATTGAATACCTAGTTTGGTCCTCACTCCATGGTCAATGTTGCAGTCACTACCTCTGGTAGGCAGAGAGTCAGGTAGTATTCACAGTTCACAGCAAGCATGCACTGACCTGTCAACGACCCCAGGGAGTGAGAAAGAGGAGTTGGCTAAAACCCCTTGGAGATTTCCCATGTGTGCATAAATACACTTAGTGTGATCAATCTCCCAGTCCAGAGCTAACATGAGCAGAATAAAACCTATCCATCATCTGAGGGAGAGCCCAAGGTCTCTGCCATTTAAGGCCCTCTTAAATTTTCTATGCAAGGTATTATATGCAGACCATTTGCTTTTCTTCTGTGCTGGAGTTGGGTTTCCCTGGTTCTTCCAAAGGGTCTTTTCTCTTTCTTTTTATTCTTCTTCCCCCTTTTCAATTCTTTTTCATTCTTCTGCTGACTCCCTTGATTTGAGCTTGTGATTCAGAAAGTAGTGGCATGTTTACTTTAGGCACAATAAAAGGTTGAAAATGGGAAATGCTCAAGATGGGCCCTTCCTTGCATCTTGGTTTAATGAAAGATAGAAAGGTCAAGATTTCACCTTTTTAATGCAATAATCGATGTGTGGGGTTCTAAATTGATAGAAATGGCTGTGCTTCACCCTGATTTAGAGGCTGTTCATCAAGATGATGATGAACAACACCAGAATAGTAACGAAAGGAGCTGGTTCTTGGGGCTTTGTACAGATTCCGGTGCCTGTTGGCAGTCTTGCTTCTTATCACTTTGACTCCTTCTCCACTCTCACTAATTCTCCTTCACTGATCTTTCCCTCTTTTATTCTTGTCTTCTGTATATCTGTTCTTTCTTGCACACATCAGCCTTCCTGGCCACAAATCAAACCCATTAGGCACTCTAGAGGGATCCTTGCCAATGGTGGCGTTTTGTGAACTAGCCAGCCTTTTTTTTTTAATCTGCAGTGTTCCACATTATACTACCATTGATTTAATGGTCCCCCATGAATTTTACTACCTGTCAAACAACAGCACAATTATTTGAGTTCTGTTGAAGAAGAGCTTGACACAGCAGACTGGATCACATTACACTATTCACCTAGGGAACCCCTTTGTCCAAAGAATCTTTGCCATTAGTTCTGTAGGGCTTGGCATGCTTGGATTCATTTGGTTTTATGGCAATTGCTCTCATTAACAAAACACTGGTACTGGAGACTGTAGTAAAGGTATGCTAGAATAAAGTAATTTTAGGGTTTTTAGGGAAATCCTATTAATGCACAAAACATGGGTCCAAAATCATGAGAGATCATTGACCTCATCATCCAGTCATCAAATCTGGAAAAAAAATGGAAGGAACATGTTTTAAGTCTTTCAAGATACTTTGCAACTTTGAAGTTCAGACAGACCTGGTGGCTATAAATGATGTTTTTCTACTAGCAATTTGGAAATTGTAATTATCTTACAATAGAGTAAATATAGTGATTACTCTACAGCAGAGTGCATTGCAGCCTTCATTAGCCAATCAATACAATACAAAAAGCTATATGGCCTACTCATTGTACTTGATTGCCAGTATCCAAAGGGATAGGTCTCTAAATTTTTCAACATTTTTTGCTTCCTTGTCTTTTTTTCAGTCACATGGGCACTGATCATTCATTTTCCCCTACTTCCTTTTTCAGAATTTCTTATCCCTAGGTTTTGTGGTAGACAATGTGAATTCTATACACCACTAACAGATTATATTTGTGTCCAGTAATTTGGTACACTTGGCTTTATTTTGTTCAGATTTTGCAACTTGAAATCCAGCTACCTGCCATTTGCATTGAGTGAGATAACTTGTTGATTAAGACTAGCTAAAACATGTATTTTATGGGAGTATCTGTGTATTCAGTTTGACAGTCATTTTGTTAAGGGGTTTGCTTATCATCTTGATTCTCTTGGCTCTGATGAATTTAATAATGATCCTCATTTAGAGCAGTCTTCACATGTGTAGCCAAAGAATGACAATTGTTGCATGAAGTCCCTTACTGCTTTGTATATAACGAATACCCTAAAGACAATGTAAAAACTCAGCAGCTTACCCCCAAAACATTTACTGCATTTCTAGTTTTCTAGTGTATGACTTCTATCATTTTCTTTTGTGATGTTTTATTGTTTCGTGGCCTTGAGCTGCAAGATGGTACAGTACAAAATGCCTATATAAATAATAAGCAAACAAATGTTTTCCTGCAATTGAGTGGATTTACAAGGGAGTCTGCTGTACTACCGGTTGGGTGCTTTGTGAAATCACAAGTATGGGAGGGATTCCAAGGTCCCTGAAAGGACAGGAATGATATTCTTTGGAGACACAACAAGACTTTACTCTTGGATGAACTGTGGAATACATTCTTACTGTTGTCCCATGAGAGAGCTTGGAAATTATTTTTAAAAGCAGTAAAGCGTGCTTCTTATATACTGCCCCATAGCGCTTAAAACACTCTCTGGGCAGTTTACAAGTTGATTATGCCCCACCCCCCACCCCCGTGAGCTGGGTACTCATTTTACTGACCTTCGAAGGATAGAAGGCTGAGTCAACCTTGAGCTTCCAGGGATTCAACCAGGGATTAAACCCCGGGTTGTGAGCACAGTTTTGGCTACAGTACAGCAGTTTAACCACTGTGCCACAAGGCTCCTGTCAGTATAATGATATACTGAAACCATTAATGACTAAGCAGAGATAGGAGGATGCTGATGCTCTGGGATGCATCATCCTACTATTGATCAACAATGGATGGTTTCAGCATGTCATTTATTCTTCTTACAAGAAACTTTCCAATAACTAGTATGAAAACATGGAACACCTCTTTTGGCGAAAGTACTAGCTTGCTATGGCCTGATGTGAGGGTGGTACAAGGGAGCCATAACAGCTTAAGAAAAAGTCTACTAGATTAGACAAAGGGTCTAGCTTGTCCATCATGCTGCTCCCACCAGGGATACTGAGATACTGTGGATAGCCTGGAAGCTGCCTTATATGGCAGGAGAGTATTGATCTAGCTACTCCAGTACTGTCCACTCTGACTGGCAGTGGTTCTTTAGGTTTTCAGACAGAATAATTTCCTAGCCCTGTCTAGAAATGCCAGTGACTGATTGGGACCTTCTGCACACAAAGCATAGGATCTATCGCTGGCCATTCTCACAAATAAGGTATGAAGGCAATAGCGGCCCTCACTCTGTTATTTTGCCCCAGCAGTTCGGGGCCTGAAGAAGATCACCTCAACCAGCCAGGAAGATCCATAGTTACGGTAAGTCGTCTCCACTGATGCCTTCTATGAATCTGTCTAATCTGATTTTAAAGCAATGTAATCCTGTGTCCCTCACCATATTGTGCAGCAGAGAATTCCACAAATGAATTGTCTGCTGTGATTTCTATTTTCTGCCCTGAATCCAGTCTGTTCTATTTGTGGAGCTGACCTGGGTTTCAAGGTCCTCAGGGAAGGCCTTTCTCTTGGCTAAATCAAGGGTGTCTGTGTGTGGGAAAATATCGGGTCATTCCAAACATCTCTACAGAACAGAATGGAAGAAAAGTAGATCAATAAATGAAATAACCAGCACCACTTGCAAGCAAGAGCAAACCTAAAATATGGAGAAGAGCACTTTTCCTACAGCTGTATCCCAGTATGCTTTCTTAACTGAAGGATATACAGAAATCTCAGTGGTCCAGTACTTCAGACTGCAGTTTTCAGTCCCCCTCCCCACTTTCCCTTACCCATAGGTGACGTGACCAGAGCTGGAGGATCATAGAGAGGGCTTCCTCAATGGCTGCTCCTGGGTTCTGGAACTCCCTGCCAAGTTTGTCCTTCTACCTTTTATTCTGGGCAGCAAGGGCGTGATTTATATTTTATCTGCTAGTATTATTTTATATTGTATTAAAATATCTCCAACACCTAATGTCAACTAGAGTAGAATCAACAAACCAATGGGATTTACATACATGTTGACTTACTGTTCAGCAATTCATTCAGTGGATTTAATCTGCCTGGGACTGGAAGATGGACAGTACTTGGGTTTACTCTAGTTGAGACTTCAATGCAATTGCATTTAAAATGTGCCATTTTGATGTTTTAATTATTAGTTTAGATACCCTAAAAGTCAGGCTGCTTAAAGGTATAAAAGAAACAAATGTTTTTCCATGGCTTGAAATAGTCACGCATGTCTAAACAGCCAATTGTCCTTTGAAAAGTTTAAAGGGCAAACACAAAACCTGATCCTGTGTGTTTACTTGGGAGTAAATCCCACTGTGTTCCATAAGGCTTACTGTCTGTTAAAAGTGGCTATGATTGCAGCCTTTACGTGACTTGCATCTGAGTAGACATGCCCAGGACTGTGTTATACATCTACTGTTGAGGACATCGTATAACAGCATACATCAGTGGTAAATGGAACAAAACTAAATAAAGCTTTATCATGCTCTTGCTGGGTCACGAAGGCTTTGCCATCACTTACTCGATGATTAGACACAACTGTGTAGGTTAAAAATGTCCTAGGCCATTCTCCGCCCCCACTTCCCACAATTCTTCTCTTTCCCCTTATGCATGTGTTGTGTTCTGTTATAGGATACTAAAGTCAGACCAAATAATTAGGTGGCAACAAAATTTACAGTCTGCAGCTCTATAAACTTTACTGAACACTCTTTCAGCCATCAGCCAGTATTTAATCAACACATCATAACTTTTATTAAGCCTAAATGAAATGCTTCTGGGACACTAAATTTAACTGTGCCTGGAAACGGGGTCATCTTTGGTTTGATTTACATATCAGAGAGCATCACAGCAACCTGGTTTACAATTAAGATTGCCAGATGTTCCCCTATTTTAAAGAGTGTCTCCTGTTTTGAAGAGTTGTCCTTCTGGTCAAATGCCAAAGCATTCTTAAATATAAGAGATGCCCCTTTTCTCAGAATGTTGTAGCTGCATGGAAGTCAACATAATAACATGCCAGAATGCTTTAGTGAGCCTTAGCCTTTTTTCTTCTTTTTAGCAGCTTCCCCAACTTATTGGTAATAGTAAACATCACAGATTTTCATTCAGCCTCTTTGGTAACTGCTTCCCCCTCCCCCTTCTGGGAGGGGCGATGACATAGCTTGAAAGCATGATTGTGTTGGACAGTACCTCCTAGCCAACATGGGCACTGGGGACATAACTTCTCATGCTCTGGCAGACAATGACAGTGTCAGCTCCAGTCTTGTCCCATGTGTCTGGTAGCTGCCGAGGCAGGGCCTGTTTCCATATCAGGAAGGAGACAGTCAATGATGGATAATGCTGGTGGCGTTGTCATATTACCAACAGTGGGTAGGGAGAAGAAGCTTTATATGGTTTGCCCTGCCCTGATATTGGCACAGCTCTCTGCTGGGTATCCCAGTAAACCACTTCTGTATACTACTGCATTTCCCACTGAATTCAGTAAAGCATAGATTAAGGTGAGTAAGAGGTCAAAGGTGCTTCAGTTGGTGTCTCTTTGTGAATGGGATTGAGCACAAGAGGGTATCCTGTAGACTATTTTGATTGCTGAGATTGATGTTATCAATGTTCAGACTGCCCTTTGCTATGTAAAGTCTGGCATTCTTTTTCCTGCTGGCAACATGGGCATAATCTGCAGCAGTATCCTGATGTTTTGAATCATGGACAGAGAAGCACAATATCACACTTGGATAAACCAGAGGTTTTTTTTTTTTTTAAAAGAACTCAATAAAATATATGTTTAAGAATCCCCCCCAAAAAGAAAAAAGTACAATGTAAGGGGGGGGGGGAAGAAAGAAAAGATGTAACTTGGAAATCAAAAGAGAGAAATAGTAAAAAGTAATAGTCAGATTTCTGTTGTTTCATTGTGGACAATTATGTTCCACTTCTTTTAGTTCTGTTGATCTCTGGCTTGCTGTTCTACAAGCAAAACTTGGAAATAATGGAGTTCATGGTTGTATGATGAACTGCTGGACACCTTCTTGCACGAGCTCAGCCAATATCAAGGAGACATGCAGCACCTGAATTGTGCAAGCAGTTTAGTCAAACAAGATTCTGGCCATGACACACACTTTACATATTTATAAATATTAATGACACCCCCCCCCCCCAAATTAACAGAAAAAAGAGGACATAAAATATGTTCACCTGTACGTTTTTCTTCAGCATAGTTGCTTTCTAGTATAGAAGATATTCACTGTGTGGATTCTTACTTTATTTAGAAAAGCTACTCAGAGTTTGTCTTAAGCAACAATGAGCACTAGAGGTTCAGGAAGAATGTACTGAACTGTGCTGAGAATGGAAAATAATTTGTTGCTAAGAAACTGGAATGGAGAGATCGTCTAGCCCTGCTGTCAATCATGCAATAAGATATGACCAATTAAGTCAGACCAATAAGGACAATGCAGTGGGAGCTGGATGGGGAGCTGATCCCAAAATCCATCACCAAGTGTGTTGAGGTCACAAGTACAAACATACCATATTTTTCCGTGTATAAAATGACACTTTTTACTTAAATAATTAGACAAAAAATTGAGGGTCGTTTTATACATGGAAGGCAGACGCTTTCCCTGCCTTTTGCGAAGCCACAGGGTAAAGCAGCCATACAAGGGCGGCAGGATCACACCCCTTTGATCCTGAAGCAGCCATGAAAGGGCTTCAGGATCAAAGGGGTGCGAGCGTGCCGCCGTTTCATGGCTGCATTACCCATTTCCTAAGACCCGTGGGGCTTAGGAAGTGGATAAAGCAGCCGTGAAAGGCCTTCAGGATCAAAGGGGTGCAAGCGTGCCGCCCTTTCACGGCTGCGTTACCCATTTCCTAAGCCCCGCGGGGCTTAGGAAGTGGGTAACGCAGTCGTGAAAGGGCGGCAGGATCGCACCCCTTTGATCCTGAAGCAGCCATGAAAGGGCTTCAGGATCAAAAGGGTGCGATTGTGCAAATTTTCTAATTTGGGGGTTAGAAAAGGGGGGCCATCTTATACATTGGGTCGTCTTATAAACAGAAAAATACGGTAGTTGTGATTGCATGCTACCCACCAAGAAAATTGCCTTCTTGGATATGATGCAGTGGAAATTATTTAAGTTACTGTTTCCTTATGTCTCATCGATAACTGAATATGCATTTTTAAAATTTACCGTATTTTTCTGTGTATAAAATGCCCCCATGAATAAGATGCCCCCCACTTTTCTAACCCAAAATTAAGAAATCTAACTGAGGCTTAGCAAGTGGAAGGGGAAAGGGATCAAAGCACTACAGGATCATTTTGATCCCTGCTTTCTCCCTTCATGCTAAGCCCCACGGGGTTTAGCAAAAGGAGGGGGAAAGGGATCAAAGCAATCCCTCAGCGGCACGATCGCTTTCATCCCTTTCCCCCTCATGCAGCCGTGGGATTACTTTGATCCTTTCCCCCCTCCTTTTGCTAAGGCCCGCAGGACTTAGCAAGTGGAGGGGAAAGCAGGGATCAAAGTGATCCTGCAGTGCTTTGATCCCTGCTTTCCCCTCCTTTTGCTAAGGCTTAGCAAGTGGAGGGGAAAAGCAGGGATCAAAGCGCTGCAGGATTGCTTTGATCCCTGCTTTCCCCTCCACTTGTTTTTGTTTTCCTCAGCTTCCGTGTATAAGACGACCCTCAATTTTTAGTCTAAAGATTTTAGGCAAAAGTATCGTCTTATACACGGAAAAATACGGTAATCAATTTGCCACTATAAAACATTCCAAAAATTAGACAAAGGCGTCTCATAATACAAGGCTTAGAAGTCTGGAAGGAGAAGAAATTATAGTCTGAAGAAACTGTGGCCTGCTTATATCTAAACATGTTGAGAGCTGCTGTGTTAGAAGTTAAAATGACCATGATCACATCCAGCCTCTGGTAAAAGCAGAAAAACAAGAAGAAATGTGTGCCTGTCATTGTATCCACTCAGGCCCAGAGGTCCCACTCTTGAAATCGAAATAACTGAGCCTGAACAAATTGCAATGTAAATGTCTCAAGGATGGCATCAGTGTTGATAGCTCTGTGCCATCATCACTTTAACAGCAGTTCTGTAAACCTCTGAGAGATTAACATGGCTTCTTAAACAGTTGCCTGAGCTTTATTATATGGAGGATGGTCTTATGACAATGATGATTAAACAGGCACCTGATGAAGTTGATTTCTTGCTGGATATGATTAAGTGCTTGGGTTACAACTTACAACCCTCCCCTTGTGTACTCCGCATGTGAATACTGAATGCAAGAGACTGAGGTGTAAGTGTGTGGTTTTAACCTTTTATTTCACAATGACTTGGACTGTACTTGCTAACTGCCACATCTAGCAAATAAGAAGATTTCATATAAAGGAAGCATATCTGTGGAATAGTATAGTGTTATGGTGATGGTTTTCAAGGCACTGTAGAATCAATGAAAAACAGAGGAATATAGCCTTATAACCTAGCTTGGGTTATAAGGATGGGAGGGCAGCAGAACCAAGGAAAAAGGTGTCAAGTGGAAAAGTTAGTTTAACACTGAACCAGAAAAAAAAGGTGTGTGTGTGTGTGAAACGTTCGAAGTACACTTCTTGTAGCTGTAGGTTGTAAATAGAAAGATATCTGTTAATGGATTAATTATTCAGTTGAAGTTCATAGACATTTACATACTGTAGAATTTTAGCTAAGATGCTTTGTTAATGATTCTGTGGAAAGGGCAGGTTTTTAAAATGTAATATAATTAACTATGTATTAAATTATATATTAAATAGTAAAATATATTATCTGTTAAATTTTTTAAAGCTCCTACACTGTTGGAAGCCACAATTTTGTTCCACATTGTTTAAGCATTATTTATTTATTTATTTATTTAATTAATTAATTTTTATACCGCCCATCTGGCCGAGGCCACTCTGGGCGGTTAACAACATATAAATACCACCAAGTACAGTTTAACATAACAAAAAATGGAAATAATAAAATAGAAATAAGCAATAAACTCAAAGCATAAAAATACATCAATAAATAAAATATTTAAAAACATTCAAAGCATTTAAATCATTTAAAACATTTAAGAACAGCGGATATTGGTCAGATAGCCTAATTAGATTCAGCTGAGTTTGCAGGTATGATGATTTCAAATGCTTGCCTAAATAGCCAGGTTTTTAGTGACTTTTAAAATATCACCAGTGAAGGGGCCAAGCGAATTGCAGGGGGGAAGTTCATTCCACAGCTGAAGAGCAACTGCTGAGAAGGCCCAGTTTCTTGTCTTTTCCCTCCGGGCCTCTCTTGGGATTAGCATTCTCAGCCGGCCTGCTTGGGATGTTCTTGTAGGACAGGCAGATATTGTTGGAAGTAGGCATTCTGCCAAGTAGTGAGGTCCCAAACTGTTTAGAGCTTTATAGGATAAAACCATCACCTTGAAGCTGGCATGGAAACAGACAGGTAACCAGTGTAATGCAGCCAGAATTGGAGTGATATGTTGATATTTATTCACTCCACTCACTAGTCTGGCTGCCGTGTTCTGGACCTGTTGAAGTTTCCATGACAGCCTCATAGGTAGCCCCACATAGAGAGTGTTGCAGTAGTCTAATCTTGAGATTACCAGTGTGTGGACTAATGTGTTGAGGGACCTGGTGTCAAGGTAGGGATGCAGCTGGGCAATCCACCTCAGATAGAAATAGGCGGAGTGGACTACAGATGCTATCTGGGACTCCACTGATAGCGCTGGGTCCAGAAGTACACACAAGCTGCGAACCTCATCCTTAGTGGAGCGAGTAGCTAGCCCCCCTAAAAGAGAGGGAGGCACCCAATCCGTAGACAGGCAGGGCACCCACCTGAAGAACCTCTGTCTTGTCCAGGTTCAGCCTCAATCTGTTGACCCCCCATCCATTCCAGTACCGCAGCCAGGCAGCACTCAAGGGTCAGGACAGCATCCACTGCAGAAGGGTGGAAGGAGAGATAGAGCCGCATGTCATCAGCATATTGGTGACACACCACTCTAAATCTCCATATGACTTCCCATGCAGCCCCATATAGATATAAAACACCAACATATTAAATAACATGTTAATAATGTAATAACAGAACTATGTAATTATGCAGTTTACAAAGGAACATAATAATGTAAGAAGAGTCCTGATGGGTCAAACTGAGGGCCCATCTAGTCCAGCATTCTTGTTACATGGTGGTCAAAGAAATGCATCTGGGTAGATTTTCAGAGGTGTGCTGCCTCTGCCATTGGAGGTAATAGAGTTATCATGAATGTAGAAGACATTGGGCTAAATCCAACCCTTAAGTGTCAGCTAGAATATACTCACTGTATAAACTGAACTGTTAAAGCTGACTGTTACACAAATCCTACAGATTCAAGAGGTCTACTCCATCTGAGTCTACCAACTGGATTTAGTTTAATAAGCCTTATTCTCCACAACTTTGTCTGATTCTATTTGAAAGCTATCCAAATTGGCAGTGGCCATCATTACATTTGTTATTTATTATTTGCTTATTTAATTTATATCCTACCTTTCTGCTTTTGGCTAAATTCCAGAGACTGACTATAGATTATGTGCTCTCTGAAGAAGTTACTTTTATCTGCCCTAAATCTCCTACTATTCAGCTTCACTGGGTGACCCTGAGTTATAGTATTATGAGAGAGAATGAGGGAGAGAAGGAAAGAAATTTCCCTATCTATTTTTTCCAGCAGCTTTGGAAATATAGAATATCCCCTATTATAAAAATTTCAATACACCATGTACTGACGGTTTATGTGAAAAGTCTACTGAAAGGTCTAGGATGTGAAAGGGATACTGAATTTGATATTGCTTTCAACTGACAATTTTGTTTCAGTCGCCTACAGATCTTAGGCAGAAAGTTTCTTCCTGTTAGTGTGCTGCCTGGGGGATTCGGGAAGCTGTAATCCAAAAATTAAACTTCCCAAACCGTGGATGTGAATTGGGGTTTGTTGCTGAAGGTCAGAGGATTGTTGTGTAATAATCATAATAGTCATTATCATCATCATTTTAGAATTGCAGAGCTGGAAGGGATCTGATGGATCATTGAGTCCAGCCCGTCAAGGAGGCACAGTGGGGAATTGAACTCCCAAACTCTGGCTCTGCAGCCAGATGTCTAAACCACTGAGCTATCCAGCAGTTCATGTGAGTGCAAGTGTGAGCACCTGCATATTTTTATGTGTGAATGAAATTTGATGAAAAAACATTCAAGATGCCATATAAATATATTTTTGTACTGCTTTGTTCAACATTTTGATGTGGATGATGAAGGCATATTGGCCTTGCCATTTTCTAAACATTGCTGATCTACTGTTGTGAATTGTCTTCTTCCCTTCCCGTTCTCCCTCTCAGGCTCTTTGAGAGTTCATGTGTCTTCATACGGCCCCATGCAGAGGCTGGTAAAGCTTTCCATTTCCATGTGTTGTGACTGTTTCATTAATAAACTACTTACCATGTCAGTAGTGAATGCCATAGAAGACTCTCTACAAGAGTAACCCCATATATTTCTAAGGAAAGTGACTCCTAGCATGGAGAATCATTTCTACATACTTGACTGACTGTGCATGTGATGTGCCTCTTTTCAGTGGAGGACATCTGAGCTGGTGTGATTTATTTCAGCAGCCTCTGGATAGGGTGCTTGAAGTAGTCAATGTAAAATGTCACCTGTTATGGCCTTGGCAGAGAAGACTGGCCATTCGATCTGCAATCTTTATACATTGGGTCAGTGGTCCTAGTCACTGCCCCAGAGTATCAAGACTGACTGCAGGGGCAGTCTCTCTCCAGTTTCTTAAGGAGTTGGAAAGGCAGAAGGTACTTCTGAGAAAGAGAAGCAAGACATGGTTTGGGTGGCCTATACAGAATGTGGTCTCAGGAACTTGGTGGTGCAGTGGTTAGAGCAATGGATTGGGATTTGGGAAATCCAGATTCCTTTCTTTACTGAGCTTTGGAACTGTAATCCTGAGGGTCAATTGCTTTCTTTCCGCCTGATTACCCCACAGGGTGGTTGTGAGGATAAAGTGGGGAAGGAGGCAGGCCATGTACCTTTGGCTGATGGGAAGAAAGTTGGGACCTAAATGGAACAAATCGATTAATCAGTCAGTTAAACAGTGGCACTTTCCAGGGTGATAGCTGATG